>JAVKLA010000088.1:32809618-32836942 GCA_034782735.1 Sagittarius serpentarius
GGCGTTGGTCAGCGGGTGGTGAGCAATTGCACTGTGCATCACTTGTGTATTCCAGTCCTTTTGTTATTATTGTCATTTTTTCTTGTTATTAGTGTCATTGTTAGTTTCTTCCTTTCCAGTCTATTAAACTGTTCTTATCTCAACCCATGAGCTTTACTTTATTTTTTCCGATTCTCTCCCCCATCCCACTGGGGGCGGGGGGGGGGAGTGTGTAAGCGGCTGCGTGGTGCTGTGTTGCTGGCTGGGGTTAAACCACGACACCAGGCAATACCACCTGCTAAAATAATGTTTCTTTCAAAGCTAGCAAGCAGAAAACTAGAAGGAAATACAGTTTTTAAGACATTTAAATATTTGCCTGTTTGCTGATTTAAAGGAAAAGAAGCTGCCCGATACAAGGATCCAGGTTGCCTGAGAAATGGAGCACTCAGGAGAATAACGTAAACCTCTTTCTTCCTGTGTGCTGCTTGCAGTAACAAGGGAATTAGGCCCCTGCATTTAATTTCCCCAGACAGCTGAGCAGATCCAAGCAAGGTCAGAGACACTACTTTAAAGAGTGCTAGATAGGAGACACAGGGTGGTTTACTAAACTAAATCCCTCCACTGTTTTCCACAGCAACCTGGTCCTTCCCTCTGATTTTTTATTAAAGCATAACCCAGGTATAGTGAGCAAAGAAAGGGTTAAAAAGAAAATCTGGTCTTCATACTTTTTTGATTTTGTGAGCATGAATCTCTTTCACGGAACAGCTGTCAAGTCAGCCAACGAAACAGGTCTGCTTAGGTCTCCTGATAATACCAACTGCTGTTGTTCATGTATCCTCAGTGACAGCAGCAAGATGAAAATCGAAATGAATCGCTCTACAAATGAGACACTTTTCTGCTTTGACTTTCCAAATGTGACAGTGTTGTTTGTTTTCTCAGTCAGCAACATTTAGAGATATTAGAAGGCTCTGGTGTCAGAAAGTTGCTCAGGGGGCAGTTTCAAAAAGGAAAAAAAGGGAGAAATCTCCCTAAGAGTTCCTTGCACAATTATGTTTAAATTTTTGTCCATCAGTACTACTTCCACAAAATTGAACTGCAAAATATTCCTAGCAATACAAACTACTGCAGACTCTGCGTGGCAACCGTTAACATTTCATATCTTTCTACAAAGTATTTATTCAATATTCTTACTGTGCTACAGATGCAAAATGTTGGTTCTCACCATACGACCTACTGATCAGCCTCAGCTCCCACTGACGGACTGCAATAGCACAGATGCATTGCCTTCCGTCCGTCTGCTTAGGAGAAAAGTGTTTTTCAACAGATCACAAATTACATAGAAAAAATATTTTTTAAAGCCTTCTTTCTTCAATATTAGTTTGAAATATGAATATTTGCCCTTCTATCCAAAGAGCTGAAAACACCCTCCAAATATAAATGAATTAAGCTTCTACAGTATATGTGAAATAAATTTTTCTCTCCAGCTTGCACAGGAAGAACCTAAGGCACAGGCTGCCCGCTGGAACTCATCAGTTACTCTTGTTTACTGCAATATGTAGCTAGAAACAAAAATTAAAGTTGTAAAAGACTGATTTTTTTTTTAACAATTGCATTAAGACTCATAAGCCATACTGAAACACTGAAATATATTCCTATCATCCAAATGAAACCTTCCTTTTAAAATATATCTCCATTGCATAATTTTCCTCCTTATCTAACACCAATACACCAATACCTAATACAAGAAGCACAATCCAACATTCAGATTTCCTCAGATTTTTGAGAGTAGAAAAGCTTTAACACATTGATAAAAATTTTTTTTTAAAAAGGAGATGGCTTTAAAAAATTGCATTATGTATTTAAGTTCATTCGGCTTCAAAGGAACACAGACCTTACAGATTTATCTACATGATAGTTACAGACATGCCTGTTAGATCAGATCAGGGCAGTACTGCACTAACACAAAGAAAAATGTCTCTCACATCAGTACAGTTTTGGAGTATACTGAGGGATTTCATCTGTATCTACTCCAGTTACACAGTGATATCCCAAATCTCAGAATCTTTTGGAAGTTCTACTCTAAATCCACTGGACCAAAATCTGTTCTCAGCCCAGGAACGTACCTTTGAAGCCCACTCTTGCCAAATAATCAACTTTAAAACTTCCTGTTCTGTCAAGCAAGCTTTATTTGAGGGACTAGCCATCCAAAATCCCTGGGTTTGCAGGTGCTACCTCTGAGACATCCACAGAGCCCAATTATGATTTAATAATATCAGTACTATGTGCTAACAGCACTTTCTGTCTGAGAGTCTCAAAGTGCTTTGCAAATATGAATTAAGCCTCCAAACATGCTGTGAGTGTCCCCATGTTACCAATGAAAGAAGCGATACTCAGTCATTTGGTCACTTTACACAGAAAATCTGTGGGAAAGCAAAAATAATATCAAGAACCCCACAATCCCAGTTTTACACTGCTAGCACAAAGCCATGTTTTCTTTCTTTGCATTTCTAAGTTGAAGACCTGAGGGTCAATCCAAGCTTAGGACACTGAAAAACTCAGATCAGACAGCTAACAGGATAGTAAATCATATAAAATCCTTATGAAATGACTGATGATACCGCTGATAGCATGTTTTCTCTTCTTGATTTTAATCCTAATGCTTGTGCATCACAAACCTCTCTCAGTCCATCTGTGGAGGATGCCAAAGCAGAACTATTACGTATTTTGTTTAGGCACTCTGGATTCATGTATAAACAAGCATGAGGTAGCTCAATTAACAGGACCACACTCCCAAAAACGTGAGATACGGAACAAAGTAACGAGCGACCCTGAAATGTATGCAAATGTTTTCAGTGCTGATCAATCAGTTCACATCCCTTCCCAAAGAAAACAGAGCTGGTGCCACCTGGCACAGTGTCGGCACTCCCAACAGTCACCAAAATAATTAGCTCACCTGTAGATTCCCCAGCCCAGACGCTGCCGGGAAAGCTGGCAGCACAACACAGGCACTGCCCACTGGCCAGCCTGGCGAGGGAGGCTCGAGCAGTGCCAACGCTCCCTCCCTTAGTGAGAGTTTGGAGAGCTGGGCCCACCATGGGCATGGTCACTTTCCTGGCAATTTCAACAACTTACTCTACAGGCAGCATATAAAATTTAAATAAGAAGCCAGCTGATAGGTGATGCAACAGAGTTTAATTCTGGGATTTTGGACATCACTGAGCTAAAAACAAAAAAAAAGAAGTAGAAGTACAAAGCAATTGCAAATTACTCTATTGTGCCTCAAAACCAGCAGCCCAGGCTGCTTGCTGGTCTACACAGAATACTCCTGTCCTGGTCCTTCATGTGCTAGTCTGGAGCTGAGGTGAAAGAGCAAGCCTGGCGAAAGCCGGTCTTTTACTAGGCTCAGTGTGGGCATGGCAAAGGGATTGCCCCAAGGACATCAGGTTTGCCTGATTTTTCACAGCATTTAAAATGTGTAAAGAAGTTGCTGCTGCAGAACTGAGTTGGGTTTGGGGCTGCAAAAAGGAGGAAATTTTCACATCTGTCAGGTTAATTTAAATAAGGCTGGTTAGTCAGAGCAGTTCAGCAGTTTGGAAAGTCAAAATATATCCTTAAGAGATGAGTGGGGTCTCAGGAAAGATGATAATAAACATACTTACCAATGGGCTATGCAATTTATTATAACATATATACATGAGTGTGAAAGCCATGTGTGTGTCTGCAATTTGCACATGCACGCACACATTCACAAATCAAACTTCAAAGCAAGAGTGAGTGGCCTTTTGTCCCGTAATGTATTAGAGCTGAATGGATTTAATCAGCAGGTTGATAAATGATACGCCTGCTTAATTTGCTCAATTGCCAGGGTGTAGATTTTGTGCAGCGCGTTGCAGTGTCACTGGACAATGGATGAATGGCAGACCCACAGCTATGGAAATGGCACGCCTGGTCCTATCCACAAACAACTAACAGGCATGCATTGGTATTTGCAACCAGGAATTTCCTGCTGTGTGGTCCTTTGTTCGTTGCAGGATGCCTCCTTGCTTCAGTGTAGCCTCTAAATTAGTCCTGCCTTAACAGTTTTCACAGCAGTTTCATGTCTTCAACTAGGTATATGTTTGAAGAATCTGAATCATAAATATAATCTTATCTTTTATATCGTATTTAGATATTACATTTGAGCTACAATAGAAAGATGTAACATTGACTTTTTCCCAGCATTTCACAGTATGCTTTAGAAGGCCAGGAAACCCAGGATGATCTCCTTTTCTTTCCACCCGAGCATTTCTTTTTCAACCCAAGTGCTCATTTGATTGGCTTTTCTGCATGTAAAACCATAAAGAAGCAAGTATTTCCCGGATTATAAAGCGGGTACATTTTAGGGTTCAAGCATCAGCTATTGATCTTTGCTCTTATACTTTGTTACAGTATTACTGCAGCCCCTAAATAACACACAACTGAATTGCCAGACTATAAACACACCATTTGTATAGATTCTCTGCAAGAAAGATAGTAGGACCCAAATTACTGGGTAATTCAGCTTCTCCTAATACTGCATAACATAGATCAAGCCACCAGATTGTGATCTCTTTTAGACCAGTATAAATAACTAGATATAAACTGTTGTAACAGAGATCAGAATCTGATCCACTGACTACACACAGCTATCCTTGTTCATTTCTCTGCACTAAGGATAATGCAAGATCCTCGGAAGCAGTGTGCGCTGTTAGGCAGGGAAATGTGCTAGGCAAGTTCTCATCCTAGCCACCAGACTGGCTATAAAACAACTCCTAATCGGCTTTTTTTCAGATTATCAGAGAGTCTCTGGCAAGGGCTAAAATTGCCAACAAATAATTAAATTTGAAAGACTTTGGGAATGTGGCTGTAAATTTTGTACATTACAGAAAATCAAACACCTATTCAAGAACAGATGAATCCTGTAGTATTCAGAAGTAAAGTGCACAAGAAGGTGAGACTGGACAGCATATGGTGACATATGGTTCATAAGCCATCACTACACTGATGTATCCTGTGCAATCCCTACCTCTGCACTTGGTGCAGGTAGAACCTTGCTTCACAGGAAAGAATGTCTTACTACTTTTGTTAAAGATATGTGAAAGAACTTAGTAAATTCAAACAATTTCTTACAGAAATGTTGGTCCTGTGATCTATTTTAGGTACGATTTCATAAAAAAATGGAGGCATTAATTGTGTAGACAGTATATATAGTGTAAAAAAGTTTCTGACAGTATAAGAAGCAGTGATTTGAGTATACAGAAGATCAAGAGTCATTACTTTTATTGTTATTTTGATTTGGTTTTGCTATTGTCTTTTACTTTGCTTTTGACATATACGTGCTTTTGACATATACCATCTAAACTGAGTTGTAATAAGTTATAAATAAGCTACCGCCTCAGAAGCATGCTAGAATACATCATACTCACGATTCCTACTTTCTTCACAAAGGAGATTTTTCTGGCAAGCTTTGTTTCTCCTGCTTGCTGCTTCACTATTCTGTTGTTGCTGCAAACTAGTTGCTTTGGAAGTTGTTCTTCTGACAGGAAGCTGACTTTTGTCAGTACACTGCATGCAACATTTTATACACAGTAAACTTTAAGAGAAGGTAACCTCATTATGCAATCATTCTTGTGAACATTAGAAAAGCTATTAAAATTTGATGCGATCGTTTATCACAAGTGTAGCTATGACAAATACTAATACAACAGATGTGATTATAGTTTACAAGTCAGTGCTACAAGAGAGGATGAGATGTTGGCAATTGTTTGTCACACTTGGCTTAGAATAAATTCATATTAAATAATATTTTAAATGCATCATTTTGGTTTTTCCACTGTGCTCCCAGATGGATATTTGTCTTCTAATAGCTCACTGTTTAAGTTCTGTAAATATTTGTAACTTCTAATGTTAAAATGGGTAAATTACCAAATAATGCCAAATATTACTGCTCCGCTTGTCAAACACAGTTTGATACAAAGAATTGGTTGTGGTTTTTCAGAGTGCAGGGCACATTGTAAAAGCCAACCAACTTTACAAGGAAATGTTCATTCTGGCTTGATCCTAGAAAGTATTTGTTCTGAAAGGATTTTTTAAATTTATTTATTTATTTTTAACAAAAAAACTCCCAAACGTACCATATGGTTTCATTTCAGATACGCAGTGTCAGTCAGCCATGCTCTGTTAGCCAAGAACATTTGCCTGTCTATGTCATCTATACAAACCTTTGTGTTCTGTGTTTACATTTTGGACAGCTTCTTTTAGACATATGTATTTGCTAATATCAAAATGCTAAATAAATCAATAATATGTCAGACTTCGTGTGAACAGTAAGAGAAGATTGAGTGTCCCAGCATTAACTGTCACATGATTGACAGTTAATCATTTCCTACCTAGTGATCTATAGGTAAGTTCATTTTTGCTTTCATCTAAATACTAGAGTATGTGCAGATAGCATTAGAAATACCTCATCTACATTGTCATTTATAGTGACTCTTGCACTTAACTGATCCAATAGCCTCATTCACCAGATACTACCAAAAATATGCAGCTAAATAAAAGCACATCATAAATTACCAGAACTAGTTTCTAAGGCCCTAATTGTTACCTTTAATTAACTATAGGAGCAGAAACATGATCACCATTGAATATTGGCAAATCCTTAAAATTTAGCTTTATTAATCCTTAGTGTTACTCATAATTTGAGCAGTTTCGTATCCTACATGTTCCACCTGGTTTCCAAAAACTGTTGCAATGTGCAAAATGTGGAGGTTGTTGAATGATGTCCTTAAAACCATGATGAGAATGCATCCAAATACCAGGCAGATGAAAAATGAAGTTTAAAGTTGTATGAAAATACCCCAGTCTTTGAGCAGGATACAATGGAATAGATACCTCTCAGTTTGGGGCTCTCTTTGAGAGCAGCTGAATTCACTGCAATCTCACTGCTTAATCCAAAGAGAGGAGAAACAGTTAGACCAATTTATCAAAAGTATAAAACTGTATTTTCATCCTGCTGCTCTTCATTCACACAGAAAAACCACAAGTTGTTTAGAGGAACCACAGGTAAGATTACACGCAAGATTTCCAGGTACAGGAACAAAACTGGACTGTGCACTCCACACCTGCATCACCCCCACACCTGCTGCCCGTCCTGCCAGAGCTCCCATCGCTCAGGTCCTTCCGCCAGGCTCCCTGCGGTGCCAGCCCTCCCCGCCAGCTCCTGATGGTGTTCACACTGATGGTTGCCCTCACATACTCCAGAGCGCACAAGCTCTGCACAAATAGAAGCATGGTAAATGTTAACATGCTGAAATCCGTAATGATGTGTGAAGCAAATGAAGAGGTCGAGCTAGGCCTCCTCATAGTTTTCAGTGAAGATAAATCAATTATAAGGTTTTAACCTTAAATCAATTTTAAGGTTTTAGCCAAGTTTTTTTTCTAATGTCTGTGACCACAGGAGTTAGAACTAGAGTAGGTAAGCTGCTGCTTTCACTTCTGACAGACAAACACTGGAAAAAACACTTTTTTTGTTCCACGCCAAATGACAACTTCAGGAGAAGAGAGGGTCAAGAAGGCTCTATGGCTTGACAGGTGCGCTTTGGATACAGATGA
The DNA here is from genome assembly GCA_034782735.1 of Sagittarius serpentarius. Classification (NCBI taxonomy): domain Eukaryota; kingdom Metazoa; phylum Chordata; class Aves; order Accipitriformes; family Sagittariidae; genus Sagittarius; species Sagittarius serpentarius. The sequence goes on from JAVKLA010000088.1 coordinate 32,817,227, forward strand.
CCCAAGATCCTGTCCTTGCACCAAATTAAACACAACAGGAGGTTCAGTCTGACTTTTGCACATCCTTGTCAGCCACATGCTTTCTGACTCAACAGGTATTTAATTCTTTCCTCAAAAGGGAAACTGTTGTAGTAGATGAGTTTGAGAGCAGGAGCCTGCACTTGATGGACCTTGGAAGGCAAGTTAGGCCTGAACACTCACACCGTAAAAAAACAGACAGGAGTAAACTTGAGAAGCTGAGCTTCTGACTGACCAATCTCTTATCAAGATATCATCCATTACCACAGACATTAAAATATGTTTTGTCAACTATCTAAGGCAAAGTATAAAGTACAGTTCACTAGAAAAAGCCACAAATACTATACACAAATAAAACTGCACTCATTTCCAAATCTGCCTATTCTGCAGCCGGTTGCTCATCATGCGTGCAGCTCAAGGAGACCACTTTGGCTGCTGCCCACACCCACTCACTCCAGCATCTACCCACACTCCCTTCCTTCTCTCCGCTGCCACCAGCTTCTGCATTACCTGCAGAGTGGCTCCACAGTCACCCCAGGAGACACCCAGGGTCACAGGCAGCAGGGCTGGGTGTATTTGCCCTCATTGAATACCCTTCCCTCTGTCTCAGGTAACGACTGAGCTAAATCTCTCTTTCATCTGCCTTTGGTATGGCTAATAGTGTCCATTTGCTTTGAAATGTCTAGGTTTGGAGGCAGGACAAAGGGCATGCTTCAGTTTTATGGAAATGTTATTAAAAGCCTTTTCAAAAGTTGCTTCTGTGGTAAAAAAAAGAAAGGGGAAGCAAGTTTCAATAACAAAACAAAACCCCTTGAGACATACTTTATTTGCCAAGCAATGTACACAAAAACCTGATTAATTTAAAGCTACATTCATATATTTTAAACAGTCTTAAATTATTCATTTCCATTTAAAAAAATATATCCAAGCACACTTGCTTCAGTAATAAATTTTTAAGATGGTGGGACATTTTACATCATACTGTTCTCCAGAGATTTTTTTGTTGCATCTTGGGTTGTTCATTAAGCCAGAATAGTAGAATACAAAGGACTGGATAATACTGAGCAAAACATTTCTGGATCTGGACTCACTGTGCACAAATACTGGAAGTGGCTGAAGAGCAAAGAGGGAATTGGAGGCCCTGTGCGCTGTTGAGCTGGCACACACTTCAAGAACGAGGGCCGGCGTTGTTAAGTGCTATACCGCAGGGATGCCCACAGCATGTTTACTACTACAGGCAGCTGCTGCAGTCACTGGCTATGTAGAGTGCAGTAGCTCAGCACAAAGTTTATCGGCAAAAGCAAAGAATTCAACGTCATCATCTTCTGCTCTGCTGCTGCGACCCTTGAGGGAGCCTTCCAAGCCCAGGCCGCGAGCATGCTCTCCTCACTGCTGGTCTGTGGACTAAGATGATGTCCCACTACTGCTTCCCTAAGAAACTGTTTATGCTATACGGATGCTGAAAAAACTTCGCTGCTTAAGCTAAGAGGCACCTCGTATATAAAGATTTCCTACCGTTTTTGTGGACAAATCAAGCCACCCTTTCACAGGACAGCATCTCTTGCCATTCTAAAATTGTCCAGAGCAAGTATTATAATAGACCAGCAAGTCACAAATCTGCACAGAATTTCTGATATAATGATGCACAGACTGCTTTTCAAGCTGCAAACCCAGTGAAGTTTTACACACAGATGATATACAGAAAAGTCTTCATAGGCTGAAATTTAAGTCAGCAAGTTCTTGCAATTTGTTTTCAAAGACTGGGGACAATAAAAAGCATCTAACCTGCCTCTCCCCAACTCCACAGAGTGAGCAGAATGCGTAATGAAGCACTGTCTGAATTGGTACTTGACATGGAGCACGGCTACCAAAGCTGAAGCTTTTGAGCTTTTGACAATTAGAGCTCTACCCTGCCGTCCTCATTCAGTGAAGCTGATGGGAGTTTTGCCTGAAATTGGTTCTGTGAAGCCAGCAATGTGAGACTGCCATGAATATTTTAAAGTAAAGAAGTTGGAATACTCTAATGATCTTATGTAAATCTAGTCTAAGAATTTCATTTTTTGAATGGGTCATTAAGCAGGGGAGAAAAGATTGGAAAGCAGCCTGAAAAGGAGAACATTTTCAAAAGCCAAAATACTCCCCACGTTCTTCAGAGCCATCCAATTAGCCTAGCTTGGGGAAGCCAAAGAAGAACAAAGTGACAGACCATTAAGTATATGAGTAACTACAGGCAGACCCTCCAGTTTGTCAGGAGATGGCAGAAAGTCAGTAACACGTAGTTAGCGTGCTTAAATGCTAAATTTGAACCTTAGATCTATCAAAAAAACCCTAAGATTTAGCATTGTTCTCCTTATCATTAGTGCTAAAAACAGAAGTCCTGCAAAAATTCAAGATTAAGCAACAGTAAGAAGAGTGGTGGTGATACCACTGGTCAGAGTGCAAGTACCTTATGGTTCCTTTCCGGCCATAGCAACTGGCTGGTGCAGGATACCTGTCTGATTAACTGTTCAACTAATTCTTTTTTTGTTGTAAAGCAGCACAAGTATTTCTTAAAGAATTGCTTTAAAAAAAAACCAAAACTGTCTTTGGCAGCTGAAGGACTTCTCATGCCTGATTTCCTTAGTAATGCACACTACTATTTGTAACATGGGAAAAGCATATTTATGAATATTTTTGGTGAAGAAGTAATTAGAATAAAGCTATATATGCACAGTACGCAAGCAGTTTTACAGTAGGCATCTGGCACAGCTCTCATTAAATCTCATCAGTTTTCTGTTGACTTGTCTCTTGATGATTTATTCTAGAAGCAGCATCTATGCTGCATTAGCAATCACTTATATGTATTTGAAATGTTGCAATAAATAGATACTTATTTAGCACATGCCCAGGTAAAGGACTTTTCTTCGCTATAAGGTCTTATTTAGCTGTACTCAGAACCATAAGTGCTGTCCGGCCCTATTCCTCTGCTGCACAGGTGCTATAGTAGGTTTTCTCTCAGGTTGATGAGTTTCAAGCTAAGGACTGATGGCACCTTGTGCCCAGTTTTAATTTTGATCACCACCATTGCTTGTTCAGGGAGACAGAAAGGCATCGGTAACTGGGATACATCTAGGACATCTTCCCACATAAGGATACAAGCAAATATTTTTCTCTAATTCCTGCTGAAAAAGTTCTCTTCCTATCTGGTCCTCATCACTGTAGTGCAATGACCAAGTTCCTCACAACCTCCGAGATGCCACCTTTACATCCATAAGGTAAAAAAGAGCCATTATCCTCATTTGGTAGCAGGGAACTGAGGTTCTGCAAGGTTAACTGTCTCCACCGAGGCCACAATGACAGCAGGTAGTCCACATTTGGCTGGTCAAGCAGCAGTCACATAACCATTGTAACGGAGACCGCAGAGCAGTGGCGGTGCACAGATTTAGGAGCCCTCCCTCTGTATTTCTAGGGATCAGCAAATTTTTCAATGAAACAGTCATGTGAAACACTTGGATCGTTAGAATGGATCAGCTATTACACATGCTGAATTAGCTAAATACCTGAATTAGCTTCAAAGTAGTAGATGTCTTTGAAGCAACGATGCTAGTATAAATACCACATGACTTTTTACGAGGGAAAAAATAAAGTTTTTGCGGTTTTACCGAGGGCTAGTGCTGATGCCAGCAATTCTGGGAAAAGACAAGTTTGGGTTTATGCGACAAGCAAATCTTCACAAATTACACAGGCTGCTTTGTCAGAAAATGATGACCCGCTGAAATTATTCATGCAATATACAGATAAGATCTGGGACCACTCCAGTGATTTAATAAGACAAGGACAATGCCAAGTACAAACAGAAGTAAAGTTTGGAAAAAAGCATAGCAGTTGAGCCTCCTGCAAATAGCTAATCCAGATGATTAAACCAGAAATCCATCAAGATAGGTATCATCCCTGGTCACATACTTAGAGACTTCACAAAGAACTCAAAATACATGGAAGATGGCATTTATGCATGTTAGAGAGAGAATTAATATTCAAAGATGTGCTCATGATAGACAAAAGTATTTACACTGTTTTCAGTGAGAATTAAGGGATCTGGACCCTAAGTGACACTCAGAAGGGCGAGTAAAAAAGCAATTTCAGTGACATGTTGTGAAGAATAACTAAAATGGGTTAGAGAAAGTTTACCTAAACCACCAGTTACAGATCAGATACTTGGGAACATCATTCTCTATACTTCTGACCAAGGAACCCGAATTCCTGTGTGGTTCTTTTCCTCATAGCGAGTGTCTGCTTTGGCCTCTAACAGAATGCACTCCTAAATGAGGCAAAATAAAGCAAAATAACCCTTCCCAGCCATACATCAAAAGGTAGATGTATCATGGGAGATGGCAGTTGAATACAAAATGACTTAGTGTAAAGACATCTAGTATGTTTCCTACATAAATACAATGGTTGAAAATACCACACTGATTAGGAAGTTCATAGTTTTGCATGCCATTAAGCATCAGAAGCTTTTCTTTCATACTTGTTAGGAATTAGGGAGTAGAAAATAATTCTCTATACTATTGATAGGGATGGAAACTGTTGCCTATATTTAGATATCACAATAATTTCCCTTTCACAATCCTTTAAATAGGTCAGCATGTGTATAGGTTTTTTACAAACTAGTTCACTAGTTGCTTGCTTCTTCCTTCCCTCCCGTATCAAGTTACACAAAGAATGAACAAAAGCAGAAAAACCACACCTAGGGCCAAGGTATTATTGACCATAATCATAACATTATAATGTTGACTCCTTACATTTACTACTGTGCTAAATATTAATAAGAGTTAACTCTAAGTTAATAATTGGCATTATTACAGAAAGAAATTGGATATCATATTTCTGTGTAAATTCCAACTTTTCATCCCGCAAATATCAGTGCAAGTTAAATATTTGAATTTTCACTGCATTAAAGGTTCTAAAGTTCAATGGTAATTAGTGCAATCAGGTGCCAAATGATTTAATTCCCAGGAGAGCAGTATTATAGAATGAACTATGGCAAAATTCCAGGGACTGAATCTATAGTATAATTAGTATAAAACTCACATTTTTAGCATAATGTAATAATTACATAATTTGTTCTACAGACTTTGCAAAACACTACCTATAAAATAATTTTTAAGCACCTTAATTTGACAAAAAGAAGAGTTAAATTATCTTATAATGCTGATGTTAATGTTTGAGGCAGAATGCAAATTACCTTAGGAAAAAGCCTAGTTAGTCGGGTAGATGTTACCGCAGCACATTTCAGAAATCAAAATTACGTAACTGTAAATGCTGCCTAATTTTCCTTAACATTTACTCTCTCATTTTCCTCCCACCAGACTCATTTCTGTTTCACATGTTTGATAATGAACAGGCTATCAGCGAGAGGTAGTATTTCAGAAACAAGAGCATACCTATCCATTAACCAAAGGAAAATAACCAAACTGTATGCAATAATTATCAGCCATCAATTCAAAATTTAATTTTAGATTCCTGATTCTGGAAAGCCTGACAAATAGTTATGATCTCACTCACATGAACAGCACCAAGGGATTATTGAGACAACATAGTTAAGACCTTGCATATTGGGAATTATATCTTTCTGGACATTATTTGATTCCAAAGGTAAATTCAAAGATCTCTAGTGCTTATCTCTTATAAAAAAAACAACCACAAAGATAATATTTTAATCAAAGCAATATCATTTCCTTGAATACACAATAGGGGCTTCTATCACAGCCTCTCAGTAGCGGTCCATTCAGATTGACCTTAGATAACAGCGGTTGTATAAAGAGCAGTTTTGTGAGCCCCAGGATTAATGAAACTCTGGTTTCCTACAGATTTGTGTGTCATGGTTGACTGAAGAACTGAGCTGCTCAGGCTGAAGCTTTTCTAACAGTTGGGGCATTTATTAAGTCTTTCTGTCTCGAAAATTCTTGCACACTATCTGGCGTGAGAGCTCACACTGCCACCTTCCCTTAGTGTGGGCATTTACAGGGCTTTTTTACTTGGTTGCCCGTTTCCATGAAGCTGGTAAGAGTGCAATTATTGCCGAGACCCCTTCTGCTCCTTTCACTTGATACTGGCTAGTGGGTTCAACAGTTATTAGAGGCAGGAAAACAAACACAGACACACAGTATGGTTATATAAGTCTTTTCTCCATATAAAAGTAAGTTTTTAAAACAAACAACTGTATGGACCATGCATGCAGTGACACCAGTAGGGAAAGATTGCATAGGGTACACCTATGCAGTAGCTGCAGCTACTTTCTGTCAGTGTTGTGACTGGAAACACATAACTAACAGCTTCCTTCTGCCCTACTCCCATCTTTATTCAATGTCCTTCAACCTTGTTAGGGTTGTCCACTGTGGGAATCAATGCAGCACCTTTGAATCCTACTCACTCCAAAAGTACGTTAGAGTTCAGCCATTCGCCCCAGGTAGCCTCAAAGAGGAGGTATCATTACAACTGATGATAAATAATGCACTGATAAAGGTTGCCTTCATCATTTTATATTGCTGGGACCCATTTTTCTAGTCTTTCTCAGGAGAAGCTTGCATCGTGTTACCTCAAGATAAATAATCAACTAATCTAAATGAGACCGCAATGTGCATGTACTCAGGATACCACTTAGTTGTTTTCCCCAGCTAAGAAAATTGACGGGGTGTGCACCGTGCAAGGCTGATTAGTACTTAAAATGAACTAACCTGAACATATTAGTTCTGTCAAGAGCTGCATTTTTTGTGAGCAAGTTTCACAAAACATTCATAAAATACGGTATCTAAACTGCAATTTGATTGATAATATAATAACTTTTAGGATATTTTTTTTTTTCTCCTGAAAAAGGTTCACCACTTCTCATGACATACGCTGTGCTTTTAATCAAATGTCAGGCTTGAATATCTCAGCTCAAGTCATTTGGTGGAATGCATCTGGCAATTCAGGGCATGTCAAATTGAATAGAGCTGTACCAGTCAGTAGAGGAAGAGAGCTTCCAAATATGTTCTCCTGCTTCAAGGTTATCTCTTAGATTGCAGATTAGATGTTCATTTGCCTTGGCTTGTATCGGGGAGTGCTGTCCTAGACTTTGAGAAGGACTTCTGTTCCCTCAAAGTGCAGACTGTGCTGTATTTAAGGCTGAAATCTTGAACAAAACTAGGTAACTTGAGGGAGAAAGGTGTGAACTAGCCAGTGTTTCCTCCTTACGTTCAGATACTGTCCTACCACTGCAACACTTCAGCTGAGTCTCACAGTAAAAATCTCTCATCCTCCTCCCAGAGGTTTATGTAAATCTTAATTACCACATCACAGTTTAAATATTTACTGACATGCTGTAAATCCACTGTGTACAAAGCAGACTAGGATCCAATAATACAGAGGCATTGTTTAATTATATGTTTATTAGAGCAGTAAAATTAATAATCCCCAGTAAAATCTTTGAAAATTATCCAATCATGATAGAGTAATCACTATCCTTTCAGTGCAGGATAAAAGCACAGCAAATAGACATTGCTGTATCACAAAGCTGTATCAGGCACGGCTGTTACACAGCCCCCAAGCCCAATTCATATTGCCAGCCTCACACAATAAATGTTATTTAAAAACACGCATCAGAAAAGCAACTGAATAATTCAAGTTTTGGTGCCTGTATCAATTATTTCATTTCAATGGGTCTCACTCACAGTGAACGGATTCTAGAAGCTCATTTTATACACACAGCTCTGATCCAAAGCCAGCAAGAGTTAGGAGAGTCTTTCCTTTGTATCAGCTGTCTACGGATGAGGCCAATCCTGACAAGCCCTCTCTGTGGCAATTCATCAGGTTTCTGGCAAAAATTTTTTCATATGTACAGAATACATCCCTGTTCAGACAGATAACATAAGGGCGTTTTGCTTTTTGCCAGTTTACTGTGCGCATGTCTTCTTGGTTACAGTGTCCCATAGTGCATGAAAGAATGCAAGCCCATCATGTAAAAGAGGAAATATGTATTTATCACAGGCTTTCCTTATAAATTATTTCTAATGGAGAGAACACTTAATACAATGTGCATGTATTTTTCCATGTGGAGACAAGGCATCAATGTCTTTTTATCCGCTTGTGAGTTAAGAAGCTGTTCTTTAGCTCGTGGGATGTGGCTGTTGCTAAGACAACTGCGGTGCAGCCACTTACAACCTCCGTGATCATGCACCACAAGCTCTAATTTACCCACAGGTTCCTCATTTATCAGAGCAGAGGAACAGCAGGATGGTTGCTGCACCATGTCCCACATGATGCAGCATAGTATGAGTGGCTGTCTCTGCTTGCTCTGGGTCTAAACTGGTGCTGCATTTGAAAGGAAACCAATTACTGCAGTAAATGCTTTGTCAAAGCAAAGTGTAACCTCTGAGCCTGGGAAGGGAAATGAAGGAAAGCCCTACCACTTTGCAATTGCCTCAAATAAAACACAACTTTCCACATTATAGACTTTTGAAGGACTTATAGATTTTGGTGCGTGCCTGTAGGATCTAAATGTAAGAGTCCTTCAGAGCCTGGGGAAACAAGCAAAAACCAGCACAGTTTGAGGCTTTACATTTGGTCGCTCCATTGCATGGCAAGGAATATGGTACTAATTAGGAATCTCATGCAGAGCAAACAGTACCTCATGTAGTGTGTTTTACCACTTGGGAGGATAAGCTAACATCAAAACTTCTTTGCTCTGTGGATGGTCTGCACTGGGGTGTTCACTTTCTGAGAACACCTTCAGGATCAGTCACCAATGCTACAGCATCCACACTTGTCACGGGGAGCACTCCAACAGTAACTCCTTACCTACTGCTAGTAGGTTTCTACAATGCGCACAGTTGATTTGGCTAGTGTAGTCTTATGTTCCTGTGCTGGCTAGGATATAAAATTATTTGGGGGGCATTTCTAAAGCCTGTGTGTTATAACGCTAAGTCCATGCAAAAGTAAACGGTGAGTCACTGTTACTAAATGTTCATAAGGTCAGGGGATGAAGAGAGATGTATGTGCTATGTACGGGTTAGGCTGAGCAATTATCTACCTTTACAAAGGCATGACTGGAAGAAATGCTGGGCCTGAGGCTGGAGAGAAAGGCAATGCAAGAAGCTAATGAGACAAGAGAAACAGAAGAGCACATGAACACACACATTTTAGTGTCTATTGGAGGAGCTATTAAGGCAGCAGCACCTGCCATCTAAGTTCAGTAAAGCACCTTGATATATCTGAGTTTCAGTTTTAAAAACTTCACAGCACTTGCACTGCACAATGGTGTCATACTGCCACTCCAATGACACCAAGACATGCAGAAAAAGCTGCTGCTTGTTTTGTTTTGGACATCCAGTCTTAATAGACATGCACCTTGTGTTCAGCAGCATGTCAGTACTGAGCAGTCATGCCTGCATTACTACTGATAACAAGCACCAGTGAGGAAAGAATTGAAAGACAACTATAGAAGATAACTACAAAATGCACGTCAAATATTCATTTTCTTGTAATCCAGTACTTCCATTTTTCTCTTAGAGTCCCACACATCATCAAGACACTTGTAAGTACAGGTTCCTACTCAGATTTTCATGTGGACAACAACAAAGCCAGTGATGTTATTTGAACAGTTCACACTCTATGGTTTATAGGTCTTTCAGATTCTTCTTCTTCCTCCTTTTTTTGTCATGTATTTATTCTGTGCATAACTATTTCAGTTTACTGCAATAAAATCCATTCTCCTTAAGGCACATTCTCTAATGAACAAATAAAAAAATGTTATTTTGTTCAGAATGTGTTATGAATAGCTTAGTATCAATTTTAAAGAAGTGTGACTAGCTTCTTAATGGCTTCTTATTTCAGTTATTTCTAGCTGCAACTAAGCCAGAAAAATGCTTTAAAATCATTCTTACTAAAGCATTTTGAAAGGTTTTTAGCAATGCTTAGATGTGCCATCAGTATAACGTTTTAAATAACACACCTAAAAATAGAACTGTTTCTAGAGATCATACAGGAAACATGCCGTAAGGGAAATACGCTTATGATAAAAGAGTTCCTATACATATTCTTAGCTTCATAAAGCCACCTGAGAATCCCAGCTTAGAGATAGGAAAGTTATGTACCTTAATTCTTATTTATGTTGCTTTAAAATCGAACTGATCTTCCATGCTGCTCATGTTTGAATGGTCCAATTAGGTGCATGGATGTTGCTAAAGGTTCAGCACTTCAAGAAAATTCCTGTCTTGAAGGGCCTCAATTTCAGATTTAGCTTTTGAGTATTATTTTCCATACCTGGAGTCAGAATGGAATCCAGTATATCTGAACTCAAGTAACCAGCCCAAATTTTCCTGCAGTGATTCACATCTCCTAGGCTTCAACATGTACTTTGATCAATCTTTTCATTCCCTGATTTCAGCTTCATAACAGAGTTCCCCAAACTCCACTGAACTCTGTGGGATTGCCGAATGTGAAAGAAATGCCAGAGCAGCAGGTGAGGTACACATGTATGTCCCACTTAAAGTCTTGCTCCTGATGCTCCTTCCTGTATTACTTGCCTTTTTCCCAAGAAACAGGAAACATCCAGTAGCTTAAACAGATGTATGTTAGTGCAATACATTACTTAGAACTGAATTAATCCTATTTTGAGTCCATTTGTTTCAAATATACTTCAGTTTGAATCGGCTTGTAAAATTATACAAATATACAAATACAAGGAGTGTTTCCTATTGTTCTCTATTTTCTTTTCAAATAGATTTAGTATACAGTCATTCATTTACCCACTCTTACATTTCCTTATCATCACTGTAACTGAGCAACTTCTACAGAAAACAGACAGGCATGTCTGTTGGGCTCCACAGACTACCTCGTTCTTATTTTTCACAGTATGACAGAACCCAGATCAAGAGAGAGAAAACTTCAGTTTTAGGTAAAGGAGAGTGGGTGTTTGACATGGTTCAAACTATTCTGGTCTATCTGACTGGAAATACCTACTTTAGTAAGGCCTATTAGTAAAGGAAGACCCAAGCATATCCCAGGACTTCTGTTCCTTAGATTCCCCCAACAGCTTGTAAGATGATACCCCATGTCCAACTATACCAAACATTGTCCAGAAGACTTCAAAACACAACCTTTACAATAGAATTTGCAACGGTTCAAGAGCATGGTCAAGCTCTCCTTGAAATACAATGGAAGAGTGAAGACTGTATCAAGCACAAGTAGTAGGTCCTTCATTTTCCTCATAACAGTACCTGTAAATAAGGAGTAGTCAGCTCAAGGTCTGTCATAATTCCAAAAAAATAAATTATTTGCAACCACTATAAAAAGAACTAGAGAAAGTCTTCTGTGTCCCCTAACTGTAGGAGCCATTCTTACAAAGAATGACTGCTGCTTCTTCTACCTGGCTGGACAGACGATGATGAATTTTGGCAAGGATGGTATTAATGATAGTCTATTTCTGTAAAAAGACAAAAGCTGAGTCCTGTCTGTACCTGTCTTTTCAGATTACAGTAGAGATTACTGTCTTTTTCCTGGAGGAAGAACAAAAAACAATACCCCTAAATTCACTTAGATGTGTGTATTCAGCCTTCTATACATCACTCTTTTTTTTTTTTTTAATTTTAAGCACTGTACGTAATTACTATTTATCAACAACTCGACTTTCCTTCTAAGGTATTGCATTTAAAAATCCATTCAAGAGTATGACAAGTAATTCAGTTTGACAAAACATGATGCATTAAGATATTGAATTAAATCCTTACAAACACCTTGTCTGTCAGTAAAAAAGTACAGAGCTTTATGCTGATGCATTCTGACTTCCCACCATCTTCTACTCAGTCAGAAAGGAAAGAGTTAATTCCAGTACATAAGAGCTAGCTCCACTAATTTAATTCCTTTCTTACTGACTCATTCTTTCATTTATATCAGTTTAAAGAGCCAGTACTTTGTTTCAGGAATTGAATCACAGTTTCTCTTTGGAAAGGCAATCTCTGTCAATCTTATACATATGAAAGGGGTCATGAAAATTCCTATCTGCTTGGATCCCGATAGGGTGATATTTATCTCTGTTGAGTCAACTGCAAAAGTACTCAATACAAAAGTAAAAGGATGTTACAAATGTCAGTAAAGGCTGGACCAGGAGTGGTTAGAAATAAAATGAGATGAAATGGAGTAGACAGCTCCCAAAAGTGCAAGATTTCTTTTTGTAATTATACAGATGAAAATTGTGTGTATACAAATTTGTATTTGAAGGGATGTATGTGTAAGTAGTAAGTCAATAATTCAAGGAGGAGAGAGGCAGGAGTAACTTGGAAGACCAGAGACAGCAGAGACTGAAAAGATCTGTTGGGCTGCGCTGACTTTTTTTTTTTTTTGGGGGGGGTGGGGGGGGTGGGGGGAGGCAGGGTGGAAGCAGATTTCATGAAGAGAATTGAGTTTTTAAACTCGTCCAAAACAACAAAGGATTTTCACTTCTCTGTAGAGTGAAGCTTGATGGTAGAAAAAGCAGTATTATTATTAAGTGGGGTTGAGAGTCTGTTCTCTCACACTCATGTGTTGCTTCCCATCGCCCACTCCCAGCAGGCTTCTTTCCTTCCTCAGGACACCTTAGCGTGGAGCCTGATAAAGCAGGTCCCTGACAACAGCAAGAAGAGAAGGGAAAGAGAAAAAAAAGAATTTAGAGAAAAGAGAAAACTGACATACATATTACCCAAGAAAAAAGTTTTGTGGCAGTTTGTTTTGGGGGTTTGTTGGTTTTTTGTAATATTGGACAAAATAATGCTCAGTTATCATAGTGGTATGACATGGCAACTAGCAAAAGTGGGTCAAAAGAAAAGGATGGAGAGTTGCTAAAAGGGAGTTCGGGCAACTAATAGCCACCAAAGAAAATTTATCTCCCAAGACTAAAGCTCAAACTTCCAAAGGCATGCAAATTTCCAAAACTGGGCATCTATATTTGTTTCAAGTCTCCTGTGAAAATACAAAACCTATTTGCTGACAGAGAAGATTCTTGAAATGTAGCTGTTATGGTAACTTAATTATTGATGGCATTTAAAAACAAGACAACATTGGCATTTCCTCCATCGGTAACACTGGTGCACCTTGCTGGAAGAAAGGAAAGAATAAATGACTATGAAGATCTTCCATCTAAGTGTCTACGGCAAAACTCTATCACTAACAAAATCCAGATCATCAAATAGCTTGCTCTGAGTCTGAAATGTCTCAAAGAAAAACAGATTAGTTAAATTGCAAATCCCTGAACACAGTTAAGGGTCTTCATAGTTCAGTAAATTACTCCACTAATGGAGAAAATATAACAAAACTGGCCTAAATAACTTTTCAGTAATTGTCACCAGTTAACTTCCAAAAGGAACTAATTTTTTAAATATCTTAATTAAAGAATAAATATAAAGTATTCCTACAGAGCAATTGCAGGATTCTTCATGTCTGACATGGCTTCACTAATGAGGAAAGATAATAGAGTCAATTTTTGTGAAAGTTCTTGTCATCTAATATTATTAAATTGGATCAGCTTTCAAGGGGCTCATAAGCAATTTATTGAAATGGAATTAAAAGGTTCTTGTAATGAATTATAAGTAGTATAAAATTTTGGAACAGAGGCACAGAGAACATTTCTGGCTCCTGTTATTATTTACTATGCAAAATATGTACCTTGTGTTATTCATTTTTATATTGCCAAGTTATACTTGAAAGAATATTGATTTCCATGTAATAAATGAAATGGCAGCAAAACCACAAGAATTGAAGAAATCTATTTTATGCGTTCATAAGAAAGACATATACGTTAAGAGTCTGATGCTTGAGGAACACCTACAAGTCTATGCTTGTAACATTCAAAAAAGGTTACTTCTTCCATTTAGCAAACCACAAAATACTAGGTATTTGTTTAAATAAAGGACAATATTTTTAATAGTTATATTTTTTAAAACTAGTTTTTTTAATATTTATCATCAGTAGCACGGGAACTTGCTAGTACACTGAAATAAAAGAAGCATTCCTGGACTTAGTTATAAAATACTGATAAAATAAACAAATGAAATGCAAATAGATTAGATATTCTCGGTGCACACTGCACAGTAATGATTTAGACTTATAAAGAAGGCGTCACATGGGATGAGAAGCATTTCTGAAATGATTATTCTCTCCTATTTCTGAAGTTTACATGTAAGCGATTAAAAGGTTTAACTTACTTTTTTGGTGAGGTGTCCTTTTGTTATCTCAGCAACTGGGTAAGCATATTAACAGTAGCATTTTGCCACTTCTTTCAGGGGAAATAACATTAGAAGATAACAGCAGCTGACATATTGCACATAAGCATCGTTCGTTAGCATACAGAAAAGGAAAATCCAGCAGTAGAGCTGCAATTTTGTTTATTACAGATTCAACAGATTTCTGTTTTACTCGAAAGGATTCAGTGAGAGGTTTTGGTATTAGTCAAATTCTCCTGCCCTCAAAAGTAGCTGATGTCAACAGGCTTGCCACATTTCATCCATCTCTAAAACTGTCTAGCTTCTCTACCATGATCTGGCCCACGCAGACTTTACATTTCATCCAACCAAGTTTGGGAAAACTATAAAAAGCTATAACTAGAACAGTTTTGTACAGAATTGTTTTTTGCTATTAAAGCTTTGTGCAGCTGTAAGAGCATAAAAACACCATAATATATATACAGCTTTATAATTTTTTAAACCTTTTTAAAACCAGCTATTTTTCCTCACTTGTGTATTCTCATGTTATCCTGCTCTCATCTTGCATATATTTTAGTGACTTTTTTGTAATGAATTCTGCGCCCTTGATGCATATTTTCCTTCTTTCTCTTATCCCACTCTTTTTCTGTCTCCCAAAGAAGTATGCAGTTTAATTTATTTAAAGCAGAAAAAAAAAAACCTTAATGGAATTCTATGAGGTTTTCAATTTTGTGTTGTTTTGGGGGTTTTTTTTATTTTTTTCAAGAGGGTCAGTTATTAAGTCTTACAGACCTTGACATTGTCACTTTAACTTAAGACCTATAAGCAAAGTGGTTGCCTTGCAAACAGTGTATATGGGCCATTTTGAACAAAAATTGACACAGTCAGCAAACACATCCAACTGAAATGAAAACAACCTCTGAAAGGCGCTAGTTGTGGAAAGAGCAATTTCAGACAGCAGGAGCCAGAAGAAAGAGTGCCGTGAAGGTACCTGTAAAAAGGGGGAACCTACAGTACGTTCATTTAGTAAAGGCCAGTACCACACTGCTCCCAGAGTGAAAAATTTAGACACTAAAGTAGAGGCCTGGCATGCAAGTCACTTCCAGAAATGAAAACAGTGGTTTTCAAATAAAATTATTAAAAAGCAAAGCTAGCTTTTAGCATTAAATAGCTTGATTTGATGTTAAAGGTCTTACACTCCACTGCAAAGTTTCCAAACAGCAATACTGCTCAGTACCCAAACTACAGCACCAAATATACAAACATCTGAGGGTACCTGTTTTGTAAAGACCTTGGAGAGGACATCTGTAATCAGACGGTGATTAAACCATTTCTAATGACCTAATAAGCAAAAAAAATGGTGCAGGAGAGACACTGAGAACTGATTAAATAAAAAGGTGTCAGATGCAGCACTGAGGGTATGAGAGAAAAAGGAACTTAAGCATTTGGCTAAGCATTTTAACTCTCTCCCCACACACACACTTCTCTATCAAAATAAAGTCTGCAGCGTGACTCCCCGCAATTTAGCCTACAGATCAACTTCAGAGCAAATTGGCTCACTGTGCTCTAAAAAGAAATGGAAATTACTTTCTTCCCTACACTGGAAGTGATAAAATTTACCCATAATAGGAATCATTTGACTGATTCCAAATCTCCTAGCCAGACATTTTTACTGATAGGATCAGGATAAATGTTTATATTTAAGGAATGATTTTATAGCCTATCAAAATTATGATTTATTTTTTTTTACAAGCAAACAAACAGCACTCTGAAAGAGAAATATTTTGTACTAGTCTGTCAAACGCCATGCTTTGTTAAGGTAGGAGAAACCAAGCAGCGAGAGTGCTGGGAAGATGAACTGAATTGCATTAGCTACCTAGGAGTGACAGCCAGGCGCAGCTGAGTGATGCTTCTTGAGAGAAGTTCCTGTGCTTCCGCTGCTCCCCCTCCCCCTGCATTACAGCCCTGCTGAACAAACACCTGAATGGGCAAAACGGCAGAAAGGGGGAAAAATAGCTCCTTTGAAACCACAGAAAATGCAAGGAACAACACCCCAGACAGAAAACTCTCAGCCATTACCAGGCCTGCTTTGCTCCAATTTTACTGCAAGCCAACCCTCAGCTGGAATCAATACGGTGAAATAAGCATGAACCCAAGAGTGACAAACCATACAGCCACTGGGTTCACCTGAAAACAAAACTCCGTTTGTATGATCTATTTACCAAGTCAAATGTGATTTAGACTCCAAACGTATGTGGTTTTCCAAAAGAATCCTTTCAGGATGTCTCATTCTTTGTCTTACAAGAGGAAGAAGAGAGAGCAAAGAGAGCAGGGTCCCCAGGGCTGTAGGCTGGTGTCCATTCGTGCTGGCTGTTGGACAGACAGAGAGCACGTGAGAATTTACAGGCTAAACCAACGAGGCAGACAAATGGTGTTGTCCAAGGAGCTGTATTTGCCCTCATTTTATATAGGGGAACTGGGCCACAGGAAAATGAAATACCTTTTTGTTCTTCAACGAAGGAGTGTGCTCAGAGCTGTGAAAAGAAATCAAATCTACTGAATCCTTCCACTGCAGACTTTACTTGCAGAAGTTTCCTTCCAAATCCCTTAGATAGTGCAGGTATTTTTCCCTACATTACTTGATTTTCTTTACACTAGAGAACTTTCAATCAATTCTCTCCACTGAACCTAAAGCTTTCATCTGAAACTATTTTGTTAATGAGCAAGTGAAATATTTTCTAGGGCATTATGCAAAACCTTGCACCAGCATTGCCTGCAGCTCTTGCCAAGCGCACTCTAAACAACCACTCTCTGGCCATGGACGCTTCATAGCGTGGGAAAACTCTGAAGAGCCACAAGAAAGATGAAGACAGGTAGCCTTTCGGAAGGATTTTGGAAGCTAGAAAAAGAGTGCAAAACTTGTTACTGTTCTAAACACAAGATCCCTCTGAACCATGCCCAAATGCCTAGCCCTACTGAACCAGGCAGAAACGCCAACATCTGCTCTCTTTACGGCTACACAAGTCAAAGAAGTGGAAGAATTAGACCACAAGTATAGCTCCTGGCCCTTGACAAAAAACAAAAGCTAGATGTGAAAACAAACAAAAATGCATCTTCCATACTGACAATGCCAATCTACATGTGTTTAATTGACAAGGCACACAAGATGCTTCTAAAAAGGAACTGGGGTAGTGGGGTTAAAGAGCCATAGATGTGAGTCTTTTCCACTACACTCCCAAAAACCTGAGCTGATCTTAAAAGCGCTCCATGTATACTTTCTGTAGTATTTCCAAAATCTTTTTCCTTCTTTCCCAAGATGCTACATGGTCATACACAGGCCAAGTTTTGAAAATTACTCTGAAAAATGCTTGAATCTGCACGACTTATATTTACAAAGAAGAATTTTAAACCTGCCAAGATCTGTAACACTGCAAGATGAGAAACTCCCGGTTAGAAAAAAAAAAGCAAAAGCAAAAGCAAAAAGAAAAAGAAAAAAAGAAAAAAGAAAAAAGAAAAAAAGAAAAAAGGAGAAAGAAAAAAGGAGAAAGAAAAAAGGAAAAAAAGGAAAAAAGGAAAAATGAAAAAAGAAAAAAAGAAAAAAGAAAAAAGAAAAAGAAAGAAAAAAAATAAAAAGAAGGTGGCTGTATACTTGACACTCCAAAAAAATTCAGCTTCTACTGCAAAGCAAATGGAAGCCACAGGAAAGACTTCTGTCAGTTTTTGTGTGTTTTAATGCCAGCTTTTGTACATCTGCAGCATTTGGTGCGAAGTTATAGATAGGATAGAAATCATTAGCCAGTGTTATGTCATTTTATTGTTTATATTTCATGTTTTACTTTAATTTTAACACAGTCTCTGGTGTTGTATTTCCCATTTAAGAGTAATGTATTTTTGCCTTTCCTCCACAGTTCATTACAAAGAGCATTCAACAATTTGTTGTTGTATTACTGGCACCAATTTTACCAATTCAGACTGCTTTTATGAAAGGCTTGCTTTTAATTTCAAGTAGAATGCAAATTAGGATAGATATTAGACTACAACAAACTCAAAAGCTTTCATGACAATGGTCATGAAAGGTGCCAGGTTGATAAAACTAAGAACCGATATTCTGTGTTTATCTGCATAAAAGATGTAGCTGAAAAAACAAAATTCAACACCTTCTTATGCCATAAACCATGCCTCCCCTGCCGTTCAAACCAGCTGCTCCAGAGGCAAGGGAAGGTGAGCAGCTCAAGTCTCTTCTGCCTACCAAAACTGCATCCCAGTTGCAATGACTATGTTTTGTTAGCAAAACTTACTAGCACTCAAAAGTTGAAGTAAAAATCAAAATACTAAATTTAGACTTCCATCTTCTAGCATTATTTTAAATTGGTGCCCATTCAGAAATATTTTGAGCAACTGAAAAAGCAGTTGGGATACACATCTTTCAGAAATATTTGCATAATGAAAAGATCTTCATTTGGGCATATGTTGTTAATTTTTGATGCCATGTGATCTCTTTTTACTATAGTATTGACACAAATTACATCAGAGGCATTACAGTTTTGATTTGGGGAGCAATTAATTTACACCTTCTGAAGCAATTTATGTTGCTCAGTTTTTATCCAAGTGAAAATTACACAAACACATTCTCAAAATACAGATGAGGAAACCTGATCTCTCTTATATAACTGAACCCGCGTATTGCTAAGAGGGCATTTCAGACTACAGCAGGTATCCTTAGCAGATGGTAAGTCACTGACAGTTTTAGATGTTCTAAATTAAATGAATCAAGATACCACTTGTTCCAAGTGAGTGGGTGGTTAATCACATTCACCCTTTGTATTGTTGACAGATAATGTTGATTTTGGTAATAAGAAAACTGTGAATTTTGCAGAAAATGGAAATGTGTTTTAAATTCAGAACAAAAGGT
This sequence comes from Sagittarius serpentarius, assembly GCA_034782735.1. NCBI lineage: Eukaryota > Metazoa > Chordata > Aves > Accipitriformes > Sagittariidae > Sagittarius > Sagittarius serpentarius. The sequence continues at coordinate 32,836,349 of JAVKLA010000088.1, forward strand.
CAGTTTTCCAATCATAATCAACTCTTCCATTCTCCTATCAAACCACATTTGAAATAAAATAGCATTTTAGAAGGTAGAAAAATCTGGGGTTTTCCACAGTGAAGGTCAGGAAATAAGTTGTTAAAAGGTTGTGTACAACTGATTCTTTCTGTTACTCAGAACTACACCATAGATTATCATCTCTAATTTCAAACCTTTAGGCATGCCAATCCATGTGTCAAAATTCACATGAAAATGTAACTAATTTCCATGTTCAATTACCATATGAAACATCATGGCTCTCATTTGTACACATCTATTTCATTACTCTCATATTACAGATATTTGAATGTTAATCCTTCATATTTTAGCTTCCATTATAAGCCTTCATATGTAGAATATAAACCCAAAGTCTGAATGAGCAGTTATGAGGTTTCAATAAATACAAAATAAAAAAAATAATTATTTCATTTTTCTTATGTGTTCACATACATGAAAAATGAAGCTATCTTCATAGAAGTCTTTGGCCTGATTTAGGGCTGTCCTGGTTTCAGCTGGGATAGAGTTAATTGTCTTCCTAGTAGCTGGTACAGCGCTGTGTTTTCAGTTCAGTAT
>JAVKLA010000088.1:32843734-32876625 GCA_034782735.1 Sagittarius serpentarius
AGGTTAGTCAAGCAGGACCTGCCTTTTGTAAACCCGTGCTGACTGGGCCTGATCATCCGGTTGTCCTGGGCGTACTGTGTGATGCATCCTGGAGCCATGCAGTCCTAAGGCTGACACTGCAATTTTCAGCAGCTGTCACTGGTACAGAACTTTTTTCCCTTTGTTATGAGACTGTTGCTTTAAAACATGTGTTAAAATTTGTATCTGAAATAAGTCAACAGTGTAATTGTGTATTGTTTCACAAGAGGGACAGACTGCCATGTATGCCTGCCTGTGGATGTCAACAAAATATCATGGCTCATGTGATGGCATTCCCTCCTACATTGACTGCTCTGCACTGAAAACTTCATGCTCTGATGGAAAATTGACACAAAACTTATGGTCATCATTAATCCTCAAACACTAGCTTATTAGTATTATGCTAGGGAAATGTTCTCACTTTCTGAAGTTACCCAAGGATGGATACCGTGTAGACTCTTTCTGACAGCAACCAATAAAAACGTTCACAGCTATGGCTGCAGAAATAAATATCCACAATAGGTATGGCAGCTGCTAAATGAGAAGCATCCTGTGTTGGCCACAAATTGCTTGAAGAAACGGAGGCTAGCAGAGATAAGCCAGTTAAGCATACGGCAGTGATAAAACCGTAACTGCATACAAACTAGTTCCAACCCATAACTTTACTTGCCATAACCCTGCCGGGCCCCCTTTCCTTGTATATCTGACAAGCTCCCTTTCCTAGCACGGACAAAGAAACATCTTATCAATTATATTTAACCTTAAAACAATATTAGAAAATATCATGTGCCAAGCCTGCAGCAAAGAGATGAGATCACCCGAAAAATCCTCAATAGGAAATGACATTTCTGGAGGTAACAAAGTGCAGTGTCCACATATTTCAAGCATCATGGTACAGAATGTAAAGAGTCAGATAGTATGGTAACCGACTCAGACTGGAAAGGGTTTTAGCCCTTTACAGATCTCTGAACTGTTATCCTATGTTTTTAGACAGAATGCATTCAGCAAATACATTCAAATTACATTTCGTCCTTTAAAACAAAACCAAAAAATAATTAACAAGTAGTTTCCCAAGCAGCAAAACTAATGTAAGGTGTGGAGTCTCTGGTGGCTAATAGGGTCCAAATGCTAACTGAAGGTTTTCTTGTGGCTTGTGGTGTTCATAACATCTTGTTATAGCACTTGTGGATCCAAAACAGCTGAAAAAAACATTGCTCCAAAGTTAGCAGCACTGGCAGATGTGCAATCCCTAGAATATAACACTGGATAGCAACTGGAGCTCCCAAAATCCAAAATATAATGAAACTTCCCATTTTATACTCCTTTAGGAATGGTCTGTTTCTTTTGGGGCTTTACCAAAGCAAACATATTGAGAGATGTCTCTGGGCAGATGCCATGCTACACTAGTCTTCAGACTCAGTTTCTTATGAGACGAGCAAGCAATGCTGGGTGCAAACAGAAGTTTCGCAGAGATAATCTTGCTAAACAACAGAATTCCTCATTTCTCTTTAATTCCTTTGCATCCTCTTAGCCATGGTATAGATGGCAATGCCCCTAGTGCACCAGCTACCATGCTATGGGCAATCCCATTAAATCTAGTTGGAGTGTTCAGCAAGTAGAATGTTGTTCTGAAGCAGCCAAACTGAGCTCAGAAGACATTAACTGCATTTTTTTTTTTAGTTTCTTCCACAGATTTGAGACTTCAGAACAGTATGGTCCCCCCAATTTTAGCAAAGAGCCATTATTTTTTTTGGAAAGCATATACCATGTGTGGGTATAAAAGCCTTATTTGCGAAAGGCATCTGCAATGTATCTCATCTCATCAGATCTGTTTTTAAGTCTATCTATTTGAACACATTAATAAAATATGTGCAGCAGACACTGTCAAATTCATCAGCATTCAGGAAATAAATAAAATTTGCCATTGTATTTAATTTCATTTTGACTATTTCACACACCTTTCACCTTGTATATTCATCAGCCTTTCAACAGCTGCAGGGATCTACAGGCTCTGGAAGTAGTTCAGCTGGTATCAAAGATGCAGTTTACAGTGTTTTAACACGTTGACTTCTACTTGTAAAAATTTACGTGTATCCACAGCTACCTTAATATTGGAGGTGTCATAGTGAAAAAAAAGCTGAAAGAGAATCATTTGTTTTCACTTATAACTCTTTTTTTTTTCTCTGGTTTCACATTCACAATCCAGAGACCTTCCTGTTAATCCTTCAGTTTTTGAGAAATTTTATTGCCACAAAACAAGTCTGGAGATTTTCAGACTTGTTAGCAGACTGCGCCTGAGCAGATGAAGCCTGACATGCCGCATAAACCTGGACTGTTGGCTGTAAGAGTGGGCTCTCTTTTGCTGGCCAGAAGCTGATTTGGTGACCAGTAATATAAATGCACAGTCTATCATACCAGTTAATGAAATTTCACATCAAAGATGTCTTGAAATTCAAGTAAGGAAAGACCTGTAGGTTATCTAAGCTATCATCCTCAAAACACTGAGCTGGTTTTGGCAGCATTTTTTCGAAAAGCAAGTTTTAAAAGAGCAAAGTGATGATTTTTTTTCAGCAATTCCCTTTCAGCAGAGACAGGAGTCCATATCATCCCTGGCAATGGGCACAGAAATAACCAAGGTCCTTCACACTGCTTAGATCCAGAGAGCAGAGACAGCTCTGTCAGCAGCACTCACACCAGGGATGCCCCTGCAATACAGTGGCAAAGGACGGCACAAACTGCCCCCACAGGAACCTAATTAATATTTTTCACAACATCTGTGAAATTTTAGCCAATGTAAATCCAAACATTCTATATTAATTGCCATTCCATTCAGGTTTTTAATAGTTTCTGAGTGGAAAATGAGAGAAGAGAAAAATATTAATATAATGGGAAATTAACTCCAGAAAATCTTATAATATGGTAATTGCTAACCATGTGACCATGTACTACTTACTTTCTGAGATAACTTTTTTCAGCCACATGCAAAGCAAACAAGAATGCCACACTTTTTAGAAACTTTCTGGTGTACCATAGGTACCCTCAGGTAACAGTATAAAATTAATTGATTAGAATTTTCAGCCACTTGAGGCTCTCCTGAAAGGAAAAAGAAAGAATTACAGAGGCAGGTGCATTTCAGACTATGGTGCCCAATTCCACCATTTTAACTATAGCACCTTTCAAATCAAGCCTTTACTTTTTTCTTAAGGTGTGGTAGGTGGCCACTTTGATCACTACCCGCTTGTGACATTCTTTTGTGCATTCGCAGGATTGTTCTCTGATACAAATACAGAGGAAATTGTAGCTTAAAAATAAATGAACATTGTGCAGCATGGGGAACTGATGTCAAAGTAGACTGAATAGGTTTTTATCTAATACCGAAGTCTGTGCTTCCTAAAGCTCCTAGCTCAAGGCACAGTAATTCAATGGCAAATTAACATAAAGCAGACTCATAAAAGACTTTGAAAATGAGCATTATACGGCTTCCACCACACAGACAAAAGAAATACCTTGCTGTAATATGTGAGATTTTCCAGCTCTGATACCTTGGTGAGAAATAAAAAAATCCTCACATACACACCCACCAAGTAGTATCATAGCTTAGCCGTAGCACACCTGAGCATGAAAGAAACAAGTATCTTTGGCAGGGGGTGAGCTTTAGAAGGAAAAGGAATAGGATTGACTCAGAGTTGAAAAATGTGGAGCACTGTTTCAACAAGTAGGAAATGTATTGGTAATTCAACAATGTAAACCCACAAAGAGGAGTGTGGCACAGGTACAGCCACCTGATCAAAGTATCCAGGCTCAGGAAAGTGTTTAATGGATGCCCAGGTTCAGAGAACACAGAGAGCTGTGGAGCTCAAAATGCTTAAACAACTAATTTAGCAGGGGAAAAAGCAAAATTACCAGTAAAGGCAAAAACAGTATCCTCCACCTCTGTAGATGATGAACAGGAGTTCTGCAGTATGGTATTAATATAATTTACACTACTGCAAACAAATGGCAATCTGCTCTCCTTTCAAACCCCCTTATGTATATCTGCTCACAGAATCTAAGGACTCTTACCAAGCCCTTGGTTTCTGATCTCAAAGAAAACTCCTGGCTTGGAATACAGTCTTTTCCATAGCTTCCTCTTGAAACCATTCTCTTCCCCTCCACCATGACTGCCCCACTTGGCAGTCAGGCCAGTTCACCAAGGCTAGTGCCTTTGTTGTTGTTAAACAGCACCCAGCCGGACATGGCCAGGGCCACACCTGCCCGTCTCACACCGCAGCCCGCTGGCACTCCCAACTGTTCTCCAGCCCACCACACCTCTTCCTCCTCCATCACTTCCAAAAGCTTTGTGCTCATAGCATAAAGTTATGCTTGACCCCTAAACGTGTAAAAATAGCAAACTTGTGCTATTGATTTTGTATGTGATTTTGCAGTCTCCGCAGTGTTTGCAGCACCTGACTCCACTCACGTCATCCACGAGTTTCAGTACACGTCTACTTCCGCAGACATCATTAATCAACACAGTGAGCAGGCTTAAGCCAGGACTGATCTCTGAAGAACATCATTAGTAATTGCCATCTGATAACATCCTTTTTAATAGGATCTGTTGCAATCTTCTCTTTAGTTAGTTCCCCACACACATTACAATTCTTGCATTGATTGTTTTCTGTCTTCAAAAAGAAGAAACTGCAAAAGTAGGTATCACACTATCAGCAAAGATCTGCTTATCTCTCATTCTAGTTTTATTTATAAACTGACTGGCAGGCTTGTGAACTGCCCATAAAATTACAGGAGATAAATTTTAAAAAATAATCCCACTCTTATTTGTTTGTAAAATCTGCAAAACCATTTTGTTGCCCATAATTTTGAAGGTAGCTGCTCTTGACAGTGCTTCCACCAACTTGGCCAACTTTATTTCTAATTTAAAGTTACTCTGGAATCTCTAATCCCATATTTGAAATTCCTATTACTGGGGGCTCTAATCACAATTGGCTTGGCAAGAAACATGTTTACACAGCTCCAGTCTGTTAGTGCCAACCTAGTCACACGCTCCATCAAAAATAACTGCCTTCAGGTCAGGAGTTACCTTTACACACACACACGGATGTGCATTCACCCAGAGTCAAACAATTACTAGTTAGTGTCCCCTGAACCAGTAGCTTTTTTCTGCCAACATTAAAAAATTGGGATTTCTTAGGAGTTACAAGACATTAATGAGAAAATCAAAAAAGCTGAACCATTATTTTCTTGTTCTTTCTTCTTTTTCACCTGGACAGAATCTGTTTACAGATTCTTTTTGATGAGTAAAAGCTAAAATAAATAGGAGATCTCTAATATGCTATATGAATCAAGCAGTTTTGACTTCATCTTTTCAAGCAGAGACACCACTATGTAACTGCATTTGATAAGATTTAGCCACTTCTGAAAGTCTCTCCTGTAGATATCTCACTTTTTTCCTTTCCTCACACACCTAGTCTCCACTCAGACCGTTCATTCATTCATTCATTACCTCCCTCTCTCCAGTATCACAGTCTCAGCCAAATATAAAAGATACTACATCTTTTCCAAACTACTCCATGCATTTCATTTTTAAAACTGTTGATTAAACTCTACTCATGCTGGCAATAATTTAAAACATCCTTCCTGAACAAGATGACAAATATCTAAGTTACAACAAACTAATTCATCTCTAATTTCATGCTTGCCCTTTCCATAAAGCTCATTAAGCTACCATACAGCACCTCAGCTTTTCTTGAATTTACTGGTCACATCACACTACTCGGGGTAAAGGTCATTTTACAGGTTTGTGTTAGTCTTTGTTTAAAGGAGCTTTTGCCCACAGCTGCTCCACTTTACTCTTAAAATCCAAAATGCACAGCTTTGATGTTGTTTCTTTGTCCTGTTTCTCTTTCCCTCTTTGGCATAATTTTCAAAGCATTTCACTGTAGAACTTCATGTCAGAACCACTTTTAGCATCTGTAGGGGTTCTGCAGGAGGTGGCAGTAGGGTCAAGTCTTTTTATCCTAACATTAATACTTTCATTATGAGACATCCAAAATAGAAAATATTCATGCATGTAGATAACACCATTAAAGTGTTTATTGCAAATGTTATGTCTATCTCAAACATGTCCTCTTCTCCAATGACACAGGTGATCGATAGTTGGCTTAATAACCAGCTACAAACTCTATTTCTATTGGTATGATGAAGATTTCTTTCTGCCAGGACATTCAGCCTATCAGGTACCTGTACAGTATACACTGAAAATTCTCCTTCAGCCTGTGTCACATTTAACAAACACTTGAAAGCAAAATCTTGGGAACATCCTGTCTTTTAACACACACATGGCTTACATGACAAAAACTATCATGATTTAAAAGGGTCTCTATGAATAAGTAAATATTTACTCTTGGTGCTACATACTAATCCATGTAAGGTAATGGGAATAATTTTTGTCCTGAAGAATGAGAATCAATACTTCTATTATGTCACTTTATTCAGCTGACATAGTTAACAGAAAATGTTGCAACATGATCAGGGTGGAAAACAGTGGACTTAAAATTTTAGTCCATGCACATGGACATTACAATGCACATGCTTCTGCACCCATGTGAAGGACTTTTATTGGATTGCTGAAAGTTCAGAGCGGGGACAAAACCAAACACCAAACACACCTTAGTTCAACACAAGCATACTTTTTTCCAGTGAACAGTCAGAAAAGGATGCAAAGAAAAGTATATACTTGAACAGAATGTGAACTGACTCCCTTGATTTCAAGCATCAAACGAGGTTTTTTTTAGTTAAGTATACTTCCACATAATAGACCTACTACATTATGTACTTAGAGTCTTCATAATACAGCATACTAGCTATATGTTATTATTATAACCATGCTGAAGTGCCTAATTCTGTGCATAAAAAAAGGAAAAGAAAGATGCTAGGGAATTTGTTTTCCTGTTTAAACAAAACATTTGCTTGTACCAAAAAAGAGATATATCATATGGCAAACATACATAAGCAATTAATTTACTAAGAAGATTAATACTTAACTTCTGAATATATTACCTGACGGGGAGCAGAGAAGAAAGGTCATCATTCATTAGGTAAAAGAGGGAGGGAGAATTCATCTGATTAAAACATTAGCTTATAAATATGATAGGAATCCTGAACCTCAGTGCATTCCAACAACAAGTAGTTCATAGAGGTACAAGTCATTCCTGGCAGACATAATATAGCAGCAATCAAAATGGCATAGATTCACTAGTAGGAAAGAAATAACACCAACTTTGAGAAAAAGGATAGCTGCAACTTAAGTCTTTTCCAAAACTTTCTGATACAGCACTGGAATGCATCATAAATTCCAGAGGCTGTTAAATACATTGCCTGGGAAGAGAAGTGTACAAATACACAACTAAAGTATGATTGAATTACAAGACCTTTGTTAGTTACTGGTCTTCATCTCGGTCACTGCAACTGACTGTGCAGGCTTTCAGCCTGCTCCAGGGCACTGTAAATCTCAATAAGGATTCTTTCAGCAAATAAATTGCAATTCACCATTGGCATGACATGGAGTGTGTCCAAAGGCAGCGACAGCAGCTCAGCTGAAAACGGGAACATAGGAAAACACCATAACCTGGTCATATGCAATGGCAAGCCCACTTCCTGATGGGGATTTGCTATGAAGCAAAGGGAAAAATATTTCAAATCCTCCTGATATTAGACAGAACTTTACAAAGGAAAATACCGTCCCTTACCCAAACCCATCTTCTACTTAGTATCTAGTTGGTGACAACAGACTTCGCTGAAAACACAGTATGTAATTAGTATATACAAATCTCTGAAAAGAAAAATCTTGGTATTACATTATCTCAATATTCCTTTGTTTCACAATGGTAAATTTACTGTTGCTAAAGGAGGCTGGATGTAAACCATAATATTTTCACAAAGACTTCAGAAACAAATTCAGTCTCAACCTTTACTTACATCTCTGCAATGAGCAAACTTATCCATAGACTTCTAAATCCTGCTTCCTAGTAAAACATTAGGCATCCTAACGATCCTCACGTGCAGCAAGAAATTTTTGATTATCCACGGTTCTCCAGCTTTCAGAATCATCCAATAAAACAAACCAAAAAAAGAATTTCTATCTGATATAACTAAACCTCTCCATAAATCTACCCCCACAGTTACCTTAATTCAGAGATAAAGAAATAACCACATTGCACTTTATGATCACAGATCCAGAGATTAAAATGAACTCAATGAATAAACAAGCTGTGGTTTGCTACACACTGCAAGCCAGATCCCTCTTCTGCTTAAGGTATTGCCAGGGACACCGTTCATCATAAACTGAAGATACATTAACAGGAAAGGAGAAGTAATCAATCTTACAACTTAGAGAAGAAGAAACTAGTAACAGAAACATGCTGCCTTCACTGTCACTAGTTACGGACACTGCCACTATAACAAAGCAAACTAGAGAAATTGGACTGATGCTATTGCAAATAAAGCAGAAATGCTAGGAGGGCAATCGGCAAGAACGCCGAGTCACAAATTCCATATAACTACTCAGACAGCAACCCTAAAACTCAAAATTAAAACCAGGTAGCTGAAATTTAAATACAATACTCATTTCATTCTGTTATTGTTAAAATAGGGCTCTATTCGCTTAGTTCCTGGTCCATTCAATTCAGTGCTGGTTCTGTTCCTGCAAACAGTCGCCAGATGAGCAAGGCCAAGGGGAATGCTACTGCCCAGCTTTGCATGAGGCTGTGGAACAGAAAGACTGTGCAGGAATCCTCCACATGCACTGCAAAAAAATCAAGGTTTGTTTTAAGGGGATATGACAAAACAGGTTGATGAGCAGAAGCCCAACTCATAATTTCTGGATTCACTGGGAACAAAAAGGTAAGAGTAATCCAATGACAGCTGTACATCCAGCCTAAAAATTCAACAATAGAGTTTGGCCGCTGACTGGGATTTAACTCCTACTCAGTCACAGCCTTATACAAGACATTGTCTTTTCTGTTTATTATTTTTATGTGGATAGGAAGGTTGAGAAAATAGAAATATCATCACCACAGAAAGCAGGATCTACTTCAGAGTGTGCCTGGAGGGACAGAAATCTTTACTGCTGACTAGTAGAGGATGAAGTGTACTTGGCACCTTGTCCATGTCGGCGGTCTGTGCCTGGACATAGACCCAACTTTATCCCCACTCAGTTGTGCACTACTTCAAAGCAGCTCTTACAGATTAAATTATTGCAGAATATCATAGTAAGTTTCCTTCCTGCATAAAATATAAGTCATATTTCATTTTCCTCTCCTTTAGGTAATTGGTAACATTTTTCTTCAGCAATCAAACTAATATTTAAATTAATTTATTCAGAAATTAGAATCTGGACATCCTCTGCAAACCAGAGATTTTTATTTAAAATATTTGATAGAACTGGGACAAAGCCAGAAAACACATTTCCTCTAACTTTCGGGGCTTCAAGTCAAAGGTCTTCAAAAGCTTCTCTTTTTTTTTTTTTTTTTTCATATTTTTCATTTATGAAACATCTTTCAAAACCACAGTTATGTGGACACTTCAAGTTTCTGCAAATTACACTTCCAGCATAACATTACAACTATGGACAAGAATAAAGATGGAGCCAAATCTTGCCTTTAGTTTGGGAAGGACATTGGTTCTCATCAGCATTGCTCTAGAAAGCAGTAATCTCAAGTGACCTTATTACCATACTGAATTTCCACCTTGTTTGGTAGGATTTTACAACTATAACAGAGTCTGCCCCATTACATAATGTGATTCTCTTCAGTAAATCATTATCTCCTTAATTTACAAATTATGTCAGAGCACAAAGAGTAGTTCAGTCACTCGGGAATTACAGCAAGCCATCATCACTAAAGATGATTAATATCCTAAATGCAAAAAATTGAATGCTCTTTATCAGCCTCAATGTTAATAAAATATTGTCAGTCAAAATGTGGGTCACAACAATTAAAAAAAAATATTTTGAAATATTTATTTCAGCATTTGTTGATATATAACTATTCAGTGGGATATTAACTACAGGAGCAGAAAAGTAACCTGCTATCATTGTTGAAAATTTAACCATTTAAGAATTGCCAACTTCATAAGTGATTGATCATGTAGAACATCTACATACCATATAGTACACAGAGCCTACCACTGGCACTGGAATGTTATGGAGAGCTGAAAAAATCAGTGATAGAAACCAAGAATGTTTTCTAACTGACTCTGCGCAAAAACATACTTTTGGGAGATTTCCTTTGTTCCTCAGCACTATTCCTGTACTCAGCTTACTGCATTGTCTGTCTCTGAACATTGTATAAAACAGAGAGGGAACAAACCTTAAAAAAAAAAAATTCACTGTAAGGTATTATTGTAAATACCAGTTATAGAAGTGAAGATCATCCAAATTCATTAATTTTTATGTTTAGCTAAGGAAATGTTCAACAGTGGCTATAAGGGGATCATATGCTCACAGATCTGACCAAACACACAAGACACTCACGAGACTCTTGTTTTAGTCACTGATTGCTAGGACCAGGCATCCTAAAGATCTGGAGTCTGCAGAGAAGTTAATCTTTTTGGCTTCTATGCACAGCCTGTCAGAGCAAGCAGATCAGACCAGGGAGTTTCAAGGAATTCAGTAAGAATGCTAAAAGCTTTGGAAAACACAGAGGAAAATTCAAAGATTTGGCTTTTTTTTTTCATGTAGAAAAGAGAGGATCAGAAGAGGACATGAGACGAAATGTCTTAATGTAAAAGGATCTTACTAAGAGGGAGTTTGATGAATTATTCTCTGTGTCTGCTGCAGAGAGGACAAGACATAATTGGCTTAATTTTCAGTGAAAAGGGCTTAGATTGGGAAAAACTCTATACATCAAAAGGTAATTATAATAGAACAGGTGGCTAAGAGAGGTTATGGAAACCCTATCATTCTTTATAGGCACAGGTTAGGTAGACATCTGTCAAGCATCGTGGAGGAACACCTCATCCTCTCAAGAGCTGCTGTTCCTAAACTTTTTAAGCCTACAAAAACTTTTTATACATACTAGATTTCAGCTTGCCCCTAGGCCTGCTGTGTGACCCTTTATAAAGCATTTTGAAATTAAGACAGTATCAAAGAAGGATGACCTCATGGACCTCCTCTCTGGGCCTTGCCAGCCCCTTTTTGAAACCTGCATGTATTGGGTAAAAAAAGAAAAAAATTGTAAGATCCTGCAGCTTTAAAAACAGTGATTGATTAAGTCTACTGATGTCTTTGGCTTCCTTCTTTATCCATAGTCTGGAGGGTTGTGCCTGTATCTGTGGGTGGATCACAGCCTCCTCCAGTTCTGCCCGGCTCTCTGGAGTGATGACTGCCGACGGGCTCCAGGCTCTCTAGTCTTACTCTGCACATTTCCAGCAGAGGAAAGGTAACACGTAAGATAGGAACCTATATTTTGTTCAGATCATGCAAGGCCTCATGTTCTTTGATCATCCTACTAATATGCCACTAACTACTTTAAAATGTACCTCTGCTTTCCTGACCCCTTTCACTGAATTCCCTTTGCAATAGGCATGAGCACTCCCTTCAGTGACAGCCATCACTTGGCACAACCTCTCTCTTTCTGCCCTGCTCGGCCACCTTAAAATAAGGTACTTAGCTCTGTCTGGAAAGAGAAATGCTATGGAAAAAAGGAATCCACAGGATTTCCTCATGCCTTTAATGAGCAGGGGAGCATTTAATGGTTCTAAGTCAATTTAAACCGGCTGGTTGTTCTTCAAAACCTTAACTCCTAATTTTCCTTCTTAACTGAATACCACAGAAATAATGATGAATGAAATTGTAACTCCGTCACATCTACTGGGTGTCCCAATATCAGAAATCATAGGGCCAGTGATGAGTCACAGCACAACAGGAATTTGTATTGCCTGCATATAACTGGTGGAATTTAAAAAATAGCTTCAGGGACTGGATTAAGAACATGTGATATATGGTACTGAACAACCTGGTGATGTACAGAAGGAACCTTGCCAGGTACACCAGTCAGTCCAAACTGACAGAAAAGGAGAGGTTTAACTTCCTTGGCATTCATAGATTTAAAAAGCAAAATAAAATAAAAACAAAACAAAAAAACCCAAACAAAATATAAAACACCACACCCTGAAGCTCCCATCCAATCAGGAATTCAAAGTCATATGTACAAGCAACAATTTATCTTGATATTCAAGGGTAGGTATTAAAAAAGCATTTAAATAAGCACAGTGAGTAATGATATACACGGGACTGTAAAGTGATGATACGCAGTGCAGGTAAAATAAAAAAATAAAGTAATATTTTTTTAATTTTGTTGCTATAATCCACATATAGTGGTAAAACTGTATAAAAAAAAGATTGTGTTTTTTCATCCTTACATAAAAACGACTAAAATCTACTTTAGTGATTATCGATTGTCTGGAGGAGGCCATGCTTATGATGCACAGATAAGAAAGCTCATTTAGAGCTATTTCTAAGAACTGGGATTTGCAGTTGTGTCTTTGGTAATAATTATGGCCACACACTTCCCCTGCCACATGTAATCTATCATCTGATTATTACTGTCCACCCACTGAAATTTAGTGATGCTAAGTGTATCTCATTTACCAAGGATGCTGGAACTGGAAGGCACTGTAAAAGCGTAAGACAGCACTATCATAAATAGTATCAACAACAGTAGCTTATTTGATAGGTCTTGATCCCAACCCTGGTATATCTTACAAATTGCTTTCATTAAGTAACTCAGAAACTTGACATTACTTAGAAATTTGTAACTGCCTAATTAGACTTCCTGACAGAGCAGCTCTGGTACAGCAGCACTACAGCACCTGGAGAGTAAGCCAGAGGAAGAAGGGCAGAAATGCTCTCCAGACACCAGTCAGTCACCCACTGCACTGACGATTAGTGGAACATCAAAACTTTTACTCTCCTCTTCGCCATGAGGAGCCTTGCAAATCAGCCCTGGCCCCAGACAGTGTTCATGCTCTCCCGACTTCTTTTCACTGAACTGCCAAGCTTGCAGGAAGCAGGAAAACTTTGCACAAATAACCTGTACTGCAATCACCAAGGAAAGAGCAGTTTTTAACCTGTAAAAGATATTTTGCCTGTACTCAGCTAAAGGAAATACTTAGGAACAACAATATAGGGATTATGTTTTCACAAATCTGAGCAAGCCCCACAGAATCAACTTGCTTTATGTCAGGAACTGCTATTTTCTGTCTCTTCTCACCGTGCCATGGGGTTTGGCCACCAGTGTCTGAACAAAGGCTGAGGTCTTTAGCCGAAATGCAGTCTCTAAGCCTAGCTCTTCTGACAGTGGACAACTAAGGTCCATGCAAGACCTTCTGGAGGTTTAACTGACCACCAGGGAGCTGTCAAAAATATACTGTGTAGCACCCCAGTCAGTTTGGAACAAGGCTTCTGAGCTCTACCACTGCTACCAGGTTTCTAGATACTCTTCACTTATAAGATAAAGCAGAAAAAGTAGAAACTGATTAGAAACCAATTAGAAAACACAGACTAGGGCCATACTGAATTCTGGTGGTCAGGGCTTCTTTTCCCTTGCTTTTTCAGACTTCTCCCTCATCTTGGACAAGTTAATGTGGCTTCCCTCTAGTGCACTGGCTTTACAGCCTCCATCCCTCTTCATTATGAATTCTCCTGATCTGACCCAACAGGCAATCACAGATCCCTAATTTTTTCCCTGATGCTCAGCACTCTTTCCTTGTTAAACCAAATACAATCTTACGTACTAAAGTACTCTAAATAAACCAGCCTTTAATGCTGCTGGGTCTTTGAGATACAAGTCCAGAACAGGGGTGAAAAAAGAACAGAATAAGAGAAGGCTAAGATAATCCATATTCAAAATAGAGTGACTGACAAGAGATGCACAAAAATTACAGCAGTATCAAACAGTATCCATGAGCTGTGCATTTCCTAAAACATTACAAGCATTCTCTTAAAAAAACCTGAGCTATAAAATGGAAAAATTAACAAATATACTGAGAACAGTTCTTGTAAAATAAAGTTCTGATAAGACAAGTCTATTTTAAGTATATTTTTCATGGCTATAACAAATAGCACATACAGGTGCATAACTGAAATTATGGTATCCTTATTCACAAGAAGTTTTTTTACACGTGTAATCAGTTACAGCCGAAGACAACACATAACAGTAATATGAACCCAACACTCATAGAAGATGGCCTTTACGGGGGTTATCCTCTCAGCAACACGAGAGAAACCCCCTGGGTTCTCCTCTAATTTAAAGAGATTCTAGAAAAAACACGATGTAGCCCAGACACCATTTCCCAATACAGACACTGAAGGAAGATGACAGTTCTTACTTACCTGATTTTACTAAATGATAGTTAGCATTAACTGTACTGCTTAAGCTATTTTTGAGTTCGGCAGGAGTCAGGAGAAGCCAACACCTACTGAGCAGCAGTAAGGGTCAAATGCATGGAACAGAATTGCTGCCAAGGGAATTGTATAAGGAACTATCTGCACATTTCTGTATCATTTATTGAAACCCCTTTTTGTTACTATTTTAAACATATCCACAAGTGCCAATCTAGGGAAATAACAGACACTCTAGGAATATTTCATTCCATTTGCTTCTAAATATCTAGAAAAATGTGGGGGATAGGAAAACAAATCTGCCAGTGTTTTCCTCCTGTAGGCGACTGTCTTCACCTCTTGGACATCTGAACCTGTATTTTCCTGAATTAGAGATCTGTTGCTGGATTAATCTTTCTTAGCTTTATCTGGGCTGCTTCTTAGTAAAATCACTATTTCACCTACGAGCTACCGAATCCAATGCAATAATTTATTTCTTGTCTATACCAGTGGTGTTACGTTGCTTGTGTCAAACTTTCAGGTTATGGTTCAGCATTTAACTCGCTCCTAGAGAATTCTTTACTGTCATCTTCACTGACAAGTTGATGCAGTTTTCACAATCACAAGCAAAAACTGTAGCTGAGAAAATAGATGTGTGACTTCAAACCTACAGAAGGAACATCTTGGCATTTAAATCCAATTACCCTTTCTCCTTCCTGATGAAAATACGATACCAACTTGTGGGAAATTCTACTAGACAAATGTATCATATTCTCTAGATCGCATGGACTTTTCAGCACCACTTTTGGTATTACACATTGCATTCTTTATCAGTCATTTTTACAAAATAAAGGGTTACAACTCTGTAGCAATTGATAGGTGATGCCAAGAAGTCCATAAAAATTTTGTTTGGAAAGTCTTCCTAGAATGATGATGATGATCTCCCCAGTTGAAATCATTAATTGCAAAAATGGAATGAACTCCAAGGTAAGACAGACTACTGCTCTGTAATAAATTAAGCTGTCAATCACTCAAAGCACCCTTAATATCATACTATTTCCCCAAACTCTTAAATTACAGGCTGAATTTCATTTATCAGCCTGCTGTATGTGAAAAAGGATTAATTAAACTCATTCCAGTATTACAGTAAGACTGTTTCTCTTAGTACTAAAGAATAATTGACTCCAAATAAATTGGGAAGTGGGTAAGTAATTGTAGTTATTATTCTGATGTAAATATTAGTTCTCTTTTGACATTTCAAAAGATTTAGTAGAGGCACTTTAGTGATAAGACAGATCATTACCCTGGCTAGGAAGAAGAAATAGCATAGGGAAAGTGAAATTACAATAATTAGTTTATATACCTAAAAATACTCCTATCTTTTTTTTATATATAGTTATGTACCTTACAGTACATTTTCATTAACAGTTGCTCCTGATTTATTGTATTAAGTATACTCCAGCACAGTCAATGCATGATATCCTGCTACTTTGGAAAGAATTCAGAGGTAATATGAGTTCTCATACTAGAAGAAGAATTACTGGGAAGTTTTTCTCGGAGACAGTCATGACACTGCCAGTGCTATAAAATTCAAATCAACTGATTGCCATTGTGAATGACTAATTGTGATAAAAAAAATTATATCAACAGACACATTGAACAGCAAGAAATCACCTTTTATTTGGACAATCAGACTAGCTCAGACAAGAAACTACAGCACCTTCAGAATAAACAAAAGGTTTGGGTGTTAAGAATTGTGGGTAACATGAGATCACCGAAGCCATTTTCTAAATATAGCATCTCCTAACATCTATCTAGAGATCAGGATCACACATTCAAAATTAGCAGCCCAAAATTTAGCTTCTAAGTCTGCATTTTCATCTTGGGATAGGTAGACTGATTTCAGCAATTCTTTGACCACTGAAGACGATTTTTTAAAACATTCTTGTAAAGAAAAACCTGAAAAACATACCTGAAGTCAAAGCCTCTGAAGCTATTTTTTTCAGGTTTTGCTTCTTTTCTCCTGTTACTTCATAACTTCTCTGCAGTTTTGATTCTCAGTTTCTCAATAGAAGATCACAAGAGAACTTCAAAGCAGTTTTAGCAATCCAGCCTCTTGAGCAGTGATTGAAATTTAGCATTTCATTCCCCAGGATGACCTAGGACCTGACTGTTTTGACTGAATTGTCAGCACAAGTGCTGCACTTTTCAGGATATTAGCATGAAGCAGGGGTTTAGACAGACTTTGCTCATTATTGTTTATTTCTTGCTATTCTTTTTCCAGGCTAAAATGGGCTGTTTACCTCACAGAACTTTGAATAAATGTTTCTTCCCCAAGTGCACAAGCAAAGCATTACAGACAGTATTTAATTTCTCTGAGAAAGTATCTGTTCTTTAAAGATATCCTCTTTTCTTTCTTTCTTTTTTTTTCCTCCATTAATTGAAGAAACTCTTCAGCGGTTTGGACTAACAATTTTACACATCTCTGAAAGCAGAGCGTCATGAAACAGATACAGTTGAATATTTGGTACTGACAGGCTTTCTAGTAGATTGTGTATAACAGGAACAGGTAGAAATGCAAGGTAGCTTTGAATTATCATAAGGATACCTGAGGGTAGTGGAACCAGAAAACCATCTAAATCAGGTAATTCAGATAGTCCACTAACAGATGAAGACTGCAAAAGAAGGATTTTGACCAATCAATGGTAAATGAACTTCAGCAACAAGAACATTCTTCTTCACTAAAATGTAAATATAAATGTAATGTTTATCAATAGCTCAAAATAGTCAAGACATTATTAAGAATAAATACATGAACAACAAATAGTACACTGAAGTGCATAATAATTTATTTCCAGCTATACTTTAAAGACCATTAATATCAGGGAGTTTTGCATTTCCTCCTTACAGGTTTGTTATGAAGTACTGCATTTTCTAGATACTAAAACATTCTGCAACTAGATAATTAAGTTTGTTCATACTTTGTTGTACATTAAGGTAGCAGATCAATGTGGCCATTGAAACAAAGTGAGTCTTTAAATTAAAAACAAATGTGTCTGTAATTTAGGTTTTGCCACTACTTTCTCTGCCTGACTTGTCACCAATTAATTGTTTGAAAGAGGCACTCAGATATAGTGGTCATGAGACAATTTAAAAGCCTGGCTAGAGATAATTAAAATAACTCTATCCTCCTTACTTAGTTAATCCCCCCAAAATATTGAAGTAGGCAAAAGGAAAAATAAAAATAGATTACAAAGAAAAAGTGTTCAGGTTATTGATAAAACTGCTGTAAGACAAATAAGCCATAATGTTAAGGAGTGATCATTTACACTCCATGAAAAGTTCAATACCTTAGGTAAACCTTTCAAAGAGTCATTTAAAACCCTATAAAACTCCTCTTATTTGGCAAAGGATAAGTATCCACTTGAAAGCACAAACCAGAGGATCAGATTAATTTCACAAATTTGTACATAGGGTCATGAGTTTTATATAAATCTGTAGCACTCTGTTAGAAATCAGGCATAATTTGTTATGAAGAACAAGGCAGGGGGGGAAAGTAAATGCGTAGCAATCCCAGAGAAAAATATACCAAAGATGGACTGAAAAATAACATTAACCAAATAAAGTTCCACTCATCATGCAGACATACAAAGATTAATGCAAAGGGCAACACTTCAGATAAACCAGCCATTGCTTAACCAAAATCTCAGTGAAAGATGATGAAGGATATTTTCAAAAGCAGTTTAATTTCTAGGTGCCAAAATCTGGCTGATAAAAATAAGGAGCTTCAGTATTTTGCCTGAATAATATTTACTGGCAGATGGGATAGTATGAAACATGGGTCAAACTCTTTGATCAGTTTGCCTCAGAATAATCATGTATTTTGCAGAGGGAAAGCCTCTGCATCACAAGCTCTGCATAACTTTCACAGCCTCTTGTCTTTCTAACGCTTTAGTTAGTCCTATCACACAGCTCCACGAAGTCATAACACCTTGCTGCAGAAACCATGCAAAATAAAAATCACAGCCTTTAACCAAATCCTGAGATACGTTTCTAGTGAAATAATTCAATCCAGTAAGAACTGGTAGATTTCACAGAGTATGTAAGACTTAAGACCCGAGTTTCTAAAACATCTGAGGATAGTGGATAACAAATGGAATTATGGCAATAAAATGGTAAAATAAGATTGAAATATGATTGCCTAGGAGGTATATTGCAGAAGTGGGGGGTCAGGACTGTCACATTCTCCCCCTGGCTAAGCATAGTTGTAAACTGGCGATTTCAAGTAAAATCTGTATCTTTATGCCTCAGTTTTCCAACTACGCAGTTTGGGGAAGATCCCCCTCTTTAAGACACTGAGATTTCTCAAACAGTGATGTGTAATACAAGAGTGTGTTAGCACCTTTGCAGGGCTTATTGTATTGTTAGCACCAGGGTAAACACACAGAAGTAGGAACACAAATCAGCAGATTTCATTTGAAGCAACAGTAAGAACTGTGGAAAACCACAATTGAGGAAATGCGTTGAGGGATTCTGTGTGTAGTAACTTCAGGCAAATATCCAGAATGAAATAAAGTAGGTAAGATTCTTGCTGACCCAGAACGGCTCAGACATATATTCAATGGAAGCAGGTATAAAAACATTCTGATTATTTGAATAAGTTATCATAAAATTAAAGCAATATTTGTATCCAATGCTGATTCAAATTGAATCAGTAGAAAAGCACTCATTAACTTCAGTAGAATTACTGAATGGACCATTTGATTAAACTCTATGGACAGTAACAGTCTTGATTATGTAGAATGTGGTAGTACTATTGATGCATAAATTATACACAAAGTTGGAACTGTGAACTATTCAAAGCTTCTAAATTTTAATGATCTTAAATTTTAGGGTAACAGGTAACAACTAGAATCTATATCTACGTACTCTTACTCCTTTATGTGTTTTAAGTTGTGAATTCTTCTCTAGCAGGAGCCTCTTGTGCCCGCGTGCGTGTGCAGGTGGTACCTAGTTGATTAAAGTGTATCTTTTTGCCTACTATTATGCACACTAATCAATTACAAATACCAGATTAACAGAGAGGACACAGTGGAGATTGCACAGCACGTTTCAAATCCAGTGTTACATTAATGACATAGTTAAGGTTAATCACATTGTTTAAAATTTTCACTGCATAAAGGATTCAGGAGAATCTTCAGACTGCAGTCAAAAGCAAAGGTTTAACAATGCCTGGCAGGCTTGCTTCTTTTGTAGTTACATTTTGTGATCTTCACTCTAGTGACACCTCATTACCCAAATAGGCAGTACTGCCAACTTTAAATTTCATCAAGCTCATGCTTATCATGGTCTTTGATGTAACTGTTGTGTACAGGAGAGGGGAGAGTTCTTTTGTATTCAGCTTTCAGTTTTTCCTCTTACCCCGCTTCTTGTGCCAGTTGACTGACGCACTCTCGCCTCTGCCTCCAAAGTAGCCCATCACATCCTTCTCATTTAATATTATACCCTTCTCCTACTATCTTTAATAACATAGCAATATTATACATTGTGTTTAGTCCAGACCAAAATGAAAGCACCCTTCTTCCTTTTGCCTTCAAAAAGATCCAAGTCAAACAAATTATTAGGACAATGACTCATTTAGATACTGACTTCAAAGTACAATTTTGTATGTGCCTTTTAAAAATTGAATGCTAGGATCCCGCCAGGAACTGAAGGGCATAATTCCCTAGGGTTCAGGAAGGCCAACCTGCCTTTACAAAAATCATTTCATTATTCCTTAGCACATATCTGAACTGGTCATCAGGATTTCAAATTAGTTTCTAGCTCAGCATGCACTGCTCACTTCAGAAGAGACCTACTTTCAAGATACGTATAGGCATAGGCACCTAATCATAGTTTAGCTCTCTATAGGGTCACAGGCACTACGAAAAACATTCCCAGTACAAAACAGTCTGCCTAGTTCTATGCTAAAATATATCGCTCTGTAAAAGCAGAGTAAGAAAAACTAAGTAAACTTAGAAACTAAGAAAGCCCATATTGAGTTCATTCAAATCATGTTCCCTTTTTTCTTTTTTACAGTTTCCTAACATTTTAATTTTGCTTCATATTCAAAGGAAGCCTGATATTGTCTCAAACAGGTGGAAAACACATAAACACCACACGTGAACTGTTTTGCTATTCCACCAGTAAATGAGGAATACTTTACTGGGTGTTCTTTTCACCTATATCTCCAATCCAAATATTGAACTAATATTCTTTAATTATGGTCCTGTTGCTGGATAATACATTAAATTATGATCACATTAAAATCCTGCTGCGTTGCCTACTCTGACACACAAAATCAAATATATTTTCTCAGAACTTCAAGCATCACAATGCACACAACCCCTTTACACACACACAAAAGATGCCTTGATTGAATTGCTTTCTGGTTATTCTTAGAAAAAACTTCAAATGAAAATGGTGCATGCCTAATTGCTATGAAGAGAATTCTTTCAAGAACTCCCAGAAGGCAACATATGAAGTTTTGGTATGTGATCAAGAATCAACTTGGAAACAGGAAGTAAATAAAGATGAAATTAATCTTAAAATTGGATTTCATAGACTCATGCTTAAAAGATCTGGAATTCTACTAGTGATGAAACTGGGCCCCAAAAGCTCCTATTTGAAAAATTCCTATAGTAGATAGAATTAAAATTTCTAATGAGAATGGAAAATCACATTAGTCGAGTAACTGCAATCCCAAGTGGTCTCCAGGAGGTACACATTTTAAGCCTTGGTGTGGTGTTCTGCCTGTACCTGGCCCACAGGCCCTCTGGAGCCACAGCTTTGAATCCCAGCAAGGTTAGCACACAGTTCAAATGTCACATCATCTTTTCAGCTATATATAGACATCATGGAACTGATTTTTTAAACTCAGCCTACATTTGCTGAGAAGGAATTTGCAAGAAGGGATATCAAATGCAAGTAGAAACCCCAGCCATACACCTAATTATTTAGAGGCATGAACAAAGCTGTTAGGAAGGCATCTGAATCTCCTTTCCCCGCCCCCTCACAATATATGGTACATAAGAGCCAGATACTCAGAGACTGTTCATACAAAAATCAGACCCTACAAATCCACTGGCATTTTTGGAAAGTTAAAAGCTAAATCCTGCTCCTTGAAACCCAGTGGGAGTTTTGTCATTGAGTTTAGTTTGCCCCATTACTATTGGCCAAGTATTTCCTCTTTCCATGGCTGAGAGACACCTAGTGAGTTCTCTGAACTCTGCAGACTGAAGAGATAAAGCTGTACAATTACTTTTCAGATTTTGTGAAATGAAGGTGTATGTTTCACAGTGTTATTTCAGCACTTCTAAAAATTTAATTCAACATTTTTACTGCTAATATACGTACATGAAATCCAATAATCCACATGGCAGAAAAGCTTCTTAATATACAGGATCAAAATGGGTGGGTTTTTTGGTGGGATTTTGTTTTTTTAACTCCACATGAAAAGAAAACACAACCTTCTTTCATGGGTTTAGCATTAATTAAAATACATAGATGTCTGTACTGACTACAGTATGCTACATGGTCATTTCTTTTCAGTATGTAACTCCCTAATTTCCTTTGAGTCCATTTAGAAGTCTATTACATTAAGGGAGGGAAATGTATCACTTTGGTAATTACTCTGTTTACACTCGCACTAAACCACACAGTCTTAACCACAAGATGGATAAAGATTATTTCCCAGGCGAAAAAGGGTTACTTTACATTCATGGCAAAAAACCATGTGCAGCACGATAAAGTTACAAAATGCCTTCAGATCCATTCTGTGTGCATGTCTGCTGCTATAAATCAGGAATTACACTACTGAACATACACCAGAATAGCACTGATTAATACTACATGTTATACTCATGTATGATGTCTGCCTTACTGAAGTTAGTGTCATCCATTGCTGGTTTTGATGAGGTCCAAGAGAAAAACTGAGTCCTGTGACTTATTTTGATTTCTAATGAACCTTCTTAAAAATCACAATCAATCAGAAACAGAGCTTTTGTACTTGTCTACACAATTTGTTTTTAAAACTGTGAGTTAGAACAATGCAAACAGTGAAGATACTAATCTCAGTTTTAACTAATCATCTTTTCATTACGGGACAAATCCACTTAAGATTCAAAAAGAGGATTTAGCTGTATAGGACATTAAAAGACCACTGGGGATCTTTCTTCAGGACCTCCGCTTTCTCATCTCTTTGTAGTAAATTACAAGAGAACTTGTCTGTCCTCTCCAGGCCTACGTGAAAAATTACAGTGTTGGAAGACTGTCAGCACTAACCTGAATCCTCATAAATGGCCACAATAGTAATCAACCAAGCTGTAGTAACTTCAGATTCGGGGAATTCAAGTTAAAAGCACTATCAGAGTAAGCTTACAGAATTTTTTGTGTGACTGGGACTCTGGTTAGGGATAAAAACACAGGACTTCACGTACTTTTTCCATGAACTTACAGGAATTATACAGGATTCTCTCACAGAAATCCTCCTGAATAACTATTTTAAAATATTGGAATCTGCAGTTTCTTACGCTATCTCTAAAGCCATTCTCTGAATTACTAGGAGGAGAAACTGGAGAACCCAAAATGAAAGATAAGCATCTAACTGCATTAGAGAGAGACTCACGTTGCAAAGTTCAGACCCATATTCTGAACTTCCCAAAACTGGTGGAAAGGCAAAGGGCTATAGGAAATTCCAGGTGATCCACCAGAGAAAGGAGATCCTCACCAGAGGATTCCAGTCTAGGTACAGTTGGTTACAACATACAGGCGCTGACCATGCTGACAGACATGACTGTTGTTTGCACACTGTACAGTGCTGTTGGACTGCTTATCAGTGCTGCAGAGAAGGCTCCTTTGTTAAAATTCTGCCAACTTGCATATAAACTTGAAGTTACTTCTTTTTTTCTCTCATGGAGCCAAATCCCTCATACATTAAGTCTTCCACAAGTAAACCAAAGGCTTTTTTAAGGAAAATTCTTATCAAAATACTGATAGTTGCATGGTCCAGTTCCTTAATATTGTTGCTTTGAAGATTTTCCTCATGAGGCTGTTTGTGGTATTTAAGGAAATGCCAGCGGGTATGCCGTTCATTTCTCATCCCTAACCATGCTGGCAATAGATAACACGGTTCATTATTACCCCAAAGAGCTTGTTTGAAACTGGCACAAAACAGCACCACTGTACCTTATCTAGGGCTAATGTCTGTAGCGCTGCTGCCTGTTAAGTTATGCCACTGACTTCTGTGGGTGATCGGACCTATATACTGCTAAAGACTGAGCACCAGAAAAAGGAATTCTGTTATGTGAACTATTTCACCAGTGAAGCTTCTTCAAATGGCAGAGGAAATAGAACAAAGTTAATTGGATAGAAGAGAATCTGGACTGAAATATGCATAGCACAGAGAGATGAAAGAGGACAGAATAATATAAAAATTAAATTGTGAACAAAATAGGGGAGGCACACTGATAAAGGGGTCAGGAACCGCATGAAGAAGGGCATGAAGACCAGAGGGTAAAAGCAACTAAAAGGGGAATGAGGCTGTGATGGGAAAAAGAATTCAGAAATTGCAAAAGGCATCTGAGCAAAGGGAAAGCCACAGGAAAAGATCCAAACGTGCAATGCATTTAACATCAGCTGCCCAGCATCTGCAATGTCACAGTATTGATGTTTGGTGTCCTGGAGCTTTCCCTTTAAACTGAAGAGGAAATCAATTGAACCTCAAATAGCAAAATTTTGGCTCTGCAGAACATGGCTTTAGGCACCACTTACAGGCAAAATTCTTGCAGAAAAGAAACAGCAGACAGCTAATTTAAATCATGATCACACTGAAATGAGTAAGGAAGCACAGCTTCAGAGCAATCACCTCGTAAGTACTAGGATTCAACTTACATTTTTCTTTAGAATACTCTCCTACATTCACCCATTCCTACCAACACCCACCAACTCCCTAAAGCCAGCCATGTCTTGTAGCTCTGCTCAAAAATACTGTTGAATGTAATTCATAAAATCCCTTTCTAATTCTCTTGGGCATCATTGAAAGTGCAACAGAGACCTTAATGTTTCCGAAGGAAGGAAAAGTGTTTTACTGTGGAGCTGTGAAAGGTAGCATTAAGCAGTACAGGATACGAAATGTGATGACCTGCTAAACTGCAAGGATATCACAGAATCACAGAAAAATTCAGGTTGTAGGGCACCTCTGGAGGTCTCCAGTGCAACCTCCTGCTCAAAGCAGAGCAGGCTTCAAAGTTAAATCAGGTTGCCCTGGCCTACCATACTTTCATGACAGATTACCACAAAGATTAAGGATAAGCAGATATTTCTAGGAGCAATTTTCTTCCATTGTCTCTGTCAAATCAGAAATAACTGTCTCTGAATTCTGCAAAGCAGCCTCACACATCAGAGAAAAATCAGACTTCACTGTTATTGGGGCAAATGCATTCATTCTGAGTAGCTATGGATGAAGCAATAGCCCTGATCTGGTCAATGGCATATGTCCCTCGGATGAAAAACAGCGTGGGTTGCAACAACAGTGAATGGAGGCTATTATAGTACTTCCTGCTATGAACTCATTTAAAGCTATGCACCCGTTCCAGAGAACTGAAGATTGCATTGTATTGGCATTTCTGTTGGAAGAAGAAAGTGAAGTACTTCTGACCCCAACAGTTTTGTAGAAACTGGTTCTCTCACGGATAATGGATTCATTTCTGTTGCATAAAGCAATGTCCTCATAACTAACATGATTTCAGGGGAAGAGCAGTGGAGAAGAAAAGGAAGCTTCAGCCCTAGTACCATCAAAATCCCAGTGATGTTAATAGGCTACTTAAACCACAACTAAGACTGACCTTGGTATGTGAATGTACTAGTGAACTGTACAGACACACAGTGAACCATTTCAGCCCAGCACCGGGCTCCCAGAAACACAGAAACAGCATAGACTGCTTTAAGATACCTGAAGGGAGGAAGGCTGAGGATGGAAGGAGAACAGTGGCTTTGGTAAACACCCCAGCTCCACATACTAGAGTCACTGTGCTACACTGAAGAAAAACAAGCAAACAAAAAAAGTATAACTTTTGCAGAACAGTCACTAGTTCCTTGAAAAAGATGTTAAAAATAAGTCTTATTGAACACAGTAAAAGCTGTGAGGGCTCTTTTTCCTCCAGTTTTACCAAGACTTTTACCAAGTGATTGGCGCTGTTTAATACAGAAGTACAAATTACAAATGGGTCTCAAACTTGCAATGACATTTTTACACAGATTGGTCCCTTTGCCACCACTGCTCATTGTTCTAGTCTCAGTCCTCTGACCTGTGTCTTTGTGCCTTAACCCAAGGAGTTAACACAGCCTCTCTGTAGCATCTATGGAGGGCAGCACAAATGAGCTGCCTAATTGCCTCAGATTGTCATAAGAAATAATTCCTCATTTCCACCACCTGGGACCAGGTCAATCTGGCTTCCACAGTAAGCTCTGGGTTAGGAAAGCAGCTGACAGCTGTGCTCAGATACACAGTAGTTGAACATGCAGGTTGTGACAACCTCACAAGGGGTTCCTCTCATCACTGAAAGACCCTTATGAAAAAACTATGGTGAAGGAAAAATGCAAAGAGAGCCTGAGAGAAGAGAACAGCTAAACGAAGGGGGTTTAGAGACACATGTCCCTCGCAACCAAAGAGAGCAGAGTTGGTCTGTCAGAGGCCCTACTAAGAAATCCACATAATTCCTAATTGCGGTTGTTTATCAGGAAGTACATATCCCAGTGTCTGCCATGCATATCTCATCCTGCAGGTACCATGATCCATCTTGCAGTCTGTGATGGGGCAGACACCAATGAACAGCCATTGGGGAAGACTCCTGCGCCAAAGGGGGAGGGACTAAGCAAGCTGTCTTTTCTTCCCAGGCTACCATGCTGTATTAGTTCTCTCAAATTTAAGATAGTTTTGATCAGATAAAGCAGCACTACAAGGAACTGTTGCTCACTCATCAATGCCTCTGGAAAAAAACATCACAAATGAGTACAATTTAGGCTGCCAGAACTGTCACTTTCCTATGTGTTTTATTTAATGCAGATTTATTAATCCACATGAACAGTGAAGTGAAAACATTTGGTACACTGAGAAAAAGGAAAGGGATACTGGAAACCTTTCAAGCTCTTATAAAGGCTACTAAACATAGGACAATACTATGAAAACAGTTATTTTATAATTACTAAAAAGAATTAAGCTGTTTCTAATGTGAAACACATTAAACTCTTTCACTATTTAAAATTCAATGTGAAAGAAGTATCTGCCTAAGGCACAATTTTATAAAGAGAGACACTTAAAAATATTTGAACATGAATCCACGGCTCTCTTTACAGAAGCATTTGCATAATGGGCCCATCCTTGTTCTCTACACAGAGCCTGAGGAAGCTAGCTGTGGGCTAGGATGCTCCCCCCGGGCTGTGGAGCAGGACAGCAGAGCCCTCTGCTGATGTTCAGCATCTGCCGCCTCCCCTTCTTGGCTCCCGTATTTCCATTTTACAGCTCTGCAAGAGGCTGACCAGCAGTGGAGCACAAAACGGCTGCCTGTATCCCATCTTTCCTTCAGAAAGATCACAAATATGCACAAACTCTTTAGAGCAGCAAAGGTGTGATGCTGGGCTTTTTAGCACCCATGGTTTGCAGACCTGGGTGCACATTACTGCATCCTGCTCCCACACTGACCGCATCAAAACCACACCAATCTGACTGTCTGCAGGGTGCAATTTGTCCTTATCAAGCTTCATTGTCAAAGCTTCGTTCTTGACTTAGATTTAAGGCTTGAACTACTTTAACTTGGGCAAAATTACCCTGATAAGTTACACAGTGTAACAGAAAAGCACAGATTTCTTTGTTAGGCTCACAAACACTAAATTTCACTCAAGTCTATCATGATCCCTAAGAGTCATTGAAATTCTCCCAAACACATCACCACCTTCAATCACACCAATGCAATAGACACTCCAGCTTTTTTATAACCCTCCTGTTGACTAACAGAGGCTTCTCTTACACTGAATTAATTCCTTGTGTTGTTGGAGCTACAGAACAAGCCTCTCATAGCAGCCAAATGTTGTGAGAACTTGACCCTCCTCATCTTCCTCGCAAACATACACTTTCAATTTGCTGAACTGCTGGAGATATACTGGAAAAATCATAGTGCTGCATATAACAAGGGTAGCCTTGCTGTTCCATATTTTAATTGAAAGGCAAGTCTGCTGGAAGCAAGGGTGTCTACTGTCCTGCACTTTAGGACTCCTTTCTGTTTATGCAGAATAGATATAAAAACACCACCACCTTGCTCTGAGAGCATCCTCTGTCTCTGCACAGGCATCATTGTCATGCAAAGCAGAAAGAAGAGGGAATCAAGCCCAGAAAACTGCTGCTCAAACTGTCATTTGACATAAGACTTGGCAAATGCCAAGTGCTCTTTTTGAATCAAAGCAAAACCCTCAACTGCTCAGAAGACATGGAAGGTGGAAAGCCTACTATGTGAGCTGTTGGAAGCTTTAGTTTTGCTTTGTCCTTCTTTTCCTGATCTCAGTGCAATCTATGAGCCTGTATTACTGAACAAGCAAGCAAAGGGAAATATCATAAAGTTGTCCAAAGTTAAGTCAAGAATCCTTTAGCAAACACAGGAATAAAACCCCAATGGTGGATGAGTCTCCTCTCTTAACCTCACACTTTGAAGTCAAAGGCATGATGTTCTTCTGAACCTCAGTCCTATGAACTCCAATCCATCGTACTTTTTGTGATCAGCCTTCGTAGCTTGAAAGAAAACTGAAGTTTTGAGTCCTTTTTTCCAATAAACTACAGACAGTAAAAAATATTGCAAGTCTACATTTATTAACCTTCTTGAAACAACACACAGATCAACGTAATTCAGTTACAAGAACTGGGTTTACTTCTGTCTTCAACAGTTGCAAGATGTAGCTATATTACAAAATATATTCTTTAATTTGTTTTTGGAGTTTAATCGTGACCTATCATTCCCCACTTCAGTGGCATTTGGATACTACCATGTTTTTGTAATATTAATAGCATCATAATCTTCATTAGTATGCAAATCTATACTGTCTGACAAGCTCCTGTTCTCTACCATGAGCTCCTTTGTTGTTGCGGCCTCATGAATTTCATTATGAGGCTAGATTGTTATCAAACAGTGGGAAGGGGGGTAGTGGGGAATAGAGAGAATGACGTGGAAATGATAATCTCGTATTTTAATAACGAATCCAGTTTCATATTCGAGTTCGTTCTTGTACCAGATGCTTCTGAGAGAAAAGGGAGCAGAAGGGAAGAAATTCTTATAAAACTGCTTCTGCACAATAACCTTTCCAGTAGATACAACTGGAGGGGTGGACTGGAGAGAGACATTCCCCAGCCCTGTGTCTCATTTACATTTCAGGTAACAGCCATGATTCTATCTGCACTTTTGCGATTCATAACCTTATGGATGGCAAAAGAAAACAAAACAAAAGAATTCCTGCCATTCAAAAACTGTTGGCCATTTCCTCTCCAATTAAATTGATATCAAACAATCATCAGTCTTAGTACACAATCACAATAAGTATTTAAAAACTAATTCTTGGAGTAGTCTGTGGCTGTAAAATTAAGTACAATTTGACAGAACAGCAAAAAGATTATAGGAGTGCAAACATTCCTTCTTGTCTGAAAATACCAGGGCCCCCATGTCCTGGGCAGGGCACTGATTTCTATATTTGTTACTGCAGAGCAGCCGCTTGAGCAGCCGAGGGTTGCACCCCCCCCAGTTCCTCTCACTGCTCCATCATTCCCAGCTCCCCCTTGGTGCCCCTCCTTGTCTCACGCAACATCTGTGTACTTTCAGGCTACAGGGAATTTAGGGGAAAGCTACAACAGGAATAGTGGTATTAAGCTGGAAAAGTCCACTGCATCTCCCAGAGTTACCCTGTTACCCTTCAGACATTTCTGCAATGGCTCAAACCCAGGAAACCCACCGGTACTCAGCAGCTGGCTCGGCAGTGGTGCAACTCCCACAAAGGCATGAGAGACATTGCAGTAGGCTAACTACGCTGCTATTATCACACTAGAAGGGTATCTAGAATTATCGTAGTAGCATAAGGATTTACTTCTTTTAAGTCTTACAGAACCCAGAAATTTCTGAAAACAAACATGATTCCTTAGAAAATAAATGTGATTCACTAAAGTTGCTTTGAGATCCAATATTAAAACCAGATTTCTGTCCCTCCTGTAAAATTTTGTATTTTACCTGAATTATTGTTTAGATGTTATTAATACCAAAGTAATCTCTTTTATTAAAACCTACAATGCTCTCTACAAAGGACCACACTTAGAACATATTTTTGAGGTTTAGCCAATTGTAGAAAATCTGTTCACCATTAAGTATGGGATTATCTTCTCCTTTCCTATTAAGTATGATTACACATCAGTTAACTTGATCACATGAGTTTAAGTAACACTAACTGCTGTTGTTTATTAATGAATTTGTTAGAGGTCCCCCCTTCTCAAAGCACAGATTTTAGTACTAGAACAAGACTTACCTCCAAAAACTACATGAACTGTGTAATTATTCTAAGCTATTTATCACTCACAAAATTCACAGAAAAGATTAGTAAACTCAACAAGAATGCCCAATTTTAAAAGATATTAAATTTTATCAAAAAGTGTGAATTATTTATCAAAAAGTGTGAATGAATACATTATGTGACCTACAGTGTAAGATTTCTTTGGCTTTTTTTGCTATTTAAAACATATATTCAAATGCTAATATAAAAAAAGTTTATATTTTGAAGCGCAAATTAGCAATTCATAGTTACACACTAACTACTACTTCCAGTTTTCTTATTTTCCGTGTGGGGGCTGTCAAAAATCAGACCTTTCGTCATACTGAAGTCACACCTACACATTCAGAGTTGTTCCCTTTGTTCTTCTCCTCATTAAGGAAAAACCTGTCATTAAGAGAATCTATTTAAAGCAAGCAGGGAAATGTGTTTGGACTTTGATTATGGCAATTAAAAAAACCCAGCTATTCAAAGATGGTGCTTTTTTATAATTTAAATAACATTTCACATTCTTCTAAGACATTTTACTTAGAAGACTGTTAAATTAGGTGATAAAAGGTTACTTTTGTCTTTGAAGCTGAAATATGTAACTATTATTTCTTATCTGTCTGGAATTAGGAAAGCTTCAATATCATATATTTTAAAGGACTCATTATCAAAATTCACCAGACTTCACAAAACAAACAAATGCTTCACTTCCTGCCCTTGTTTAATCCCAGCTAGACAATTTCTTCTGCTTTTTGAAAAGGAAGATTTATTTCAACATTTGACAGAGCAATATCTTTTTATTTTCAAATTGCACAGAGTGTGGTTGGGAAGCCATAAACACCTTCTTTTCAAAGCATGAGAAATGGGACGGTTGTCAGGGATATATTTTAAGAGGAAGGCTCAGACAGAATAGGGTAGGTAAAGAAAAACAGTGTTCTTATCTTTTTTTTAAAGCCAGAACAAGACTAACATGCAACTGAAAGTGGCCAAGTAGGTCAGATCACAATGCAGTAGGAAGTACCTTGACACAAAATCCTAATTCTCTTTACCTCCTATAGATTTGAGTGTTGGCAAATTATTCATACCAGACACACACAAATTTCTACTGGCAATATAGCTAGGGCTGAAAAATCCTATGATGGATTACATTTTCATATACTTTCAAAGTTTTGACAACCAATCCATCCTGCTGAAATTACATCATTTCAGATCTCTGAGCAGACTTGCAAAGTACTGTCAGTTTTTAGATAACCCAACATTAATATTTCCATCATTGACCTTCAAATTTATATTTCCTACTAAAATCAAAATGATGTTGGTCTAATGATGTCAGGATGCTGCTTATTCACTCTTGGATAGATAAGTAGGTGGAGTTATTTGTAACGCAGTTTTCATCAGAAGTAAAAGCACAAAATCCATGCCCAACATATAACGAAAGAAGGCAAAGGAACAGCGTGAAGGATAAAGAATATACATGTACATTAAATGTATATACATTTTATTCTTCCAAATAAATGTGGAAACAGTTACACAAAAGAAATCTACATGAGCTGTCTTGACACTGCTGAATGTCAGCTCCTGAATTTCTCACCTGCTGTTTATGTAAATGTAAAAGGCTCTCTATTGTGAAATAATAAAAATTATACAAAAACATATATTGGCCCGCTTTCACCACCCTACAGCCATCATTGAAATGCTTGCTGGTCTCCTGTCAGCGCCAAGGAAGTGATAGTTTCAAGAAGGAACATGTCTGTATTTGACACTGCCCAAGTCCACATGAACCTAGACAACTGGCAGCAATATCCTTAACAGAAAATCCTTACAGAGGTTCTGCTTCTGCCCTGCATCCACAGGGCCCTTCTTGCGTACCCTCAGAGCTGGTCCCCGCTCTCCTACCTAGCAGGGCCATGGAAGGGAAGGGCTGGTACCACTGCCTGTGAGCACTACCCCTCTTGGCACCACGGGCTCCAGCTACCGCAGGTCAGCACTCCAAAATGAATGTCCCAGCACAGGCCGGGCTCTCTCCTGCATCCCCCAGGGAGGGTTAGCAATAACAAGGCCCCAGAAGGGGACAGCTGCCATTTGGTGCTGCTGGCTGCTGTGATGATAAGCTGCCTTTGATTTACAGGAATACCCAGCATATGCAACTACCAATTCCAATAGCATCATGCCAGTCAAAACTACTCGGCAATATCTATCCGACTAGCTGACAATTATGCCTTTATCCAGCAGGCTTAATTTAAAAAATAAGTAATCTTATTGATGCTTCTTCCTCTGCCTTTTATCTTTCCAAGATGATCCATCGTCTTCTTCCAGACTTAATCACCCCCAATCAAATCCACTGATACGCCAGTCCAGCACTAAGGGTTTTGCCTGTGCTGTTTTAGCACCTAAGAAGTCTAAAGATTCAGTCATGAAATCATATAAATCAAGAGATATAAACATAAAATAGAAAGTCTCCAAATGCAACTGCTAGATTGTACTTTTACTGTTTTTTATGGACTCTGAAGCTTATGTGACCCACAGCACATTAAAATTCCCAACATTTCTGCAAGATTAACTACAGGGACAAGCGTCTAAGTGTCAGAAAAGCAAGAACTGGCACACAGTCTGAAGGGAGATACTCAAAAGTTTAAATTGATATGATTTTCTGACACTTGTTTCAGAAGTCATATTTTCAGCCTCCTAAGGCTCACCCAGTTATAGCTTTACTAACGAAAAAGAGAATGAGCTAAACTATTTTTCAATGACAATGCACGTTCTGCTTTCGGCTGGGATAGAGTTAATCATCTTCCTAGTAGCTGGTACAGTGCTGTGGATTGGGTTTAGTATGAGAAGAATGTTGATAACACCCTGATGTTTTCAGTTGCTGCTAAGTCGTGTTTAGACTAAGTCA
>JAVKLA010000088.1:32876714-32889409 GCA_034782735.1 Sagittarius serpentarius
CCAAAGGGGTATTCCATACCATGGGACGTCATGCCCAGTATATAAACTGGGGGGAGTTGGCTGGGGCGGGGCAGATCACCGTTTGAGAACTAACTGGGCATCTGTCAGCAAGTGGTGAGCAACTGCATTGTGCATCACTTGTTTTGAATATTCCAATTCTTTTATTATTATTGTCATTTTTATATTATTATCAACATTATTATTTTCTTCCTTTCTGTCCTATTAAACTGTCTTTCTCTCAAGCCACAAGTTTTACTTTTTTTCCAACTGTCTCCCCCATCCCACTGGCTGAGGGGGAGTGAGCGAGCGGCTGCATAGTGCTTAGTTGGCAGCTGGGGTTAAACAACAACAATGCATATTTAATGAGGAAATGCAAAATACATTAGACCATTCTACCTTTCAAACTTCATGCATTTAAAAAGCATGAACAGTTTGGCATTGCACTTCAGAAACACAGCCCTTTTTAACAGGCTCTCTTCTGCAACCCTGAGTTAAATAGGGTTCTTTTCATTTCTTGTTGACTTCAAAACTGGAGCGTGTCAAGCTATTGGGAATATTTTTCTAAATACTAGCACACTATTTTTTAACTCTGTGCCTTAATTAAAGGAGATCTGCCCTTGTAATAGATATTTAATAGCAGGCATTTTTTTTGAGATCTAATACACTATGGTTGTCTTGCAGTGATTACATGTTAACAGACATTAAAGATTACAGAGCCCAGATAAACAGGATAATTATAAATGACTTAATGTCAAAGAACTATGGAAAATTCCTTGAAAGGAGTAACTTAGTAAGAGAGCAGAAATACTGTTTTACAGTTATCAAAACTAAACAGGTTTTAAATTTAAAAAGAAGAGTCTGTCTTCAAGAACTGTCTCAACATACAAAACCCAAGACTCAGCACTCACAACAATAAGCACTATGCATGGCAATTGCACAGAAAGTCCTACCTATTTTTTACTTTTGACCACTTAAACTTTTATGCAGCCCAACATGCTTGTTGGTAGATGCTATTGACACAGCCCTACATAATCCAAAAACTTACAAAAGACAAGAAAATAATAGAATACCAGAGTCAATGGGAAGCTAACAACAACTTAAACAGC
The DNA here is from genome assembly GCA_034782735.1 of Sagittarius serpentarius. Taxonomy (NCBI): domain Eukaryota; kingdom Metazoa; phylum Chordata; class Aves; order Accipitriformes; family Sagittariidae; genus Sagittarius; species Sagittarius serpentarius. The sequence goes on from JAVKLA010000088.1 coordinate 32,877,821, forward strand.
TTGCTGAATCTGCACTTTGTTTTTATACAGCGAATTTGCCTGGGTAAAGTCCTATCCAATAGGGGGTTAAGTATCATCTCTGAACTAAAGTTCTTACCAGCTTCAATGGAAGACATCAATTGAAGTTTATATCTAAGTTGCTCCACCTAAAAATCTAACAAAAGTCAGAGCAGGTAAGCAGCAGCCAGCCTATAAACGTGATTCTGTGCAGTTATACTCTCAGGTACACTATGGGCAAGGAAAGATACTAAAAGATATAAATCTTATACAAAGCTATTTTGCACTGTGAATAGTACTTAGGAGCACATACACGTCTGCTACGAGGTTAAGAAAACCTTTTATTTGCTCTGGAACAGACTCTAAATCTATAGGTAAAACATACAGTGTTATAGCTATGAAAAGTAATTCACAATTTAGCATTTAGTAATCACAAATGTTACCGTACGTCTGATGTAATTCAGACTTTGGCCATTCAACAAAATGCAAAGATTTGAACGCTGCAAGTCAGCAATGACTGAATGATAAAATACTGATGGCTTGGGAGACCCTTAACTTTGCTGAGGTCATAAGGCTGTGTAATGGAATTGAGCAGTTAATGCTGACGTTTTTATTTATTGTAATGTTAGACACTGACAAATATATTGTATTTTAATTCTTAAAAAAAAAGATTAAAAACAAAATCACTTTGCCTCTATCAGTTTAATTAAGCATGAATGCGGTGCCTAAAAATGCATTTGCAACCAGCCGAAGCAGGGGAAGGAAGTTAAATGATATTTTATCACTTATTCAGACACAATTACTACCACTACTATACAGTCTGCCCATACAAACTTTTTCCAGCACATCTCATCCCACCTATCTCAATACGAATTATTCACTAAAGCACTGGAAAAATAATACCTAGCAAAAAGTGAAATGTTTTGTAAAATTGTATCTGTTTTACCAGAAAAATTTCAGACAAAATTAGTAGAAATCAAAATGTCCTCCTCAGTCTTAAACAAAATGTTTCAATTTTCCCCAAGAAAAATAATTCTTTGTTTCAAAAGCCTGTAATGATGAATTGTGCAAAAATATGAAAGAAACATTTTGAATTTATAAAAATGTCTTGCTTACACCAAAACAGTATTTACATAATTTTGTAAAAATGACAGACTCTCTTAAGAAGGAAGCCCTCTCTTCAGCTCCAATTATTTCAAACATGCAAAAGGATCCACATTTGACACTTGAATTTTGTGACTTTGCCATCCTTGTTCTTGTAATTGTTCCTAAACCAGGGAAATACAGTATTTGTTTAAAAGAAAGATAAGGCATACCAGTAATCATACTTTATTTAGTAAACCCAACTGTTATTACTCAAATTATTAAAAAAAATACTATCTAATCCCCGAGATCTTGTGTTAAATTGGATTAAAATTAATATCATTATTTTACAAAAGGCATTTTATCCCATTTTTACATCCAGCACATTTTGATTCATAATTAGAACAGATGCAATGAATGTATCAAATGAAAACAATTTAATACTTAAATCTGAAAAATGTTTACTTTTTCCTGTTAATAAATGGATAAGAGTATAGATAGTCAGTAATACATGGCCTATGACCAAACATCCACAGTTAATTATAGTATTTTAATTCTCAAAAACAGAAGCATTTTAGTCTCATCATCTCTGCTTTCTGAAAATGTATTGTGTAATTTTGAGAGCTGCAGGATGTGTTATACTTCAAAGGAAAGAGGAAACCAGCTTGGGATGTCTTTTTTGATTCCACCCCATTGTGACCTCCTGCTATACAGATAGCTATCCATGAAACTGGACTGACACTGTATTTGCAAGCTGACTGTTCCTATTTCACAGGATATTTCTGGAGATGTTACGGTAGAAGACAATGAAAAATATAAGCTTTAAACAGAATAGCTCAAGCTGTAGAAACACTGCCAAGCTTTATCATGAATTAATTTCTCTTTTAGTTTGGAACCAAAAGTAATACAGTGAATGTTTTCCAGCCTTTCATTGTTTCCATTGTCTCAAGTTTCTTCTTAGACAGTAAGGTTGCAGAGAATGGCCCCAATCTTTTGATTGGGTCTGGAAGTCTTAGTACTCCAGAAATAGTATCAATAGCTAACAGTGTTTAAAGGAGTCACATTTAAACAAGTATAACAAAGTTCTGTGCAAAAGCTTACCTCTTCAGAAGCGAGAAATAATGAAGTGTATCTGGAACTATATCCAAGAGGCCACCTAAAGAACTACTACCAAGAACTTTGGGAATGAAAGGACTCGGTATCAAACTCCAGAAAAATTGCTGGGAAATCCTTACATGTGCTCAAGGATGAACATCAGCATGTCTGAAAGACAGAACCTGCTGCTTTTGGAGACTATATTCTTTCCAGTCAAACCAGGAAGAGCTTACTTTAGGAGTTTAAAATGTGGCTTTGGATTTTTGACTAAACAGTCATACATTTCTTATTTTTAAAAAACAAAAAATCTTTCAGCAGTATTTAAACATATTTCAAGAAACCAACTCTTAAAATATTTTTTCAAGCATTTCTTCCTTTCAGAAGAGCATTCTGTTTAATAAGACATCGATGAAAAATAGAACAGATTGCATTTCAAATCCAAGGTGATGCATACTTTAAAGAGAAAAATGACTTCCTTAGACGTGCTTATAATCAGCTCAACACCATTATCCAACAGTTCTCCTTTAAACATTAATCATACTACAGTGCTTGTTTGCTTTCAGATTTTTGTCTCATGTTGGCTTTGTTCCCTTTTCCCTGTTACTTTCAGAAAATACAACACAGAGACTCATAACTACATATCAATAAAGCAATTCTACATTAAGGATAACTGGGTAATTACATTCATACAAAATCTTCACGTACCTTTTCCTTCTACTTAAGGTAGACGTAAATCTACCCTTTTTTTAAACAACAATGGCCCATTTTATCAAGAGAACGTAGAATTTGTAGAAAAAGGTAGTTAGAAGAAATCACCTTGAGATGCACAAAACACCAGCTTCATCAACAATTCAAAGATATTGCTGCTTCTTACTTCATCACATATGACAGCAAATGAAAATATTTTTAATTCTATAATACTGACTGTTCCTCTAAATAGACTTTAGAAAGCTTTTATATCCATTTATTTTCCTATGTTTCTTGGGAAGGTGAATTTTTCTGAGTCATTACTACTTCAGGTACAGCCATTATGATCATCTGTAAAGCTAATACTAAGGTAATGTGAAAAAATATATACCAGAAGATGTCCATTTTCCCAAGTGCATTATTATTCCCCTCTCTTAGGTGGTAGCACTTTAGGAGCTGCTTCTTTTAGTTCCTTGCAACACTGTGCATTTCTTGTGATACTTGTGTGCTTTCGGAGAAATAACCTGGCAATTAGTGTTAGCTAACAGATACTTCAGAACTTTTCCTCCTATTGCAAAGCTGCATACACATCCTCCACATTACTGTCCCACTGATATATTTTGTAAAATTATGTAGCTTTAAAATTTCATTATTATTGATTGCTACTCACTTTCTGCAATGCACAGGGCATCCTGCTGCCTTACAATCCTTCCTATTCTGAGTCGGGAAAACTAGGTTTTAATATCTTTCTTTGTCCTCATCTCAATTTCATAGGCAATGGAAAAAAAAAAAAAAAAAAGGCAGGCAAAAAAAAAGGAAGGAAAAAGAAAAAAGATTTTTTTTGTCAAGCTGAACTCCCAAAACTCCCCTTATACAATATAAAAATCTGAAATGCATGTTACTCTTGCTCTTTTTTATATCTATAATTCATTTCATCAGACTTTCTTTCACATATCCATAAAGTGATTCAAACAACAGAAATGGTCTGAGTAAATACAGAGTTGGTTTTCATTTTATGCCTGGAACAACTAGGCCTGCAGAGATGAAATTTCAGTTATTACATTTAACGTAGAGAACTATAGCATTTCAAACATATGACGTTATATTAATCTCCAACAAATGGGACTTTGGCTCTCACTCAGGGTAAATCATTATGCAGTACTACTTTCATAATAGCTTTAATTAAATCTGTTCTCTTTTTGGTCAGGTTGGAGACCACAGAAGGGCAGTCAGTTGTCTGAGCCTTTTGGCTATGACGGTACTGATGGTCAAATCATCGCACAAGCCAGCATCAGTTTTTAGTATGCCTTGCTAAGGTCATTTCTATCCACAGTACAGTAGCATGAGGCAAAAAGAATCATAACCAAGGGTAACATATGTATTTGTAGCTGGCCAAGTGAAAAGTGCATTTTGTTGATGCACCACAGGAGAAATAGCAGCACTGGATTGCTCTGCTAAGTGTGGAAAACATCTTTTGTCTTAAAACATGGCTAACAGAGACACCACCAATCATGGTTTGTATATAGTGGATCTCCCACTGGGGGTTTATCTTTGTAGATGTTTCTATATATTCAGATACTCAAAACAGATCTTTCTCTACTCATAAATGAGCCAAATTCTTGCGCTTAGATGCAGTCATGGCTTGGATAGAAACAATAAAAATGGTGACAATGAACCGGATTTCATTCAGCTCCATGATAGTCCTCCCCAGCTGGCATCCAGTTCAGGACTCAGTGTAGTAGGTGTGGGTTAAACAGCTCAAAAAAATATCTCTGACCCAAAGATTTTTCGACCTAAGGCAGAAAAAGAGCCAAACAGCAAAAGAATCATTATTCCCATTTGCAGGAAGGAATGACTTGCACAACATCCCACAGGGTATCTAGAATAAAACTAAAACTCAAAGTTGATAAGCCCAGCTTGCTCCATCATCTGCCTGCAAAAGATGGTGCAGACATGATACTACTGTTTCAGATTCTCTGAAATTAAAAGGATTTCGACCCCAACTGGAATCATAGGTATTCAGTATCCAAGAAAAATAAGAACTACATAAGAAGAACTAAGCAAGATAGAAAGAAAATGCATATGCTTTTTATGGAGGTTGCTGAAATAGATTTTCCTTTTTTAACTACGCTGTGGAGCTCAGTAGGAAAGCTGATTTATCCTGTGAGTGCACAGCAGTTGCTCCCTGCTAGAGCCACTGTTTAAGTTTAATTGGAATACACGGCACTTTTGTAACATTTATATCATGGAGAACATTTAAGAAAAGCAGAAAGACGCTTTCAGTTCGACACACTTATTTTTGTTGTGATCTTGATCATTGAACCCAAGTGGAAATACGAGCCACGGAATGACTTCTTTGCTGCATGTTTCAGTCAGTAACTCCAGAGGCAGAAGCAGCAGCTTGCAGAGAAAAAAATGGGCCAAGACAGGCTAACTCAGGGGACTGGCAATGGGATACGGAGCTTTCATCTACAGGTCACTGCTCTGAATCCAGCACAGGGCTGTAGCAACCAAAAAGTTATTACCATCAAATGGAGGTTCAGTGGCCTAAGAGAAATCATTTAAATGGCTTCAGCTTCATACAGGCACTCACAGCAGAGAAAGTATTGTTACAATTAACAGAACTGCATAGCCATCAGCGATGTGGAAGCTTTGGGGATTTTTCTACATTCCCAGAAACAGAACAGTGGCACTGAAAAAAACCCTGTAATGCTTCTTTTGACCAAGAAAATTCATCATCAACCTGAAGACTTGGGGTTTTTTCCATTTTTATCATGATTTTAGTTTTATTTAGCCTCCCTTGGTAGTTTTCTTTACCTTTCCCCATGCTGTAGATCAGAAGATAAAAGTCTTCTAAAAATGACTTTTCCTAAGAAGTAATATACATGAATACTGCAAGGCAGAAAATTGCAGCATCTTCAAAGGCCAGGGAAGGAGAAAATTCTTCTGAGGAAAACTGCAACAACTTCGTAGGGAAACAAAATTAAAAACCAAGTATGTGTAAATAAAGCTAAAATTCCCCGTCAGAAGTGCAGCTGTGGTGCCTGACCAGAGCCAAACCTCAGACATCTCACACTCCTCCCACCACGATTCCACAGCAGCTCAGACTGCATCTGCTATGCTGGTATCTCCAGCCATGGCAGTGTGTCCAGGTGAGAAACCTGGCTTATAAAAATGAACACTGTGATGCATCCAAACCAGAGCCTTCCACTGTTAATATACCTGCATTTGGCTCAAACATTAAACACAACGTATTTGTAACTGAAAACTTCCAATTTTCCAGAGAACTGGTAGGTGTTTGTAATCTGTAAAATTTCAAGAGAAATTTTAGCAAATGCTACCACAAAGCAACTTTAATATCAGAGCATAAGGACCACTAGCGATTAGTTTTGTATCTACAATATATCTGAAAGAAACTTTCTATATAGCTGCCTGCCTGTATTCAACAGTCAGGAACTATGATAATTGGGTGGCTTTTCAGGACATAGGTGACTTGCTGCAATGTTCACATTGCCTGTCTCAGACTTTGATGCTTATTTTTTTTCATAGAATCAGAGAATAGTCTGGGTTGGAAGGGACCATCAAAGCGCATCTTATCCAACCCCCCTGCAGGGAGCAGGGACATCTTCAAATAGACCAGGTTGCTCAGAGCCCCATCCAACCTGTCCTTGAATGTTTCCAGGGATGAGGCATCTACCACCTCTCTGGGCAACCTGTTCCGGTGTTCCACCACCCTCATTGTAAAAAATTTCTTCCTTACATGTAGTCTAAATCTTCCCTCTTTTAGTTTAAAACCATTACCCCTTGTCGTATCTTCACAGACCCTACTAAAAAGCCTGTCCCCATCTTTCTTATAAGCCTCCTTTAGGTACTGGAAGGCCACAATAATGTCTCCCCAAAGCCTTCTCTTCTCCAGGCTGAACAACCCCAGCTCCCTCAGCCTTTCCTCATAGGAGAGGTGCTCCAGCCCTCTGATCATTTTTGCAGCCCTCCTGTGGACCTGCTCCAACAGGTCCCTGTCTTTCCTGTGCTGAGGTCTCCAGAGCTGGATGCAGTACTGCCAAAGCAAGCAGAGGGGCAGAATCACCTCCCCTGTTTATTGAAGCAATAACCATCTTTGCTTATGGATATATGAATTGCTTCATGCATATAGATAATCCATTGAAGCCTAAAGCACTGCTTATCCATCCTCTAAGCAGCACAACACTGGCTGTCCCTCTGCTTCCATTCAGAGCACCATACACCAAAAAAATGATTAAAAGCCTCCCTGAAATTATAACAAGAAAATGCCAAAAATAGGTGCTTTTTTTTTTACCATTTTGAACAAATCATCACAGAAAGGATTACTCAGCTGCAGCTGTTCGGTAAAAATTCTGTCAACCCTTTCTATTTAATGATATCACTCTCTGTGACTAACACTAAGCCCAGTGAAGTGACTTTACTGTGGCTTATACATGAGACAGCAGCCTCCTCCAGAATCCCCGTACAGCATTAACATACCCATCTTAACTGAGAAGCAACTAACCACGTTCTGCCACCAAAGAATTTGTGAAAGCTAAAGCCAAGACTGGGCATTCCTGTTGTATTTTGTATTCCAGTTAATATTCGTGATTGATAAAATCAGATTATGTAGGTGCAAATGTTACAGCAGAGGCCACACAGTTATTCAGAGCTCAATAGTTAAAGAGATGCTTGTGCTAAATAGATTTGTGTAGTTCCATTGTGAAAATTCTGCGTTCAATAGGTCTCATCAAATCTTGTTGCCTGGTATGCCAGGATCGGTTTAATAGCATATTCAGCCGTAGAACAAAACATGCAAGGGCAACAGTTCAAGAGTCTTGATCAGTCCTTTTCTACTCTGCAGGTACATGTAATGTTTCTGCAGTTAGAAAACTGCAGAAAACACGTTTGCTGGATTTCTTTATTGATGAAAAAAATTTTCTGTGTATTTATGATAACAGCTCTGCAAAGTACTCAGTATTATGCAATTTAAAGCCTTACAAGTACCCAAATGTAAGATTTTTTTGAAAAAAATTGCTGCAAATATTTACAAGATGCAAAGAGATTGCTGAAAAGCTAGCAGTATACAACAATAAAAATGCAATATTCACTGTGAAAGTTCACATGCTTCACACTACAAAGTGTTACACAACTACACTAAAAATACGCTACATAAATAGGTAGAATTTAATTCAGGGCTATGATAGATACCTGAGTCCCTAACAGTCACTCCAGGAAACATCCATTCAGGTGCATCCACAAAAGCAAATAATGCCTTTCTTATTTAAGAATACAATAAAGATTACAAAAGAGCCAGCCTCTAGTGAAGTATATGAATGGAAATCCCAAGGTTTCTTTCTAGAAGATATAGAACTATTAAAGCAAGCTGGGATTTTGTAAAGGTTAGGCTTTGCAATTCTGCCTTTTGATCATCCTGCAATAAATGGCCCATTTATTTGAACTTTTTGGTTTCTTTTTGACATATTAGTTAGGTGCATGTTGTAGTTTGACCTATAATTCTCAGCTCAGCAGCCAGGCATATCTCATATAGTTAGTCTTATTCACATTTAGGTATGTCTGTAGAACAATAGCCAGTCCTATTATATGAGCCAGTTTTAACCACTGTAGATAAAAATCTGGTCCCAATGAAGCAAGTGTCATGGCTTCAGCAAAACCGATATTATACCATATATTATGTAATTGCATTCCTGTAGTGAGGAAGAAACAAAAAGTATCTCAATTAAGAATAAAAGCAATTAAGTTAATTGCTATCCTATAATGTTTTAAGGGAATGCTATCCTTTCCCAAACCCTCTTGTAGGTTTCCACAGCAATGATTCTTTTTCTGTACTCAGCTTTGTAGGATAACTGTAAAAACCTACAGGAAATCACTGATTTGGATACAGAAGAGAGACTGAGGACCATGACTGAAGTAGAGACTTTTCTTTATTAAATTAAGATCTGCACCAATTTACACGACTATCCAACATATCCCATGAGTTGTGCTTTTACTTTCCAGATGTGAGGGGCTACCACAGAGAAAGGATGCGAAAAGATCACCCTCAGCAATGAGAACTGAAAAAAGCCACAACAACCCATCAACATCATACTTCCCATGAGTCTTAACAGTCGAGCTGAAAAGCATCTCGGCTTGATAAGCCCTTGCCCTACAAGATGAAGGCATGGGGTTAGATGGCGTTTGACCATCCAGTCTCAGGGAAGCAGAGCCTAAACTCCCTCTGCTAACCTGAACGTCTCCTACGGACACCTGCCATGCTGTGCAACTCCAAAGAGAAGCCGCAGAGTGGTAACTGAGAAGTCCCACCATTGCCAATGTCACCCTAGGGTAGGATTCAAATCTGTGGTGCAAATAAGCTGAGCCTGGAGCATGCTGCTCCCAGAAGTATATAGGCAGGGATGACAGGATCGTGGCAAACAATGGTAGCTTTTTTTCAAAATGGAATTCAAATAGCCTAAGACACAAAGGAAATCTTTAGTAAGGTTGAAGTGAAGCAACTGTTTTGTCACATTTCTAACAATAACAGCAAGAAAGCAGTACAGGAAAAGCAAGGGAAGGTAATCTCTTGGGATAGTTATGGGTGGCCAGTCCCATGCATGCATTTCTGCTCCCAAAATCAGATCAAACTAAAAATTCTCCACAGTCCACATGACCGTAACATGCCCTGAAGCTCCTCAGGCCTCAGCCACCCTGCTCAGACAATTTCCACTTCTGCCACATTCTCTTTATCTGTATTCCTATATCCCCATATTCCTCATTCTTGTGCCCGAAGACACATCTCAGCCAGTCCTGCTGCAAGGTTCTCCAGGCATCTACAGGCAGCTGACACTCACTGCAACATCATCATCTATCAGGGAAAGCATCTGAGCTTCTTGCTTGGAAAATGACTCCTCACTGGCTCAAGAACAGTCCTGCCTCCTGCCACTGCAGGGCTTTCAGAAACCTGCACAGAGGCTGCAGTAATTCAGAATTCAATTGATGATAGACTTGGCAGGAAGAAAAGGGAGTGCAGTGATCCAGTCTCCAACATATACCTTGCGTTCGTCTATAACAATGGTAGACCATAAGCTTTTGAAAAAAGATGATGTTAAAGCCTTTCTCCTATAAGAAATGGTGTTAAAGATGATGTTAAAGACTTTCTCTGATTCTCGCCCTTGCCAAGCTCGGTAGCTCCCAATTGCTTTAATCACAAGAAGAAATCCAATTACCTCATACACAACCTTTTCTATTTCTCTCCCATTCTATGCAGTCTGTAGTGTTTGTACTTAGAACCCTTTCACTCTTGTTTCTCTGTGTGCATTATCCACTAAGTATTATTCTTCTGGATATCTGTGACACCTACTGAACTAAGAAGTTTATATTAAGATGAATACTGGGTATGTTTAATATAACGAACACTCCCTAGACCAATATATGGCGGACAACTGGCACACTTTCAGTACATTGCAAGGTAATGGTTTTGTGGGCATTGGCTCTAGAGTAGGTTGCCTATTAGCTCACTGTATATATGTTCTTCTACTAATTACGCTAGCAGAGCCAAATGATAACATCATCGCTATATTCCTCACTAATGGTGCCACAAGGCATGCAGCTGATGCATTATGTTAGCCATGTGGATAAAAAATTATTTATAACATCCATAAGTTTTGGAGGGGTAAGAGAAATAAGACTTAAAATCCTTAACCTTTTGTTAAAACTAAACACTGAAAGGAACAATATCGAGGGATGAGATAAACACCAAGGTTATAAGGAATTAATGATACATGAAACTGCATCTTTTTGCTCTGAATGATCCTGCAAATCAGGGGTATCAAACAAAGGTCAGGAAAGTAACACTTGGAAAGCTACAAAAATAAAGCCGTTAAAAAAAAAATCATAAAAATGTCACTACCATATCTTTGTTAAAACCCCACATCTACGTATCTAGTGTAACATCTGAGTGCCAGTCTCCTTTGATCTATAGTTTGCTGTCTGGAACTGAGCAACCCATAACTTAAGTAAAGTTCTTTTCTTGTCAATGGGTAAAATATCTCAAAAGCAAGAGAACTGTGTGTATTGATTAGAAATTCCTCAGGTGTTTTAGTATTTCGCACTTTGTACCCACCAGGCACACGTTTCACATGTAGTAAAAGTATCAAAGCAATGTATCTACATCCAAAAATTCTTCATACATTTCACCCGCTGGGAAAACAACCACCATTTTCTGAGGTATGGAAGCCTAATTTTATAGAGCAAAAGGCTTATTAATGCAGTCCATGTATGTGGTCTAATCCCGGCACTCCATGACTGCATGCAACAAGCATGGTCCTGAATTACAGGGCTTCCCTGTTTGACACATGAGGGAATACTTGGCAGTCTGCTACAGTCAGTCAAATTCCTGAAATAGTTAAGAATTTACTGTGCATAATCCCTCTTGTCATGTCAGAATAATCTTAATTTTTCCCTCAGGTTGCTTCAGAGTACTTGTGAGAGAGAAAAATCTTTGACACTGTAGTTGCCTCAGCATTGTTCATCAGCTCTGTGGACTGCAAGGCAAAGTATGAGCTGGGAGGACAATGTATGGCTATACAGCATGTAAGAGTTTACCAGGTATTAAGAAGAGTTAGGATTGTATCAGTGGCCTTACCACCTCATTCTCCGTGAAATTTTACTGGGTAAAGCTGAGAAAGAAGGGGGGGGGGGGGGGGGGGGGCGAAACAACAAAAAACC
>JAVKLA010000088.1:32903557-32947871 GCA_034782735.1 Sagittarius serpentarius
CCCCCAAGGCAAAGCAAAGCTAGATTTGCATCAGGAAACACGTTTAAATTCATGCTAAACGATGATGCAAAAAATGTTTATTTCTGACTTAGTCCTTATGGTATAGTTTTCGACATCTTCATTTTTTGGATAATTAAAGATTTTCCTACAAGGCATTATGACAATTTTAAAAATGCTGTCCCTTTTTATGCAAGGAGAAAAGGTTGGAAAACAGTGAGAATGTGCAAAATAGTGATGTTCTTTTCCATACATCTTCCGGATGGCTTTAATCTTTCTTGAGGCAGAGACAAAGAAATGAAAAAACGTGACCAAAACTTTATTCTGAGTATTTTTTAACACATTTTTATTTTCCTACATTAAAGTTCTTGCAGAAGCAAAAAAGTCACTGATAATTTTATCCAATATTTTTTCTTTAATAAAATTTGACAGGAAGAAACCAGCATTTTGCAAGCCTGTTGTAGTTTTCTAAAATACATGGTTTCAGTGGAGCAGCACTAACTTCCCAGTCCTTTTTGGGAAAAATACAGTGAGAAGACACAGCACAAGTAAAAAGATTAGGAGAGCAGTTTACCATCACTTACAAAAGTCGATAACGCATTACTACTCACTCACTGAGGAACTGATCCTGTACCCACTGAAGTAAATGCTAAATTCTTCATAGTTGAAAAGGCACTGCTATACAGTCATAAATGGCTATTGCTTGAACAGGAGCTGTTATAGTACTGTAACAAAGTTGTTTTTTTAAAACCCACACTTCCAATTCTGAATCTCAGAGTAGCAAGTCTTCAGACAGTGGAGTTCAGAGGTTTTAAATATTCCATTTCTAAATGAGGAGTAATAAAGCTGAAGGCAACTCAGCCTTACCAGAGTAAGAATAAAGATTCTTTTATTTTTCCCCCCAATAGATCAACTATAAGACCATGAGAAGATGACCAAACCAGATTTGCAAATAAAAGGTTTGTTTTGGATGAACACTATTCATTTTGAATGTAATAGTCACCTGCAGTTACAATGAAGTCCCAACTTTGAGTTTAAAACATCAAAAGTAGAAATAAAGACTGAGATGAGTTGACTTGTCAAAGGTAAAATATTTATTAATAAACAACTGAGATAAACACAAAAGACTGAGACTTAGAGGCACCTAGTAGAATTGCACATATTAGTCTGAAAGATTTAAAAGTAGGTCTTATCTAGTGTTTACACGTAAGAGTGCAAACCTGTATGCATTCTCAACAACAGCTCACAAGCTATTAAGTAGCTCAGTAAAAAGTCCACATCTGAAATGAAAATGTTGCATTTGAGATGAAAAAGATAGGTAAAGTCCTGTATGTGCATAGTTCTCTGCTACAATCCTGGGGTTTAATCAGCACTACAGCAGAGGCATCAAAACAAAGCTACAATATCTAATTACACTGTGTAAGCCACACGCCCAGTCAGTTGTGTGCTTCATTGTCACAAAATAATTCCATCTGTAAGACGATTGTCTCAGAAGACAGAATTAGACCGGCAGATTACTTCAGAGATCCTTTAGCCAATGCATAATGGAGAGAATGAATTGTATGTAATTGTATGCAATGTACTGAGTGTACCACGAATATCTTGAAATGCTCTGAACAATGATCATCATAGAAAAGCTTTCCATGAAATCAGACACATTCACACACTTTCATCAGCTAAATAAAAGTTACATTCCTAGCTAACCATATTCAGCAGCCAATTGGCTACTCACTGTTTGTATGCACTGACTTACAAAATCAGACAATTCAATTGTCATAGCAACTGTATCCCGAATTTGGGTTCTCAAGGTAGATGCAAACAGTTCAGTCTCTCAGTTCATATGGCCCCTTCTTGGGCCGATGCACCATTCTACATTGGGATACTAGAAAAATTATAGGAAGTGCCATTATGTGTGAATGAAAAATGCAAATGTGACCACAAAATGGCAGTGGCAAGGGGTCCTCACTTCAGGTACCACTGATGGTTCAGACTACCAGAGACAGGCAAATATACGAGAGCCGTTCTGGTTCCCGCAGCCCAGGCAGTGGGCTGCACAGGAGGAAGTGGCACCTGTAGGAAAGAGGTAAGAGTGATCAAATGGAGAATACCTGCCTTTTCTCCCTGCCATAGCAGATGTGACCCCTTTAGAAGACCGGTGTAGCTCATCCAGGTGTGGAGATGAAGAGAACAATCACCAGTCCCCACAGAAGCCTATTTTCCTTTCACTCACATATCTGAGGTACTGCCACGCTACTGCTGCAGCTTCTTTTTTACTTCTCTGTCAGCTCCCGTGTTTCCAAGTTGTGCAGGGGAAAGGAAGGAAAAATGCAGTGACCTGACAGAGGCAGTGACTAGTAAAGTGAACAGAAGAGCCATGTGGATAGGGGAAAGCCATCTACTTTAGCAGCAGCTCCCTGTGCGTCCCATCCGAAGTATTTGCAGTCAGCTGTGAGTAGAAAAATAATGCTAGAATGGAGATGTGCTGGGAAGTGTGTAGGGAGAGAGGCACCAGAAGTCTCCCTCCAAGGCCAGTATCAAGCTGTAAATGGATCAGACCAAGATATCCAGTTCCTAATGGCAAGAGTTGTGAGCAGTGGTTAACAGAGCAAATGTCCTCCAAATCCCACTCCTGCTGAACTGTCTTAATGCCTACATGATATAATGCTTCATTAAGCTCAAACCATATGTTCTATAAGCATCTGAACCTACAAGACACACACGCATCACGTGAAGCATTAAGTACCCTCAGCAATGCATGTTCATTCTAGCACAGCCTAGTACAAAATAGTTTAGACCCACTGAGAACCACCAGTCCTTATCTGATACGCAAGTGTGTTTGTGTGGAGTTCTTTCCATTTCCATCCTGAATAGGTTTCTCTGTTCATTTCAAATCTTCCTGGGAGAAGTCTTCAGTCTCTCTCCCTGTTTAGTAATCTTTTCTCAAGTTACTATGAATTTCTTCTCCTGCTGCCTAGGGTTAATAAGTCAGAGATTTCTCAGGCAGCAAGGAATATTACACTACCTTAGTGAAACTTTTTCATCCCATTCACCAGAACAAAAGATCTTCTCTCTCATTTTACAAAACTCTCCTGTCCTCAAGGACTGTCCCTTACACTAAGGTAAGGAGATACTTGACAACTTGTGCAGACATGAAGTCCTGCTTTCCAGGCATCCTACTACCAATTTTCACTGACATTTACATAGTCAAGCAGAAAACACGAGCATCAAACTGCCACTTTACTGATGGAGAGCACCTCCTGATATGCCTGGTGGCCTCCATGGACAGTAACAGTATCTGACTGCCTCTTTGACCTACCGGCACTCTCTTGCCAGGCATAGGCACCACTCTCTCTGCATCTGATTTTTGATGCAGTTTCATGTCATCTGCCACTATAGCCTTGAAGTCCTTTGACACAGCAGCATGTTGTTTGTTTCTTTATTAATTGAACTTAAGAATAATTCACTTTATTTGTGCTTTGCTTTTGCTTGGTTATACTTAAAACAACATTACAGCATCTAGAGACTCCACAGTATTAAAACTAGAGACCTCTGGGTGCAGTAAGTCTGTTTCACTCCTCTCTGTTTTAAGTATATTTCTTAGAGCTATCTTAAAGCCTGTCTCCAATTTCTTCGGGAAAGCACTATTATTATTTTCAAGGATGTAAAGGTGAGTGGCTGCCATAGCACATGCTTCTGGTGAAACGTGCTGCTAAAGACAAATCCCCCAACATGGTGTCCAAAGTAGAAAAATGCAATCATAGCCTTGGTGGAGAGTGATTACAACTCCTTCTCCAGGCGGAAAGGAAGTGTACCATTTTGGAAAATTCACTTCACACAAGGCCTGCAAATTATGCCTTGAGTACAGCAGAACTCCCAAACTAAATACCACTGAAGACTGTCTTCCCCTCACTTCTGATTGCAAGTCCATCCCTAAAGTATCTGTATCCCCACTGAATGCACTAACTGGGAAGAACAAAGAGAAAGATTGTTACTAAGTTCAGTACTCACCTGTGTGAGACCTTGGAAAGACAAAGTCTGGACCACTAAACAAGGTAACAAGGCATAATCCCTTCAGAGTGGAGACATCTTTACTATTCCCAAGTCATTTCAGGATATATATACCTTTCTTGCCACTTTCAACTTCATGCCTTTTTCTTGAATTACCAGTGATTACTCAATCATCTATCTTCCTGGCTAGCATCTTAGGTTGACTGCATTTAGTCAAGGAGTAGGACAGTTCTCCGGAAAATATTATAAGCTTTAAAATTAAATAATGGCCACTTTTTTCTAGCTTTTTTGTGCAAAGTTAAATTGTGAGTTCCAAAAGTTTCAGAGCATCTTAAAATGGCCTGCACTTACTTACCCTTAAAAAGTTTCAAGCTCAAGACTAGCACCTTGACTTCCTACCTGGGTTTCCAGCTCAGGACAAGTCCTGGGTACCACATAATGTCACATGGATACTGGAAGTAGTCAACACCCAGTTTTCGAGCAGAATAATTCCCCCCTCATTCTTACTGATATGAAAGTCAATCCAAGACACTATTCTTATGCAAGCAAATTGTTAAACCAATCAGCCACTAAAATCTGGCTGGAGAAGGAGTACAAGTGAGCCCCTTAAGAGGAAGTCTTCCACAAAGGAGAAGAGTAGGGCCTGTGAGAAATGACTAACAAAATCACCTCTGTCCTTCAGTTGCTCATTAGTCAGGAATAAGAGGCCTGTCAAAGAGTTCAACCCCTCACACCCAGCTTTCCCAGAACTGTTATCTCCTGCTTGTTTCTCACAGATCATGAATCAAAGTCTATCCAGTTATCACCCCTTTTGCACCATGTTTTGTAGCTAAGTTGCAGGTGTTAACTTTTTTTTTTTAAAATACTACATATTGATCTCTTATACTAGGAAGACTTGTCAGTAATTAACTATGAGAAAACAAGAAAGGGAAACCATATCAGTTCCAGCTAATTGATTGTAACATAATAACATACAGCAATTGGATGCACATCTGTGGTATTTGATCCACAATCTATCAAAATCGGTGAACTTCATAGCTCAGAGGCATGTCCGTGTAGATCTACCTTTCAAGTTTTGCCTGCAGCCTTCTCCTTCCATTTACCCTTTCTCTGCCCAAGAAATGTCTCTACAGAATGACATGAAAGCCATCCAGAATTCTACTTGTATTACTTTGTCTTCCCTCCAATAGGAAGTTCACTGAAGTGCTGTAAGTCCTTCAGTGTCCTACTTGCACAATTCCTTGAAATGTTTCTGGGGTTCTAGGTGAGCTATTCTGGCTAGCTAACTCCTCCTCCACTACAGTCACAAATCACATGAAGTGCTTGCTTGAGGTTCATTGAAACTCCTCTGGCTACCTGAACAGTTCTTACAGGCTACTAAACATAAATGCAATGCTGTATTTTAAACCTTAGCTTTTACTTTTAATAAACCTGAATAAAGTGTAATGTCCTTGTCAAAGTCATACTATGAAGGCAATATGCAAATATTAAATAGGAGAATGGAGGATAACTGAAAGGTATTAAGTAGAAATTGCAAGTAACTGCTGACAGTGCCTGAAAGCTAATGAAGCAAATTAATGATATTCCCAGGGATAGGTCCACAGAAGGAATGGGGAATGCAATAGCATAGGCTTGACTTTTCTGCTTTCTTCATAGAATTCTTATTGAATATAAATTAAGTCAGAAAACGGCACTCTCTAATTAGCATGGCTAAATAGCAAAGAGAAGACAAAGTAAACAAGTAGTGGTACTTTCTTCTTGTATTCATTCAATTAAGCTTGCAATATAAAGGTACCATGCATTTCCCTTTCCTTTACTGGCTATCAAGAAAACAGACAAAGTGTAATTGACGTGAGTTAGTCAAGGAGATGGATTCGGTATATTTTAGAACTTAAGAACATTACAAAAAAACACAGTAGTATGTGTCTTTCTTTAAGGGTTCATATACCTGTTCTATTAGCATGCTGCAAGTAAAAGAAGTATTAGGGTTTTCAAATTTCAAGTAATAGAAGAATATTCTCTTCAAACAAGTTACAATCTCAACAATGGAGAAGAGGACAGATGAAAGAAAGCCTCATTACAAAGTCTGAATGTAAATTAATAACTTTCTGGACAAGACTAACACTGCAGTTTCAAACAATACTCCGCTAACAAAGTCACTGCAGATATGTAGGTAGTAGGGCTTACCAGGTAATCACAGCAACACTTTAATTGGGTTTTGATTCAAAAGGAATTCATTCCTCTAAAATGCTACCATTTCTGTTTCTGCTTCTGTCTTGCTTTGACCCTGATGCATCAAAAAATTTGCAAGGCAAACCATATCAAAACAACTACTTCCTCACATGAAGCTGAGTTTCAGGAGATGGTATTTCTTACTAGCACACTTAAAAATATGTACAGCAAAACAGACATGAGGCAATAAGAGGTACAAAGCCTTTATGGGGGGAAACAACAGCAGAAGAATAGATAGGGTATTTTGTCTGAGAAACATTGTGTAGACATACATGCTATACTCACGTGGT
Organism: Sagittarius serpentarius; assembly: GCA_034782735.1. NCBI lineage: Eukaryota > Metazoa > Chordata > Aves > Accipitriformes > Sagittariidae > Sagittarius > Sagittarius serpentarius. Next base: position 32,910,085 of record JAVKLA010000088.1, read on the forward strand.
ACCCACATTTAGAAACAGTGGGTACCAGCTCCATACTGTGATCTTTTACTCCAAGAATTCCTTACTGGAATAAGCACAGAAAACTGTAGATGAAGGATGGCCCAAGTTAAAATGTCTAGAGGGACATTATGTCGCGTATTGGCTACAAGGGAGTTAGTCAGAGAATCAAAAGGGAAGCAATGACAATATGGCAGCAGCCACAATTCAGCGAGTGCTGTGCTTCAGAATGACAACTTTGTGCAGTTCTGCTCAATTCAGACAGAGGATTGGCTACTGGTACCACAAATGAACTGGGAATACCAAGATCTTTGACAGTATGAAAGTCCTCAAGTGGCACACATTGGAAGTCACTTAACGTGCATACTGATCTCTACTTTGGTTCCCCCATTTGTAATTTTTTTCTTGTTCAAACTGATGGATGAACCTAATGCTTTTAATTATTTCCAGGGTATGCCCTTCAGAATTGCACTGCTTTCCCCATATAGTACTTCTGTCCAGAGACTCCCTTACTTCATTAAGATGGAAAGTCATTTCAGTCACAAAAAGCCAGAGTAATCGTGTTTTAATCAACTGAAGTGCACACAAGCTGCTACCATCATAAGTACCCCATGACACAAATGCAGCACAATACTGCATTGCCTGCTGCCTGTGGGATGGAGAAACTGCACATTTGCCTGGTTTAGAAATACGAAGCTAACAGTTTCACTTAGATTCAACGCCTGCCTCTCTGAAGCTGACTCTGATTGGAAAGCACAAGATCAACACGAAGTAATTCAGTTTGTGCACAATATTTGCACAGGAGAGGGGAAAACAAGGGTGAATGGCTATCTTTTGGGGAAGTATTTTACTTCACCACAACAACTGCTTAAGAATAAGCCACAAACCTGAGTTCAAAGGTCCTCAAATAGATTGCATTTGAGCTATTAAAAATTACATGCTTGGCAATGGTAGGATCAAAACAAAAAGCTAGTAACTCAGAAAGAAGGAGTTACCTGATTTACAAAGGGACTCACATATGAAAGAAGGCTCATAAAGAAATAAAAACCCCTAACCCTCAGTAGTTTGGCAAACTTCTTATGCCTTCCCAAAACAGGGAAAAAAGAAGCTCTTTACTCAAAGAGTCATGCTTAACTACTTAGAGCTCCAAAGGGCTACTTTGGAGACTGGGAAATAGCCGCAGAAACAATTCTATCCACCCCCCTCTCCACAAAGGAAATAATGATCAAAACTGTCCGTTAAGTTTTCAGCTCATTTAAATCAGCAAGATGGACTTAAGAATCGTGTTCTTTGCCGCAAAACGTAATGGGAGATCAGTGTTGCATACCAGAACCATGGAGGCATGAGAACATAAGGCTTAACATTTGCACAGCAAACAAACATTGTTTTATTTAACTGCACTCAAAAGAGAAATTTTTTCTCTATAAATCTTACTTTAAATGCAGTATATTTTTATTAGATTAAAAATGCAATCCTGTCAGATGTTGCTATTAATGAACATCCCCCTCAAGACTATGAAATATCCCAGACAGATTTTCCCTATGAGAGATTTTTTTTTTCTTTTTAGCATCAATATTGCTGGCAAGGACAACGATAAAGAGATAGAACACAAGTAAATTTCAAATTGAGAAGGATCAATTAAAATGGAATTAATCAAATACAGACATTCTTGTTTCTGGAATTATTACAAACTTAGCTTTTGTTACACCCTCAGAAGTGCTGGATCAGAGTCAGAGCAGAGACTGAGAATTCTTTATACAGGAAAGAAAGGTGAAGGGAAGAAAACTATTGGAAAGAACAGAAGCATGAATATTGAGAGCAGGAAAAGTACAAAAAAATAAAAGGCTGTAAATGTTAGCTGAAAATAGAGATTGTAGAAAACACTGAAGAGAAGCCAATAATTGCATCTGGAGAAATACTAACATCACACCATGGAAGCAAGTTCACAGGTTCACAGTCCTTGCTCTCCATCATGGCTACAAAAATCAGGACTCCCCTGGAACACACATGATGTATCAGGATGACTTATCAGGACAAAAAATATGTCATTCTCACAATGAGGTTCTTGAAGTTGCAGCTTTATACTGCACGCAACCCACGTTCCCCTCAACGAAGCTTACTGAAGGATCCTTCTCTCAGCAGCTCAGTCCCCAACCCTACTGAGCCAGCTTCACACAAGCTGGAAATGTTTCTACAGTCCACTGACGCATGGCATGTTAAGGATTTGCACATCCAACTGCCTGGATAGCATGTAAGTGAGAATCCGATACATCAGAGATGTGCAGCAGAATCTGAGGCCCAAAAATCTCAGTTTTCAGTGGATAAACTACATCTCATTACTCATCATCTGCAATGTGGCGAACTGAACTTCATGATTAGAAGTCAGATAACCTGCGTTCTAATCTAGACATTACTGAAGACTCACTTTATGAGTCTGGATTTAAATTTTTCAGAGTAAAATTTAACTGGTAACATGTGGGTTTCAGACAATCAGTATTTGAGTCTGTAATTCAAAACGTGACAACCTAAAAATCGGATCAGTTTGGCAAATGCAGCTATTAGCCTCTGCTTCTCACGTGTGAAAAGCTAGAATAGTAATAAGTAACTTACTACATTTGCGGTGTAAAAGTAAAAAAAAAATAAATTAAAAATCACTACAGAGTCCATACTGTAGCAATAGATATCAGAATAAAATATTTACAGTGACATCTGATCTTTTTCCAGAAAAGCTGCATTACAAATGAGTTCCCCAATAATTTACTCTTACAATTCATACATAAATAAAATCATTCTTGTCATACATATTATTATTCTGCCACCAAATACAAAAAGGTGCCATAATAGTGAAAGGTGCTATGGAGACTGTGTTTGACTGCTTTCATTTAAAGAGTGACAGACAGATTCTTTGGTCAAATTGCGGGAGGCTCAAGGTTTTCCTGCATGCAACTTGTCATTCATAAAGACTACAGTAAAATTTGTTTGCGTTATCTTTACCATTGCAACAATTAGTGTGAAACAGATGTGAAAATAGACATTCTGTCTCAGAAACACATAACTTCACAAGTCTCTAAGACATGATGATGCCTGTTCTGTCACTAAGCATTTAGCTTTGACAAGAGCTCAGCAGCATATCGTTTAACCAAACCATTCACTATAAATGTTTACTCACCTGTGGGAAGCGACACTGCATACTTGCAGCTTCACTGGGGACTCAGAGAGGTTAGATTATAGAGATTCACTGTATAAGTTTGCTTCTTTCTTGGTGCACAATTTAAGATGTGCTACAGCTTTGCTAAGCCTTCTTTGCTTTGCCTCTGTTTCTTCTGTATTAAAACCAGGTACTGTGTACGTAGCTTAGATGGGGACTTTTGAGTGGGTTTTCCATAATCAAATAAACTACAAATTTTAGAGATAAAAAGGGTATATACATAGCATACAATTAAAATAGATACATATAAAGTTTGTTCTATTAATTAGGTCTCAATTTCAAAATAAAAGCATTTTCTAACAGGAGGTTTATATATTTAAAAGGTATTCCAAATATGTACAATACATATATTTTTTATAAATATAAAACCAAATAATTTACAAGGGTAGCAATCTTAAAAATAATTAAGTTTCTTTAATGAGTAACTTCATTCATATATGCAAACAATTTGACACCAGAGTAAGTCAGGATCAGAAATAGGTAGTTCTTTTATACTGTACAAGCTGAGTTCATTTTAAATGACAAAAACACCTGGAAAAAGATGATCTGACCAATATTTTGGGGAAAATCCTTTCCAAACTAAAAATTTTTTATGCTAATCAGAATTCTGAGTACTAGTCTACTATTCATTCTGTGATTAAGTACATGTTGTTGTCTTTTGAGTAAAGATTGAAGACTAGAGTGCATATGGACAGGACACAACACAGATGTTCATGCAATGATAGTAAGAGCCCTTCCACAGTATATTTCACAAATCAGTTAGGATGAAGCAAACAAGTATACTCTACTCACGGAAGCCTATTAATGGATGGAGTCACAGATGCAGACTTGAAGTTATCATTTTTACTAAAAAAATGTCAGCTGTAGTGTAATCTCAGAACAGAGGAAAACACCTGAGGAAATTAGGTCTTCAAGCAGAGATAGAGGAGAAGGCAGAGAGGCAAAGCTATATAATATTACACAAGGAATATAAAGGCCATTTTATTGTGTTGCTAGTAGCATTTTTAAAAAAAAAAAAAAAAAAAGAAAAGTTCACAACGGGTTTGACTATATGGTAGGGCTGGATGAAGCGTAAGGCTCATATTTCATTAAAGACAACAAAAGCAGACATAAAACATAGGCCAAGTTCAGGTCTGGTTGCACAAAGGGAAGAGAAAAGAACACCGCCATGAAAACTGACATAAGTTATATACAATTGATAGAATGATCCTGTGATTCTGTCTCAGCTATTCTCTCTGTTTGAGCACTAGTGAGATGTTGGTCATCATTCTGTCTGGCACCAAACATTTAATGATCACTAACCACCTGGGTGCAGCAGACACCAGTGGTTTATTTATGAAAAAAAAAAAAAAATTTACCATTTTGTCAACAACAACTAAGAGCTGGTAAGTAACACGAATAGTAAAGATGTAGCATAACATTAAATTTAGATTTTGATTAATATAGTAGACCTGTGCAATATAACTTCCCTGAGTTCACTGCACTTAAGAGGATTTTTTCCATGTAGCTTTAAATCTGAAGTGACAGACTGTATCATGAGAAAGACAGCTAAAAGAAGCCAACTTTAGAAGTCACAAATTCAGAAAACATTGAAGAGATTGGCAAGTGCTTCATCAAACATTTATATTAAACATGAATTGTTGTTCTGATTACATCTGAAAGCCAGTAAACGAAGAATCATTTTTTTAAATAGTTACTCATCTCCTGCTAGCATTTATTTTTAATTTTTTTTAAAGCACAGCATATCAGTGCAAAGTATTAATCTCTCAAGTAAGTTACCTTTATGAAACACTACTACAAACACATAGTTAGTCATAATTAACCACAAAAAAGGTAGGTCCCATACTTGCTCTTTGCACTTTGGTGTTTTGGGTTTGTGTTTTTTTTCATAATTATTACTCATAGTAGATAAATACCAACTTTGACAGGCAATTACACAAGGTGTGTAGGTTTGCTACAAGCTATCACTGCTCCCACTGAAATCACGACAAATGACCCCAATTAAACAAACCTGGGGAAAAAAAACAAAACAAACCAACAAACTAACCCTAACTTCTACATTACAATTCGGTCACAGCAAATGCTCTGATATTTGCATCTGATTCTGTCCAAAGTACGTGCTCAGTTTTCTGATAGGTGACCAAAAGTCTTTTCTCACCTATTAATGTTTGCAACTGTGAAAAGCTCAAAATGCTTTCAGAAAGGGAGTGTATTTGTAGACATTGTACGATCTTATCTTTCAGGGACGGTTGCACAACCATTCTCCTACCTTGCACTTGGTAGGCATAACTAGTTCACAGTAGGAAAAATATTTAAATATGTAAATTCTTGCCTATGCATGTTGACAGTATTGACAGCCAAAGTACATCTCAAAGATCCATGACAGAGGATGAGGCATAACTTCACACTACTCAATCCAGTTTAAAGAAAGACCAAAAATGAAATACTTGAGAGGAATAAATTGCTACTGAACAGAATGGCGACTATTGTCTGTAGTAATTCTCATAATAATGTTAAGTAAGTGCATTATATTACATATACACAAGAAACCAAAAGATATCCATAGAAAATGAGAATTGACCAACCCACACCACCAGACTAAAAATTTAACTGTGTTAATTTTCAAAACTCTACCTGACACATCATTTCTGCCTGTAAGAGAAGAGGATAGCATAACAATATTCTGAATTTATATGGAAAATAGTATTTAATTTCAAGCTCTGCTAAAAGCAAGCCTAAAGTAAAAGTTAAGCAACTACTCCAGCTAGCTGTATTAATGATGCCTTAGGGCGAAGGCCAAGCAGCCAACACAAATCTTGTTCAAGTGGCTTAAAGTAATGCCGTTGGGGTTAGCAAAAAAGAAGAGAAGAGGTTACATCTGCTGACAAACAGAATATTTTCATGGTTTAAACAGATCACCATGCTCAATTCTTTCAAAGTGCTGGTGCTCAGTTTTTACAACTCTTTTTGGCCAGCAGTTTCCATACCTTTATTGCTCTGTTACATATTACACAGCAGTAGAATAAGTGCGGTTCTTTAACTGATCACATCAGGAACTGGACAACTCATTAACATCTCCTAAAGCCTGGTGCAACAGAATCAGTTTTAATCCTCCAGAACCCACACAAGGATACTATAGAGTAGCTCTGTTTCTATCTAGAATATACCTTCTGACTTTATTTTGCAGCTAAACATTTTCTAGAAGCAGCTAGGAAGAGGCTTAAGACTCCTTCTATAAGATATCTGGAACTTATTTCTGATGAAGTAAAAATATATGCCCTTTGCTTTTAATAGGCACAGAACCACAACATCCCCATCCACCTTGAGTTTATTGCTAACAAATTGCTGCAGTGAAATTAAAGCTCAAAGATGAGCCAAAAGAGTAATGAGCACTGCTAGATGAGTTCTAACAGCATAGAAATAAACAGAAATTTTACTCAGACTGTACTATAAACACGAGTTTGTAGATCCGATTTAAAAAAAAACCAAAACAGGATCGACCATTTAAGTCGGACTTGCTGCTTTAACTGCAAGAAGGTACAATGTGACCTATGCATGCACAGTGTTTCTGAGAGCTTTCATAGTACCATGAAAATTAATCTGATGGGACTGAGCTATCCCAGTGATGCTTCCACTTACAATGCTTTGCAATACCTTTACACATAATTGTCCTTGCCAAAGAGGCTGTGGATTCGTAATGCAGACTTACTAAACTGAAGTCTTCAAGCAGCTGAAGTTCTCAGGCAACAGTGACAGTGATGATACCAGTTTTATACGCTGAAAAAAACCAAACTAATTTCATAATTAAGAAGTGTTTTCCATCATACATTCTTATATTATTAACTTAAACTTAGTAGAGGTTAGGAACAGTAAAGAGATCTTACACATCTGCTAAAGCTGCCTTCCAGGCTTTTCACATCTTGATTATTATATTTTCTGGTAGACATCACTGTAGAAGCCAGATTTGGCAAAACACATTTCTGTATTGTTTTGTCTCTCCAAACCTCTACAAACATCACCTCGCTTATACATAACTCCACTGTGTGTTGCCGTGGTTTTACAACAAAGGATAGTACTCAATGCAAGCTATTACTATGATTAAAGTACCACACTATCCAAAATTGGGGGCGGAGAAGAAAAAAGCCACAGCTTTAGGTAAGTACAAAAAACCCAGCCTTTTTTTTAGAGCTCTAACCTGGGATCACAAATTCCAGCTGCTTCTCGTTCTGCTACTGGCCTTTTAGCTGAGGTTAAGCAATCACTTTTCTCCATCTCAGTTTCCCCATCTGTAAAAGGAAGGTAGAGACATTCACTCCATTTCACAATTGTTATGACATCTATAAATAAAGAGGTCTTTCAAGGAGTACTGTTACTATGAAATATACATTAATTATGATTCATCATTGGTCTATTTATCATTGCATTAACAGAACTTGTTCCTGTTTTCCTTTTAGTTACTGAGAGTACACATTGTTACCAGCCCAGCAAAAATGAAACTAATGTTTTTATCTTTACTAAATAATGACTTTAATCTCTTTCTTTGTTTAGGAATAAAATATGACATGGGATTCCAGCAATCAAAAAAAGTAAGTTTTCAGAAGTACATAAGGAAAATTGTACCCATATTCCGAGTATGGAATATGGATAGAGATGGCTCAGATAAGGCCACAAGACTGGAGATGAAGCATTGAAAAGGAAAGACACATCAAAGCTTTGCCATGAAGTGCAATTTTTCCTTTTAAAATACGAATTTGATAAGCTATGCAACTTCAGTTTTATAAGTTTTTTTCCTAGACTGGATATTGCCAAAAGATACAGTAAACTTTGCATGTATTAATATTCTGTCTGAAATTGTACTGATCAAATGAACGTCTTGAGAGGTACTTAAAAATAGGCTAAAGAAAAATACTGGTGAAATTCCTCCATCTAGTGGCTGTTAGCACACTCACAGCAGCAGCAAACGGCTGCGGTGGGCTGTCACTACTTCACAGTTAAAGTGCAAAATATGCAAAGGAACAACTGTGCAGCTGCCAGCTGTTACCCAAATACCACTGCCTCGTGAAATCAGTGTGATGTGATTGATATCACTGCATCTCTACAGCTCCAGCTTGATCTTCTGGATGAAGAGTTACACTGACAGAAGACATTAAAATCATGGTATTGAGTTTCCCAAAAACTATAGGTTCATCATCATCGTCATCATTAAAGGTGTGAATATCTAGGAAGTCTGAATTTGATAACCTTGAAATATCAGCCACATCATAACTAAATAAGATTGAATTTCAGCCACTCTGTAAAGCGTAATGTTTAGAAATACATCTCCTCTTTTATATAGACAAAAACTTTAATACACCTTTGACTACGAGAAACAACCTCTGCAGAGTACAATAATCACTCCCGACAATTGAATACCTAGTGTCTTGTACGACAAATTATCAATTGGTTTCCCAGTCTGCACATCACATATCACCTCCACAACTAGAATAACCAGCAAAACATTTTAGAAGCTTAAGTTCTGCAAATTGCATAGTACTCTAAAAATTGCATTAATACTGATCTGTTTGAGTTTTGATAATAATTATCAATTTAAGCAAGTCACCTACAAAGTAATATGATTTAATTATTTTTCTTCTTTTGTCATCAATGCTTTTTGTAACGAATACTGAGCCTCTTTTTTGAGACTTCTTTTCTAGTCTCCCACCCTTAAAGAAGGATGTGACAAGATACAATCTCCATGACAGCACAAGTTTAAGTTACCTATAGTATCATTTTTTTCAGCCACCAGAGACTTGTAAAATCACTATTACAATTAAGATGCCTCCTTGAAAGAGCATGACCCTACTAATCCTCATACTGTACACCTTAAAATTTGTCCAGTATCTTATTTTTGAAGCCAGTTTTAAATATAATTAGGGAGCAAATAAAGACTGAAAATCAGAAATTTACAGCTTATAAAAAAACCCCTCTAAATAAACATTAAGTATTTTGGGTAGGCAATAAACATTCTGCAACTACATCTGCTTCCTCTGGTGAAATACTCCCTAGTGGTTCATACACCGCTTAGCTCCCAGGTGAGTTCTCAAAACAGGGATGACATGTAGTTCAACAGTGTCCAGAACCTAATTTTGGTCTTAGAGGCACAGACATGTAGACACAGGTTTAATTCAGCTGCTTTGAGAAGCAGGAAGTAACAGAGCACATCTGGGCTGTGTGCCAAAAGAAGTACTAACTAGTGAGATCCACATAATGGGAAAGAGCAGGTCCCAGAAACCCCTTATCCATAGACACACCTTGCTTACTCTGTTTTCACTTGCCTAATCCCAGCCACAGCTCCATTCACACCCCTTAGTGCTTCTCATCAAGTCTCAATTGCTTTGGTCCCAGCCTCACCTCACTCAAGCCTCCCTTTAGGGTCCCTATTCATGTTGCTCTCACAAACCCCACTTCGCTGCAAAGCCTCGACGCTATCACTGCTGTCCTTTCTGCTTCCCTCTTCCCACTCTTGCTCCCTCTACATCTTCACTCCATTTTACAAACACTGCAAACCTCCCTTCCCTGTCAGGCTTCACTCTGTGCACAACCGCCCTCAATGCAAAGATAAGCTACTGAAAGCAGCAGGGGGGGAACAGATTTGTGACAACAGGCAGTCTGGAATAATTAAGTCAGTCCTCAAAATACAAAGATGTCTTTGAAATTTCCACAAAAGGTAACATATGCAAGACAAAAGTATCTATCAAAGTCCGGGTACAAGCACCACCTAAAATACAGTTAAATCCAAACCTGAACTAGAACTTACCAGTTCAGGCTCATCCCAGCCTTTTAATTTCATGTAAGCACAGAACAAGATGACAAGAGAAGAGTCCGTACCAAAATGTAGGCACAGCACTGAGGACCTGCAGCAATGCAGTCTGTTGTACAATTCTGCTAAACACAGAGTGTATGGAAGATCCACATTAAGTTGTACAAGTTGTTAAGTGACAAACACTCTCTCATTTACTAACATCTTTAATCTATTTTTCCCATTAGGACTGTGTTTCCAGCAATAACCAGGATAGAAGATTAAGAAAAAATACTGCAGATGGAGTAGCAATGGTAAAGCAGAACGATTCATTACACCTATCTGAAAGTGTGCCCACTAAGCTTCAAAGCACAGACAGAGGGCAAAGCAGCATAATGTTTGCTATGAAAGATCAACAGAAAGGTGAAGAAATTAACTCCATCAGGCTGCATAAACGGAGGAGGAGATTTATAATTAAAAAGAGTCCAATTTTGATTTCCGTGAACAGCTCCATTCTCAACCTGCCCACACTTAAATCTGAGGATAGAAACAACAAGTGGAAAAGTCTCTATCAGATCCAAAGAGAAAGAAAGCAGATTATGAGGGAAACTTGTTCTAAATACAAGAGTAATAATAGAAGAATAATCACTCCATATCATGTTTCTAGAATATTTGTAGAAGATAAATACAGAGTTTTATACTGTGAAGTACCAAAAGCTGGCTGCTCTAACTGGAAACGGGTGCTCATGGTTCTTAATGGGCTGGCCTCTTCCACAAAAGATATACAGCACAACACAGTGCACTATGGAAACTATTTAAAAAGACTGGATGGGTTTGATCACAAAGGAATTTATCATAGGCTGAACACTTACACAAAGATGCTTTTTATTCGTGAACCTTTTGAAAAGCTGGTATCTGCATTTCGGGACAAGTTTGAACATCCAAACAATTACTACCACCCCGTTTTTGGAAAAGCCATCATTTCCAGATACCGTGTTAACGCCACCAAAGAAGCATTAAGGACAGGCTCTGGAGTCAAATTTAAAGAGTTCATTCAATATCTTCTGGATGTACATAGGCCAGTGGGTATGGATATCCACTGGGATCACGTCAATAGGCTTTGCAGCCCGTGTTTAATAGACTACGATTTTGTTGGGAAATTTGAAAGTATGGAAGAAGATGCAAACTTTTTCTTGCACTTAATTGGTGCTCCACAAAATTTAACCTTCCCCAAGTTTAAAGACAGGCACTCCAATGAAGAAAGAACTACCACTAAAATTACACAACAGTATTTTGCACAGCTTTCTCCTTCTCAACGACAACGAAGCTATGACTTTTACTATATGGATTACTTGATGTTTAACTACTCAAAACCTTTCGAAGATTTATATTGATTTGAGAGCTGGGACATTTCCACAGTCATATCAGTTGAATTGCGTAACAAATCCAGGTGGCTTCTGTTTATATAGACTCATCTGTTAGTAAACAATTGGTTGAAGAGCAGGGAAAAACCCAAAACGGAACATAAATGGCTAGTGATGTTTACAACTTCACCTTAATTGCCTCCTTTTTCAAATCATGTTTTTTCTATAATTTCTCCATACAAAATGTATGTATGTATATGTATAATATGTCAGGGCTCTCAAATAAAGCACATAATTTTCCATGCTGGTGTGGCCTGTGTTTGCACTGGGAGGACAGTTTGAAACTGGGGAAACAGCTGACAATTCTACAGTGGAACCAGTATCTCAAGCTCTTTACTACTTAGAAAATAAGTCTGAAAGTGACAGAGTAGCAAGAAAAAAATACACTGAGTAATATTTACAGTTTGTCAAAGTCTGCAACAGATGAAGCCATACACTAAACAGGCACTATGTATTTGAAGTTGGTCATAGATTCCCATTTCCTGATATTCACAAGTTAGGGAGAAAAAGTCTATCACATTTAACACTGTTCAAAAACACACTGGTGAAAACAACTAATACTTAATGACCATGTGAGTGCAGTATTAAACCAGATGTTGCAATTCAGAGTGAGGCCATGTTCTCCCTCTTCAATATTTCCCTTATGGCACATTCATCTGCAAAAAGATAAAATGCAGGCGAACATTTGCATCTTTATAAATGTTATTAAGATTCTTTTAATCCTTTGCATTAACATAAATCTCTAGTTTAATCTTCATAGTCACCAGGAATATCAAATCTTTCCTTCATAATAACAAGCAAGAATAAATGTAACTTCCTGCCCAACAGGGTAGTTCTTTTCATTGCTGCAAACAATTTGCACTTGTTTATTTCAGTAACAATTAGATCTGATTTAACACACTGGTGGTTTAGTTCAGTTGTTCATTTTCTATATTTAAGAGAAGGTCTTCTTTCACCTCTAGCAGAAATCTCTTGTGAGAATGAAATACTTGACCTTCCACCGGTTTTGTAAATCTTCACATTAATTCTGTATACAGTATCCTTGTTCACATGTCATTTAACCACTTGAAATGACATTTAAATTGGCCATATTGGAACAAGTCTCAAACTCTACCACAATGCCAGACTTGAACTCCCCTGTAATTCCTAAAGTTTGTATTTCACAACCAAGAATTCTACCACAACTGGCACTGTACAAAGGTACAAACACCTAAGAAGAAACACTTGTTTCAAGCAGTTTCACATTTACAGGTTCAGATCCTCATACAGATAGTTTCATGCATCACAAGTATTGGCATCACAGTTTCCCCAGAAATATCCAGTATCTTTTGTTTTGTTTTTTTAATTTTAGTAGGGAAAAAATTGTTTTAAAATACCTTGTATTGAAAGCTTTACTGACAAATACTTCACGCATCGTGTCTGACATCAGACTTTCATTTTTTGTTCAGAGAAAAATTGTTTGCATTAGAAAGGTAATGTGGAGCTTACATTGTTCCATGAAACCAGCTACCATTCCTGGTCTGCCCAAGCTCCTCATCACTGCCTTGCTGCTGCAGCTAACCACCTACCCCACCTCCTCAGATAGTTGTTGATCTGCTCACACGACTAGGGAGCAGCCTTTTTATTCAAAGTAATTTTTCTGCTAGACCAGCTCAGATCAGCAGTAACAGTCTGGGGGCTATTCATCTGGGCTGCTCTGCCAACAGGTAAGCATGGCAGATAACCTCACTCAACAGGACACACTCAAGAATATCCAGGGGAAAACAAGGCTTATTAATCACTTCCTAGTGCAGATAGAGGAGAACATTGACTCTGATAGTGGTGGGATTTATTGGGGGTGGAGGGGTGAGGCAGCATAGTCAATGCCACCACTAGGAATTTGAGTTATGGCATCCTTAGCATCTATCAATACTAAGTGCTCTAAGAAGTGACGGTACTCTAATTGACGCAATTGATTTGCCTATAAGTTACAGAAGTCACAAATAGACGCCAACACAAGGAAAGGATATAATAAATATTGGAGCCCTCATAGCTTCTTTTTCAGGGTCTGACCTTGCAAGCAGGTCAATACACCAGAGCGCAGTGTGATGTCACTGCTCCTGCAGACTAGTGCTGAACTCATTCAAGTCAGCAGGTGAATTTCCACTGAGAAGAATCTCAGTTCACCTTATTGCAGCACCATTACAGCAGAAGAGAACATGCACACTCATAGGTCAGCTCTGTGATGCAACGAGAGTAAAGCTGGGTATCATTTGTATTCAGACCTCTGCTAGTTTTAGAGAGCTCTAAGGGAAAGATTAAAGAACTTAATCCTACAGCTGGATTCACATTGAAGACCTTTCTCCTTCCTTCTCCTCCCTCACCCCACTTCCTTTTCAGCTTAATCTACATCTACACATAAAGTGATAGAGTCACAAAGTCACGTTTACACCTGAAAGACTTGTTGGTACAGTTACACATCAGTAAAGTGTTCACAGTATGAGTGGAAAAAAAATACCAGCAAAATTGCACTTCTAATTGTATCAAACTGGTGCTTTTCCTACCACTACCCCCCACCAAATCTGTTTTCATTAAAAACCTTTACTACTCCAATAAAAGCTAATGACAAGGGAGTAACATTTTTAATGACAAATGAAGATGAAGACTTTGGCAGGGTTTTATTTTGTCTGGGGTAACAAGCATTCTTTAAACAAAGACTGCTAAATAGAAGATTTGCATGTTTATGACAAGCTGTATATGGCACAGTAGCATCTGTTTTACAGTATCTCAAGGAAAACAGAAGTATCCTCCTAAATACTTGAACGTACTTAATACTGGCCAGTTGCATTAATTTGACTTTGTTACTGACTAGTAGAAACAAGCCAAGAAATTGTTTTAAAAAAAAATCAGATCTGTAAAGATGTATTTTAAAGCCAAAAAGAGATGCATTACCTTGAACAACAACAAAAAAAGAAAAAAAAAAAAACCCACACACAAAACAGCTAAGGCGACAGACAATTAAACTAATATTTTCATATCAATAAAAATGTTTAAATAAAAACCCAACAATTTTAACTAGATGGTCTTAACTATTCAGGCTGCTCATTTCCCTTTGGATTATCTTATCTTTATTTCCCCACATATAAAATCCCAACATTTTTATTTTTTATAATGCAATTGAACATTTTTTAGAGTTGTTCACTCTGAATTTTTTTCCATATTTTATCCTTTATTTCATATGGAAATTTATATTCAATTTCATATCAAAAGGGGAAATTCAAGACTTTGTACAAAAACTTCCTATTTTCAGACAGCCTAGCTCAGAGGTCAGCTGAGGTAAACAACTTGCATTGCTATAATTAGCCAAAATCATTTTGCCATCCAATTTTTTTTTTTAATTCTTCTTGAAGTATCTTAGGTAAGAGGTGAATTTTATTACTACTGGACTGTTTACAGAACTGTACTCCTAGTTCTCACCTTAAAATTTTCCAGTATTTTTATCACAATCCTTTTCTGCCCTACCTGCCTACTCAGAATTCCTACCGTCTTAGAACTCTGTCCACCCTAGAGTTAATAACTACAAATAGCTCAGGTGCTGACAGCAGTCAAACTGCTCCAGCATCTTCCCTCCCCACAGAGATTAAACAGACCTGCCTCCCAGCTTCATAAATCCATTCTTAGGTTGCTTCCAGTACTGGAGATACTTCACTTGATTCTAGCTGGGGCAACTCTCCATTACACCTGACATATTGACAACTTCTAAAATTTGTATTTCCCATTTTAGGATTTCAGTAGCCAGCATATTAGGAATAAAATGTTCACAGTAACAATTCAGGGGTAAGGACCCAGCTAAAGTAGTCACAGAAGTTGAGCTATAAAGGCACTGAAACACCAACAGATCAGAATCTTACACCTTATCATAGAATGGCTTGGGTTGGAAGAGACCATCAAAGGTCATCTATAGTCCAACCCCCCTGCAGTAAGCAGGGACACCTTCGACTAGATCAGGTTGCTCAGACCCCCGTCCAGCCTGGTCTTGAATGTTCCCAGGGATGGGGCTTCTACCACCTCTCTGGGCAACCTGTTCCGGTGTTTCACTGCCCTCATTGTAAAAAATTTCTTCCTCACATCTACATAAAGTACATAAAGTTCATGAGGATCTGAACAAAGTCATCTCCTTGGAGATATTTGTGTAATGTTCGCCCCCAAACCCCACCTCATTTGAGCAACTTAATGAGAAAATCCACTCTTTGGATGACCAAACAGTATCTTTTTTTGAGAGAGAGAGGGATCCACAGAATAAGAGAGAACCACATACATGGACTGCATGCACTACACAGTACGTGAATTCAATCATTAATTTCTTTGTGCTACTTCTCCCATTTGGGTAACACCATTGCTGACAGTAGAAGCAAGAGCATACCTATCACAAATCTGTATAATTATCTGCTTATATACATGCACATAAAGTACATAGAAAAAAATCTGTGCAAATAGCATTATACATACTAATGTATCTATTAACAGAAAGATTTTAATATAAGAACTTACAAATGGATGGGGGGAGATACAACCCCACAAAGATGAATTGTAAAATGAATACAAGAAATATCAAACGTACACATTGTTTTTTAAATAGTTGTTCTTAGTTTCTTTGTACAATAATACAAATTGACGTCAGGCCTACTCAAATGGTACCATGTTATCTGGAATTGCCAGACAAAAACTGAAAAGGGTTTTCTTTTTTGTTGTTGTTTTGCTTAATTGTTATTCCTTTAATATTGACATGTTGCTTTAAATCACTGAGCTGACAGACATTTTTTCTACCCCCAACAAGAAATCACACAGTTAGCTGGGCATAGTCCAGCCAACCATTTGGAAGATAAACATAACTACAAATCTCAGCCTCATCTGTTCATTTTAATTTCAGTGATACCAGAACAACAGCATCTATACGCAGCAGTGGTTTGTCTTCAGAGCACATGAGACACGACACAGCACAGCCTGTTTGAGCTGATACTGCTTCAAGGGACTATTTTCAGGTTGACATCGTTATTTGTGGCGACTTCAAAGCCGCAGCACATACCTGCGCACTCTTAACAATGACTTGGGAAGTGTCCCAAGCTTCATATGGCAAGACGTGTGTAATTAATTTTCATCCCAAGACAACAGCTACTGGTTAAGAAGGGCCAACAATTTTCTTAGCTTTTGTCAATGGAACCTAGCAGACATGTAAACAAACATCTCTAATGGCTTCCAGCATGATACCACTGAAAAAATGCACTGGAGTCAAGTACAAGAGAGAGCAAGATTTTACGTTAGCTATACCACTGACAACTGGTACTTACCACTGGTAAGTCACTTTTGCCAAAATTTCTCAGAACTATCCATTCAAATAGAGATGTCCAAAATTAAACATGCAGTTAGACTCACAGTGGATTCAAGTTTCAAGAATTGCAGGTGCTCACTTGTTTCACACTTCAATTTAATCCTGAAATACGTGAAAGCATTATACATAATGCATCACTTGGGCAGTAAGGGCAAGACAGTATAGAACATACTGACACAGAATGGGAAGACAGACATGATTAAGCCTTGCTCACTGCCACCAAGCTATTTGGTTAACGTATTATGAAGCAACTGATACAGTTAGCTGTGACTCATGCTAGAGAGTAAGAATAATATTTGCTTTATTACTAGTCTAACAGAAACATTCAGCCTTGTAAAAATATTTCCTGGTCTCCTTTAAGGAAGAACTCCAAATATTTAGTTTAAAAATAACACTTTGGGAAGTCCTATGCATACACACAACTGAGTGGACAATTAAATTGC
This sequence comes from Sagittarius serpentarius, assembly GCA_034782735.1. Lineage (NCBI taxonomy): Eukaryota > Metazoa > Chordata > Aves > Accipitriformes > Sagittariidae > Sagittarius > Sagittarius serpentarius. The sequence goes on from JAVKLA010000088.1 coordinate 32,927,303, forward strand.
ACGTAACAAGGAGCATTACATACGTAACACCTTCTACATGGGCAAATCTTTTAAGTGTCATTTTCCAGGCAGTTTGTGCCACAGTGATTTTTACCCAGCTGCATGAATAGGCTCTTTCAAATTCTGCCATCCACTGCCATTTTTTCCACCAACTTCTTTTTTTTAAACGGAAGACACACTTTTAACAGGATTGCAGCAGCAGTAAAGTTTTCCATTATGCACCTACCTTGTATGAGACTTGAATTCTTCTGTTTAAATTCAGCTATTACAGTAGTGCTGGCCCTGTGTTTCATATTCAGCTTTATAGGACTCTATCAGTGATCTTTTCTAGCAGTGCCATCATTTTTTCCTAGAGCTTAAAATTATGCTGTCAAGGTATGAAAAAATGAGAGAGGCTTTCACAATCCAACTTTTCCACAGTTATTTTCCCAATCTGGGATTCCTGTCCAGATTTATTTTCACTTAATACAGGAAATTTCCTCTCAACATACCAAACATAAGTAATGTCACCAGCTGCAGAAGGTGTTAAGATTATCTTCAAGCAGAGGGAGCAGCAGCATGGGAAGCAATGGCCTAAGGCAACTACACTAAGAGCTTGTCCCAATCCATTAAACAGCAGTGGAGGTGGCTTCTTTCCTAAGAAATGAAAGCTCCAGGCTACAGTTCACCTTCAAATTCATAGATACATACTAATGTACATTATGATCACAAGAAAAAGTTATTTCATCTTTGTTTTAAGTGTGCATCCAGTCAGTATAAACCTTTCTGGGTACCATGATGTAGCCACAGAGAAGTCACATGAAGGTGATGCCAGCCTACATATAGATACATACACTGAAGACCACAGGGCACAGTTTTAGCTGTCCGTTTCTATAAAATGTCAAATAGCTGGCCTGTTTCTACAGTATTCATTCACAACAACACTCCTACACCTAGCAGTAGTCAGGTAACACTAGCAGGCTAATGCTTAGGGTAAGTAACTGGGAGATTTGGCCTACTATTTAACTAATATCTGACTGGTTTGCATCTGATCCCTTAGACTTGCTCTGCTTACCTTTCCCCCATCTCTGGTGTGGAGAAAAATTCAAGAATTTATATAATCTTTAGTGTTTTTCATTGCATTTCATTTATGGATCTCAAATGCATTTAATTCACCTATAGCAATATACAATGGAAAGGGGTTTAGGGTTTTAGCCTGATTTTTTTCCCCTACCAATGTGTCCCTTTTTATCAGATTTTTTTTTTTTTTTAATACCACCAAAAAGCACCATAGTCACTACAGCACAGGTAATCTGACCAATAAAACAGACAACGTGATAGAGCAAGAGGCTACAATATTTATATAGTCTCACATTATATTTCTCCACTGAAATCCATACAGACATGAATCCTGCTCAAGTGACACAGTGTACTCATCAAGGTGATACTGTCTTTGTAAATCAGGCATACAGTGACCATTTCAAGCAGTGTGGAAAGTGTGGCAGACATAATACGAGATGGGTTATGAATCTGACAATTTATCCATGGTTATCTGTGGGGAAAAAAAAGGGTTTATTTTTTATTATCTAAAATAAATCTGAGAACTTCATTAGATCATCCCACCAAAACTGAACGTCAGGTTTATATTACAGGCTACAAAGCACACAGCAGCTGGTAATGATCAAAACCATTTTACCTTGGAGGTCTTTCATAGGGAGTTTCAAAATTAACCATTCAGAATAAAAAGCTAAGCCTGCCATATTTGACCAAAATATGCAGCTTATAAACACTCAAGAATGAACATGTGCAGAAGTAAAATCAATTTTAGAAAAATTCAAAAGATAAAGGGATGATACATACATCCTGAAACTCTAGATATATATATCTGATTACAGAAAGGAGAGAGGCAAATAAATGGGAACAATTAAATTCCAGTAAATTGTATTAAAACACAACCATTATGTATTTTCATTTCATTTCTGCACCACTGGTTCCAAAATAGCATCATGACACCCACCTAAACATTTTCCCCAATCCTGATTGGAACACCACTATCCAGTTGCTCCAGAGTAACCAGGAGTTGAACACAAAAACAGCTTGCTAAGCTGTATCTGAGCAAGGCAACAGTGAAGATGGTGAGAAACAAAGTAATTTGATCAGTGTCAGAATGGCTGCAAGTTGAGTCTACTTGTTACAGTCAAGCTAAACAGGCACCAGATAGCCCTGACTGCACAGGACAGCCCAACAGAGCCAATTAAAAAAAAAAAAAAAAACAAAAAAACAAACAAACACATTCTCATCTTTGATTAGCAAGACAACACCGAAGACAAATTTGACTCATGCCAGAGCTGGTACATACTTGAAAGTGGTAACCCTCTGATGAAACAGATTTCCAAATCAATTGGTTTTCATTGGAATCTGGACATTCTGATTAAATTAAAGAGCTTTGTATTGACTTAGTTAAGTGACAAATTAGTTTAGTTGAATCTTCGACCCCTCCCAGAGAAGATGCATTTTCAGTTACCTTCCACATGGTTGCATTGCCCTGGGAGGTCCCAAATAGTATACACCATTTATCCATTTTTTCTTCTTTCACAGGGAGCTATTTCTCCCCCACTATTCATCGTCCTAAACTGTGACAAATAAGTAATACCCAGAATTACAATAAAGACTGGTTTTGAACACATTTTCCCATTCCCTATAACTACTGGTCTGGTTTTAAATGGTCTGAATCTTCTCAGCACTTTTTAAATGCATCTGCATTTGGACTAACGCCTACCTTTTGCAGGTTTAGCATATGGCATAAATACTGTATGATGCAAAACAGATAGGTCTGCCAGTTTTGAAAATCTAAGCTCATAACATGGATTCACAGCCTTCCTGACAGCGATTAAAATCTGCACATACACTCAGCCTCACTAATACAAGTCTGTGGAAGAAATGCTAATGCAAATTCAAGTATATACATCCACACTTCAGTTCTGCCTTCATTGACTGTTTGATTGGTAATTAAGGCATATATTTGGTGCCAGAGATATAGAAAAAAACTCAAATCCCAAAGGAAGCCATCGAATCTGAGCCCAAGGTTATTAATCATACTGCCTTTAATTGTATATAAAGTATCTTTACTCCCTCAAAAATGTTTTTTTTTTAAATATTATGGGATTTAAATATGTCACAATATTCTGGATATCTTGATTAGATCTCCTTTAATATACTGCCTCTGAATAATTTGTAATTTATTTAACACCACCATAAATCTCACAGAAACGAAGAACTCTTACTAATCATTAAGATTAAGCAAAATTTTTAGCCTGACTAGACTAGCAATAAAATTTGATAAGGGGAATTTTTTTTTCTTAAACAGTGCTTTTTACTGTCTTCTTGTAATTAAAGTTTCAACCAAGGTCCCATTAGGCCAATACTGATCCCCGCTGTGAATCAGGCAGACCCTCAAGTCTTCACATTTTCAGAGTTAAGTCTCACTGGTAACTAGCATCTGGGAAGGTTTTGACTAAATCAAGCAAGAACTCACTAAGATTAAAAGCCTAAAGAATTTTGCTCCTCATTGACATTTAAAAAACTTTCTGCATCATTCCCCTGATCCAGCAAGATCACATGCCTGCACAAAACACCACACAGGTTACTTTACAGGGCTGACTGCAAGGGAAGGTAGGCTATAGTGGCTATTGGTGCCAATTTCAAGTCAGGTAGCCAAAGTACATTAAAGATCACTATAGATGCCTTCCCTCATTCAGTGATCCCTCAAGATTAGGGCATAAAAGTCAGTACAGTGAAAAATCTGGGAGGGCACAGGACCTGTGCCAATCAGAAAGCCGGCTACACGGGCAAAAGGAAGAAAAGGACTATGCAGAATCCCTGGACGGAAGAAGAACTGGCTTGGGAGAAGCAGTACAGGATCTGCCCAATGGAGAACACACTACCTACACACTTGGACAGTTGGGCCAGGACTGGTCCTGCAGTAGAACTGCTTTATATGCATTCCTTTCACCTACAGAAGCTGTAGCTGAAGCATTCTTGCTTCTTTTATGGCTTCTATGCCCCTTACATCTTCGTAGTCCTTCCACAAGCAGCCCTACTTTGGTAAAAGCTGCCCCCCACCCCCCCATCACTCCTGCTTCTGGCAAGAGCACTTCCAAATTTTCTTTTCCAAACTATGACCATACATGTTCTCCATGGGGCTTCAGCCATTTGTCACCTTCTGATGCCAGCTTTCAGAGTTTCTCCTCGGTGTCATCCTTACAGGAACTGTAAGGATCTCTCCCTTAGCCTTCCCCCCTTTACCAATGTGTCAGACCGCAAGACCCGATTCAGGCTTTCAAACTCTCTCCTTCACAGTAATGACATTTTAGAACTGACTGGACTACTGGTCTATTATATGACCCAAATCATCTTCCTCCATTCCCTATTTCATCAGTTTCTCCCCTCTACAGCTTATCTGTAGTTACTAAGCATAGATATTTGCATATTTATAAGTAAGCATACATTTGCCACCTTCCCAGTCATGCTAACGCATCCTGAGGAAACTCAACTTAAAATCCTTCTTCCCAACGTTTGTTTCTCTCCACAAATCCAGAAGACTAGCCCATGAACAAAAGCATGGGCAAGAAGGGAAGATCTACTGAAATGCTAAATGGATAATAAAAGCCTCAAACTCACAGCATAGACGAGGTCGGTCTTGTCTACCCATCAAGGTCCTTAACGTAATAAAGACAGTTGTAGAGTCCATCCAGAGGTATGGGTAGTCAGTGTCGGAGAGAGGCTATTTCTTCAAGTAAGAAAGAGATCCCCAGATGCAGGCAATGAAAGTCTTGCTCTTACCTTAAACATGCCTAATAGCTTAGTGTATGGCTGCTTTTTTTTTTTTTTAAGCTTTTACAAAACACACCTCAAAACAAGTATTAACTTTGATCAAAGACAGCTCTTAAGCAAGCACTAGAATAAAAAGGACACCGTACCTTTTACCATACCATAACAGTGTGAGATCTTATGATACTTACCATAAAACAGAAATAACAGTGTGTATAGCATTTGATCAGCTGCAGAGTTCACCAGTTTACTGTGTTACGTTTTTTCTGCTCCAAAGAACTGAAAAAACTAACAGCTTTGTAGCACAGCTACTCAAGACAAAGGGAAAGTAAATCAAAGCACCAAATGGAGAAGAGGTAGAAATCCACACACACCAGCTCTGCATTCAAAGTTTCCTTCCCGCTTAAAGAAAGGTTTTCCCTTTCATTCCCTTCTGAAGCATTCAATATAGCTTAGTGCCAAAGGCAAGATTTCACACTCAGTAGAGGAACAATTCTGATGTTCTACGGGAAGCCTCATGTAGCTTGTCCCAGTATATTTCTCTTGCACCCTACTGCCTGAAGCTTTAAAGAATAAGGACATTTTATTACATAGGTGATCTGGTGACAGAAAGGTATAAACTCTACATGTAAAACATCTTGCTGCAGCTTTAATATCTGCAGACTCCCATGTTCCAGTTTTGGGGAAGATAAAGTATCTTGGAGGGGAAAAAAAAAAAAAAAAAAAAGTTAAGATCTAATTAAATTCCTTAACCAAAAGTATTTAAGTTATGACACTTCATGCTGCAGGTACTTAATAGACCTATTATCCAAGAAAAGCAATTTTATTTTTTTTTAAATACAGTCTGTTCTTTCAGATAGAAGTGAATGAAAGAAGATGCTGCCTTCATTTAGAAGTACAACGCTAAGCACAAGAAGCTTAAGTAACTCTCGATCACAGAATACTGAACTGCTTCAAAAGGTCGTTACTACAGCCAGGGTCATTTGAAGTAGAACTGATAATGTAATAAAAAGGTAAGCAGTTCAATCAGTTCTTCAAAGATAAAGATTGTCACAGTGAAGTTTGTCAGAGATCAAAAGTCTCAAACTTATCTAGGGACACCAAGGCAAAAGTCATCCCAGCAAGAAACTACTTGTTTCTCTGTGGCTAGAGTATCACTCTAAAGAAGCATCACCGTCCCCCACCATGCCCCCAGGTACAGCAGTTCTTACACACCACACAGTATTTCACACAGAACATCAGTGAAAACATCAAAGAAATTTTGCAAATGGCCACAGATGGTGCAAGGCCACTTGAACAATGAATTTACTGTAAATAAGAAAATGGTCACACAAATTAAGTATCCAATGTATTGCTCAGACTTGAACTGTCATTAATCCTTTGCAAGACACTATAAATAGAAGCATGGAAAATCTACTGGAGCTTTTCACAACTTGAAAACCAACACTTCAGATGAGACAGTTTAAAAGTACTGACAATTAACCACAAACAGCAATGGTACTCTCCAGTAGAAAGTCACCTAGTAGTCAGCTCCGTGTTTGATCACTGATATTTTCAAGTACCGCATAAATCCAGTTTAGAATGGTGTCATGATTTAACCCCAGCCAGCAACTCAGCACCATGCAGCCGCTTACACACTACCCCCCCACCCAATAGGATGGGGGAGAGAATCGGAAAAAATAAAAGTAAAGTAAAGCTCGTGGGTTGAGATAAGAACAGTTTAATAGAACAGAAAGGAAGAAACTAACAATGACACTAATAACAACAAGAAAATTACAATAATAATAAAAGGATTGGAATACACAAGACAAGTAATGCACAATGCCATTGCTCACCACTCGCCGACCGATGCCTGAGCCGCGCTCCTCCCCCCCCACCAAGCTGGGCATGACATCCCATGGTATGGAATACCCTGTTGGCCAATTTGGGTCATCTGTTCCGGCTGTCTCCCCTCTCAACTTGCCTGTGCTCCTCCAGCCTTCTTGCTGGCTGGGCAGGAGAAGCTGAAAAGTCCTTGACTGAGTCTAAACACAACTGAGCAATAACTGAAAACATCAGGGTGTTATCAACATTCTTCTCATACTAACCCAAAACACAGCGCTGTATCAGCTACTAGAAAGACGATTGACTCTATCCCAGCTGAAACCAGGACAAATGGTGAGGAAGAACAAACCAAACCTTCATATTTCTCAACAGGAGGTACTTACTCAGTCCTCCAGGATACATCTCAAAATGCATTACCATCTTGTTACTGCAATCTTTTACTCTTCTGTCATTCAATCTTATTAAACAAAAGGCCCATCTGAAATAAGAACACGAGAATGCACCTGACAAATTAAGATTTTATTTATCCATATAGAACTTAACACATTGTAAGACAGCTACTACCTTAGCATACTGTCCTGTCATTTCCACTTAATTCTTGCCATACTCTCCAGTGTCTCTTCCTTTATCTAGTTGCGATACTAACAATTGTTTGTTTCCCCTCAGCCATAGATAGTTTGAATACCTGTCTTGGAGGACGTGGCCTTTTCCTTTGAAAACTGGAAACATTAGTTTGCATCTCAAGTCATAGTGACATCAAGTTTAAAAAGAAAGAGAAAAACCCCTACAACTTTATAAGTTTTCCCAGTGGTTTTGAAAGATCTGGCAGCTGCCCAAGAGGGAAAAATTATCCCAAGAATAGAGGCTGTGCTGCTAGAAAATGTCATTTCTAAAACTGTTGATCATTAGTGAAACACCATAGATCAGGATCTTTTTAACCAGCAGCACTAGAAAAACTTGTGAGAGTGACTAAAGCCAGTGAACAGAGTTTTCCCCATAATTACTGAAAAATGAGACTAATTTCTTTTCACCCTGGATGGCTTTCACCTCTTGCCAGCAGCATTAATGTAGAATATGGATGTTAATAATGAGGATAGTAGGAACTGGAAGTGTTTTAAGATTTAAAGGCTGACTTTTTAATGGTGTTCATGTGTAGTGTGACATGCCATATAATTAATACAACTCCTCTTTACCAATTCAAAATATGTACTTCTCTACACAGAGCTGCAGTTCTGATGCTATTTAGGGCAACACTTGGCCCTTTTGTATCCTCTCTTATCTCAGATCATTAAGTACTTTGCATGAAGTTATAGTAATGCAACTTACTTTCATTTTGTAAGGTCTTTTACTTCCCAAAAAATAATGTAGCTAGACCCACAGGATGTTTTATGCACTCAACACCCCACGTAATAAATAAAAAGATGGATTGACAAAGTATTCAGTAGAAATGGACACTAAATCTTTCCTACCTTTCTCTAAGCACTGCCTACATTTCTTGTGCTTAAAATTGCAATCGCTCTCCTTCCAACTTTAAGCAAACTAGCTAGGGTACAAGCAACAAAACTGGAGCAGAACAAGGCACTAGCACAGAAAGCACAGAATTAGTGACAAATTTTGCAACATTCTTGGACTACTTACATTGAAGTCCAGACACCTTCATGTTCAGAGGTACTTGTAACTTGCAGTAGCTACATGGAAGTTATATCAGGGATTACCTGTCCCTGTCACAACCCTTCCTCCTGTACAGATGCTTTCAGACCTGCACGAAGACTGGCAGTTCCGCTAAGTCTTAGACCTGCACGAAGACTGGCAGTTCCGCTAAGTCTTTACTCTTTTGAAATTCAACTGGTTTGAATCACAGCAAGCCTTCCAGGCCCCCCCCCAAGTTTTCTTGTAAAAACAAAAAAAAACAAACAAAACCCCCCAAAAGTGCATCTGAAAGACCCAATTTTCAACATTCCTTATTTCTCTTCAATTACTCTAAAGTCAGACTGGAGTAAAACCTACAGTTTCATAGTTTTCTTGCTTAAGAAAAAAAAAACCTTCACAGTTATATTCCACAGGCAAACAAGATTAACGACCAGCCAGGCAGTCTTCTCACCCTCAGTTATTACCTTTGCTCCAGCTCCCAGAATGTTCAGGAAAGGCTACATACTAACTGAAAGAAGAATTTAATCTTTCATGTCTTTTAATCAAAAAACTAATGTTGTTGGATAGCTTTAAAATTTACACTATGAGTACATTATTTCAAAAGATAGAAATATTATTTCTTAATGATGACAGTCTTGCCCCTATCTGCTGCCCTGATCTCACATACTCACCTGTAGACTTTAGTCCAAAAATATTTTATAATGTAGGAATGTTTTCATGCACTCTTTAAATATTGTCCTATCTAGAACAGAAACAGCTTGAACTTAACTTCGTGACATTGGAGGATAGGAAAGAAAAAGGAAAAAAGAAAAAACAACAACAACAAACCACACATCCTTGGGGAATATAAACATGTTGTAAAACACCAGCACCAAACCCCTAAACATCTAGTACATAGCAAGGCCAACAAGGCAAGGTTTCTAGAAGTCAGCTAAGAGCTTCACCTTTCCCATGGACTTTTACTCAATCACTTTTTTTTTTTTAAAAAAAGGAACCTACAAATGTCTATTTTGTATCTTCTATAAGTGATAACATTTCCATGAATAGCACAAATTGATAGGGAAAACGCCTTCTCTAATTACTCACTACAAAAGTAAAGAGTCCAAACTAGAATTCACAATCAGCTTAAATAATAATTGGTCTAATGACTAGGTTGGCAACAGAGAGACAGAAGCTTGAAGGAAAAAAAATGAGTGGCTGCAGGGTTATCACGGGGGAAGCTGTTGCTTATGAGCTAGGAGCTGTTGAAAAATCTCCTCTGAGAGTTTGAAGATTTGCAGTGAAGAACCACAGAGATCCAGTACCAACTGAAAGAGTTATAAATAATTTTGTACCAATGCACTTTCCATATACCAGCAGCCAGAGGATGCAACATCTCCTAAGAGACCAGATAAATTTACAAAGATCACACCCATAGAAGAGGAGGCTGCAAACAATTATGCTCACATTTTTAACATACTGCAGCACAATGAAAGACAAGGACTGTAAAGTGAAGACCTACGTTGTGAAGATGTCACCTTTAAGATTTATATAAACATTAAATTGTGAAGATTACAAATAAAGCAAAAGAATGAGTTGCTGCTTTCAAATAGATAAGCAAGCAGAGGCTTACATGGGGCAAAAACAATTGGTTTCTGCTTCATAGTGATTCATGGCTATAAACACACATACAGAGCCACACGCACAACTCTGAAGCACTCACAACCTCTGCTCCAAAACACATTTGCTCTTTGTCTATTGCTTCTTGTAAAAGATACAGAACCTTTCTTTGCCATTTCTGGCAGCAGCAGCTTAAATATTTCATTAGTATGCCATGCTTTTTTAACCCTTCTCTGGCTTTGCCCTCTATGTTAGGTAGCTAGCTAACCTCACGACAATCTCTGAAGAACACAGGCTTGAATCCTGCTGTTCCATCTTACTCACTTTTCACCAGTTTACACTATATTGAAAAGCCCAGACCTTTGTGTGCAAAAGTCAAACTTCACTTAGCTATTTTTCTCCAACAGCTGCAAACCACAAAAGTTAGTGATATTCTATTTAGGTTGTTGTCCAAAGATACCAGCAAGATGTCTGCTTCTTTCATCTTGCTGTACCTCACATTTTATTGTTTGAGCAAGCCCACAACATCAAGCCACAGCGTAGCCACTTAGTATTCTCCAGCAATGAAACCAGTCCTACCACAAGCCAGTAACAACAGGGAGAACCTTCTCTTTGCATGGCATAACACAAATGAGAACTTGTGATTTCAACCTCAGGACAGAGATGAGATGAAAACATGGCTGACTGCAGAATTACAGGAGGGATAATTTAAACACTAGCTCTCTCCCAGGTCTAGGCCAAAAGTAGGAACAGAGCAGAGGGTGGTAGATGAGGGGAAAGAGCACAGAAGTGCTCTCTAGAGAGCTGTCACACTTAGATGACTGCCAGCAATTCTCAACAGGCATAGCAGAGCCCAGGCAACCATTTTGGAGAGGTCCTTTAGTAAGTACATTAAATTACCATCATTTCCAAATAATTGGAAGCATTTTCATTTGTGTATTTTCTGAACCCACATACACAACTAGTTCATAATTGAGCAAAGCCCAGCAAGTCCCCCAGCCCGTCAGCAGTGGGCCAGTTTCTTGGGTAGATGGGGCTTAAGGGCAGGTACCATGGCACAGCTGGAGCTCTGTGAGGGGCTGCAGGAGACATTTATTTCTCCTGACACTGTAACTTACTGTGTCAGTCACAATGTTATCTGGGTCACTGCTACGAGTTTATGCGGCATCAACAGCAGCAGCAGTTCTGCTGGCAGGCTTCCCTTCAGTACCTACAACGATGTAGTATTAGCATCCAATCCTGATCATTGGAAAATTTAGATTACATCTAATCCAGGCAAAACTTCAGTCCAGGTTCCAAAAGACAGAGGAGAGTTATCAGTGAACAGTAGCATAATTAAACTGCATTCTGGCTGTCAGACATCCAGCATAGGGGTTGTGCTGCAGCTGCCAGTCAGTCTTTGACAATAAACTTAGCACATTTACTTGTTTCTTCTCCTCTCCCTTAATTTGCCTTATAAACCAATTGTGAAGCAGCAGAACAGACATGCATTTTAACCTTCCCCCTCCTGCAGCCGCACACAGGTTGTGTGGGTGCCACTGCCTCTAAATCCGCAGTAGAGCCACAAGGCCTGGAGAGCCAGAGGGATATGGTGCTCCTGTGCCGTTTCCATGGCACTGCCGAGGCCTCCAGGCTGAAGCCCTGCTGTCTGCCTTCTCCCGCCCAGCTTGCAGAGAGAGAATAAACATGCTTTCTCAGGGCTACATGCTTATTGCTTCTTCCCTCTCAACAGTTCATTTCCATTGTGTTTGCCTTTTCTCCACATTTCTACTGTCATTAATTAGGCTAGCACTTTATGGAACCAACAATATTTAGAGCTTACCCAATTAAGCAGGCAAACAGCAGAAGGTGGTCCCTGTCTCTGAAGAAGCCAGGCTAGCAGGCTGCATACACCACCATGACACTAGAAAAAGGTCGTGTCTCAGGGGTTTTTTTCCCCAACTTTTTTTTTCCTTCTCCCATAGGAAAGCATAGGAATTAGGTGCACACAGAATACAAAAACCAAACCGCCTGAAAATTAGGCTTCAGGGTTTTATTTCTTTTCATTTCATTACATTAATTAAATTTTGGGGGTTGTGTCAAAGCCAAAATGCAAAAAAAACACTGTGTGACTTAGAGAAAAGTCCCAGAGTCGCTAATCAGGTGATTACAAATGAGCCTGTGAAAACCAGCAACAGCCATCAAAAATTCACCTGATGACCTTCACACTCCCTGCTTCCCCCAAGGAGCAAAAAATTGTAACAAGGAAAAAAACATTCTTTCATGTACAAAATGCCCAGCACTTGGGAAAGGAAATAAACAGGCATTTGCAAAAGTGACCTCCTGCCCTGCTCTCTAGGATGACATTAAAACAGGAATAAAGGCTCAGCATCCAAATCTAGTTATGATTAACACAGGATTCAGAGCTAGAGTGAAGGAATTTAGTTACAAGGAAAATTGGCTGCTCTTTCATCTGAACCTTTCTTCTTCTTGAAGATTTTTACCTTAGAAGGGGAAAAAAAGACAAAACTTTTTGTCATTCCCTTTTTCTATGACAGGCTGTCACTTCTAGATATAGGAACTGTATCACCATGATGCTGGAGAGAGTAAGTGGGGCATGATTTCTCCTTTCCTTCGATATGAACAAAGATTAAAGTAATGAAGAACTAAGATGAGAGTGAAGGAAAAGCAGAATTTTTCAAATAAGCAGAGCCAATGTTATTTTAGTATGACATTCCATGAAGCAACAGTGGCATCCAGTGGTATGTTTCCATAAGCAAGTTTCATATCCTACTTTCAGTAACTTTTGGCTTCCGTAAGAATTTTTTTTTTTTTGCAACACGTTCTCAAGGAACCTTTCCTCCTCTTCCCCCAACATACACTACCAGAACAGCTACCATACACCCACAGTCATCAGTACCAGTAACGGAGACGAAGATGCACAAATGCAAGCTATCAGCCTTCTAAAAGGCTGTGTATCATATCTGCATAGTCAAAAACTTAAAATTGTTACTGAGAAGCTGCAACATTGATACAAACACATTTTTAAATTATTCTCAGAAAAACAAAGGACATTGTTCTCCTGGTATCCCCAAGAGTGTAGCAAATATTATTCGGTACTGTTCTCCTCCTCAATCCCCCTCCCCATTTTGTTTCTCTCCAAGGCAATATGTTCATTTTTTTCTCATTTAGTGACATTAAGATTATTTTCACTTTATGATATCTAAGTAGATGCTCTGGGCAAAAACGAAGGGCTTATAACTGTAAGAGTATACTACAGAAGGAAGTCTATTCAGTGAATTTATTAAGACACCTTCAGATTGAGATCACATTTGCAGTTAAGAAAGCACCTTGTGCTAGCACAAGCTGAGTACCACCACCAGTTATAATTTAGTAAGCAGGAGAACTGTCTCCTCACCAACACAGAGCTTTGAATCAAAACTTGTCAGTCCTGCTGTCAGGTCAATCAAAACTTTTTCTGATTACATCTAGAGATCTTTTCAAATAATCAGGCCTCAACTTCACTAAAAATTCTGTTTCTCACTTAGATTTCCAAAACAGTTAAACTAGAGTATCTAGTTTAATAGGGCTGTTTCTCTATCTACGCACCCCACAATAATCTTCAGAAAGCTACTGACCAATATAACTAGGTTCCCTGAAGCAAAGTGTAAGGCTTGTTTCCCTCCAACGATAAAATGTAAAACCAAGCATCTCATGAAGAAACTGAAGCTTAGCCTACATTCAGTCTTTGTATGAGAGTACAGTAACTGGGAGTTAACGGATTTTAATTGATGTGGTTCCACAAGTATGACAGTGCCTACACAATCTATCCCAGCAAACACAGACAGAAAAGGGTAATTAATTACTGCCACACTGATAAGGAAGAGGTAGATTGGGAAGGAAGTGTTCAGCACTGAACTGAACTGTTCTAGAGTGTACCACCAAATTCTTTACCACAGGCCTTCTACTCAAACCCATTTAGATTAGCAAAAGCCCTTGACTAATGGAAGCTGCATTTCAATTCTGCTAGTGCAGCAGAACAGTTAGCTTTTTGGAGTAAACAATGTATTTTATTCATCATGGTACTAAAATATTACAGTTCATAAATATCACCCATTTGTGACTCTAAATCAGGTGACCTGAGGAACAGATTACTCACTTGTGCTGATGTTAAATGCTAGGTGTGGCTGACCAAGAAGCCAGCCACCTCAGACAGGTCTATCCCATTTCAATGTCGCTCCATTCCAGCTGGGGCTAAACGACCGAAATGCTAGATTTGTGGGTTTAGGTACTTACTAACTAGTTCCCCTGCCTGAACTGGCCATTTCCCAAAAAGCATTATTTCTGAGCAAGCAGGCATAAACTTGCAGATGGAGTCTGCCCCCAAAGCAAGAAAAAGTCACTGCCAATAGTGATACAGAACTCTTCTATAATATATTTTTCTAGCAAGTGATATGCTAACATTAAAAATAGAAGAAAAACGCATAAAGAACAAGACAAGCTCAAGACCTATTGCCTTTTGATGAAGTGGAAAATCCCACTGGGGGGTTGGGGGGGAGCAGTTATGCACAGGAGATGAGCCTGAACTACAAAGCAGAATTGTGATTGAACATGTACTATGGTTAGGATAAAGCAATCTTTCAGTAGCAAAGTCATAACACAGAAAAAAAATAAAATCTCAGAGTGACATGGGATAATCAATATCATATGGAATGAAACCTCAGAAGAATCAGACATTTTAAGGCAGAGCTGAAAGCTTAAGATGAATTTTCTTATTTTCTTTCCCCTGTGCCTCTCAGCTGAGCTAAGAGCTTCCTGAACATCCTTAATACAAAGATATTCCAATGAATTGTAGACTGTTTTTCCACAACATACTATAACACTTTGGAAGTAAATATAATAAAGCAAGATCTCTGTAACTCTGAGCCCATCCTGATTTCCTACAAGTTCTACTGGCTGAAGGACAGCAAGTTCTAACTAGCAATTTGACACGAAGCAAAAGGTATCTCCACTTTTCCTCCTCTCTTCTTGCACAGAGTTCTTCCCCTTTTTCTCATCCCTTGTGCATGCAATATTATGGTATTCCTGCACTCTGCAGAAGAGCATGCTCACAGTATCCAACCAGCTGTAAGGGAACAGAAACCAAACAGGGGCTCTAATGCTAGGCTCCTGCAATTGCATCTCCAGGTCAGTATCAGACCAGTATCTCCCAGACCAGCAAGCAGGGCTATGCAGCAGCAGACAGTCCTGGTAATTTGGGACTTGTACCTGTAAGTAGTATTACAGAAGACTCAATAAAGAACTCAAGCTTCAAAAAAAGTGCTAGGATATGTCATCCAAGTAGTTAGGGTGACTTTTTCTAAAAAATTACTTGGCTCTTCAAAGGTAGTTAAGCCTGTACCATATCAATTTATTTTTAGTGTAGGTTAAGGGTTTGGGGAAGCTACTTAACAACATAAGCTTTCTTTGGTATCTTAGATAAAAAGATAACTATTTATTAAGAATATAATTCACTTGCCACGTTTACTGGTTTGGACAATATGAGCTATGAGATCACAAGATAAGTCACTCATCCTGGCTTCATCTCCAGCAGCGGTATGCACGTTTTCAAACACCACACACTGCATTTTCATGTCAAATAAGCCCGTTTATCATTAATGGCGCTCTTGCTCCTGATACCATCTTTCCACCAGATGTCACACTTCCCCTTTATTTCTTGCCCACCCCTTTACCTGGTAACTTCAAACCTTATTAATATAACCCTATACACAGATGTATTTTTCCTTTACCGACCACTTCCACAGTCTACCCTTAATTAAATATTAGTCCCTCTATTTGGTTTGCAGTAACAACACTGCAGTTAAACACCAAAACATTCATTGCTTGCGTAGCTAAGTTCCAGGCCTTACTTACATACTAGTCCTTACACTGTCATAATCAGAAAAAAATGCATTGCTCTGTTACAGTCCAAAAAAACACGTATTTGTATGCATCAACAGGTTATTTAAGATGACAAAAATCCCTTTCCTGATGCCCTGTTTTTAAATGGTGTCATTTCTTAGTGGTTTTATTTTTCAGGCCTGCTAATACTTACTCTAGAGAAAAAAAAATTAAAAATTCCATTCACATTGGCCAAATGCACAAAGAAGGAACATTATTTTCAAACCCAAATGCCTAAAATGCAGCATTAAATAAATGCTTTATGATATGATTTAACACATGAAAAATGAGTAATTTGCAATCAGTGATATTTTAAGCATAAAAGTTTGGTGCAACCCTGATGCCTTCCAAGATGACCTTTGGTTTGTTTTACTTTACTATTTTCAAACTGCTGTGTCAGGAATAGCCCATTAGCATTAGCTATCTTTAGAGCCTGCAACCAGTCTTCTCTTATTTTGATAAACGCAATGCTAATATATTATTCTAGAAAAATAATCCATGGAAAGCTGTAAGTTTGGACACAGCATTACCTCAGCTTCAGAGCGTGCTAGTGAGCTATCATACTACACTGCAATGGTTTAGTTTATAAATTTATACAATTCCTTTCCTGTCCTTTGACAATGACCTATTTTTAGACACACATCACACTGAGTGGGTATGTCACTTGATAGAATACCATCCTGAAGATTCAAGTCTGTCATAAATAAATATGTAAGACAAACTGGTACATACAAGTTGCCTCTGAGACCTGCTTTCAAGTCCATTCCAGAATCCAGTGAATGAAAATCATTTCAAATGAATGTCTGCTGGTCTCTGCCATGTTTCTTCTCCAAGAATTGCACATCACTACACAGCCAAGCATTGCCAAACAGACAGCTCTAAGAAGGTACAGAGGGAGGAAGACAGAAAGGAAACCTTCCGCTAACCAGGTGACAACCCTTTCCCACCTCTTCCTCTCCCTGCCTCTCAGAGGGGAAGGCATCTATTGGGATTCAGTTGATGCTTCTCCTATTAATTCTGCAGAAAGGAGAAATTACCACCTAATTAAGAACAAAAATTAATATCAATAGCAAGACAACCTGCAAGAAGTATTATTCTGAGCAGACAGCAGTTGGGTTTTGGGGTTTTTCTTGGGGTTTTTTTTGGTGTTTGTTTTTGGTGGTGTTTTGTTTTGTTTTTAACTCCACCTAGCAAATATTGCCTAGCAACAATGGGAGAATCCTCCTAACAAAATGAATCGTGCAGGTATTGGCTGTTTATTCCCATGAAGGGCTGTGTTTCCACCCTGTCAAATGACATCAAGGCCATGTAGCCAGAGGCACTGGAGTTTTGACCTCTAAAAGGCAATTTTCTCACTGTCTGCTCAGAAATGCAACATTTTTCATATTGAAGGCTTTTATATCATATCTTGTAGGTTTCAGGTCTATAAATAAACTAAGAATCTCCAACACAATAAAGCCCCAGCTATTATCTTTTGCTATTAACACTGTAAACATTAAATATCACAAAGTTAGCACTCTATTAGCATAACTATCAGGCACTACAAAAAAAGCACATTAAATTGTATGACCAAGTTTACTGTAGATGAACAGAGGCCAGAACTTGGTTCATGCAAGTTCTGAATTTGAGAATGAAAATATCCAATAGATCACCAGATATCCATGCAAGATTGGCTTTGGCCTTCCTTGCTTAAGTAATTCCTCCCTTGATTTCTTAATGAGGCTACTACAGGAAAGAGTTTTAAGTTACAGTATGGACATAGCTTCGTAACAGCATGTGAACGGAAGAGCTAAGAACTGTTATTTGCATAGAATGTAGCAAGTATGCCAGAATTCTCACCAATAAATGGGCATGTACAGTTCCCCCTCCCCTATTCTTATTAAAAGCTTCCCATGTTTTAACTGCAGCAGCTCTGCTTTGAGCAGAGCTGCCAGTGAGCTTTGGTCCTAAAATTATTGCTTCCCCAGTTGCTCCACAAAGGGTGAAATACTCTCATATGCAGCTTGCAACAACTCAATTTATCCAATAAACATAGTTAACTACAGCCCTGTACACACTCTTGAACCAATACTATGTTTTTCAAATAAGGAGATAATGAGAAGTAGGAGTCCTAGAACACTACAAGGGCTGTTCTGCTAACTGCACTGTTAAATACCATCTGCGGTTTTTTTGTTTGCTTGCTTTTGCCCATGTTAAAAGAGTCATCAAATCTGTAAGAGGATCAGCATTTGCAAGCCATGCAGAGTCAAGCAGTTGTCCCTCAAAACATCAGCATTTTCACAAAGGTACTCTATCCTGATATTGTCAGCCTTTTTCACAAAATTACTCTACACAGCATACAGAGGCCGAGGACCTAGATACCAAGACAAGTACTTCCAGTGCTTTCCTCAAACTGAAGATTTTTTTAAGCTACACAAGTAGATGGCCAAGAAATTCAGCTCCTAAGACTACAAATCAACTTCCAAAATCAGAGACGCTCATCATAAGAAGCATTTGTGAAATGAGATAGAAGCCCTCTTAGTGTTTTGGAGGTTTTTTAAACAATCAGTAACTGTTCTCAAAATAATAAAAAGTTATCTTCCATGATTAAGTAATCCTTTTCCTCAAAAATGCTCAAGAAAGATCATGCTTTGCTTCCAAACATCAACGGCAGATTGGCAAGTTTTCCCAGATATCTGTACTTTGGAACAGATATTTTTGGCTATGCTCTTCAACAAAGAGATTATTTTTTTTATTTATTTATAGAAGTAAAGTACAAAAACTCAAGATAAAGTACTGTTTAGAATATCTTTTTATAAAAGCAAAATATTAAAGTGCTTATCCTATTTAAGGAGTTTACTTCAACATGTTCTTAGAGCTGACTAGTAATTTCCTACCCTGTGTATTTTCTATCCTAGAAACGCAGTATTTTCTCTTTATGAAACAGAATTTTACTTACTACTCTGTTAATTCGTATAGACCACAAAGAAACAGTAACATAATTTCAGGATTCAAACACTTGAATTAAACATCTATTTCTGGGAAGCCAAGTGTCAGCAGTGTTGGCACAGTATTCCTTGAAGAAAAACAAACAAACAAACAAACACCAACCTCAACAGCTGATAAAAGCTTGCCATGCTTTGCAATGCAGCGTGAAACTCTTAGACTTTACAGGTATCTAGAAGGCTAGATTTACACAGTCTCTGTACATATTGAATTCAACTCATATATTATTTCTTTTCAATCTAGCTTGTTGGGAGAGACCTTCTCCCTTATTATCAGTCTCAAAAAGGAATTAACTCCAAAATAAACATACACACACATACTTGTATATAAAAATCAGGCCTTCTCAATCAAGTTATTTGCTTGAACCACACTACTGCAAACAAGTCAGGCACATCCTCACTACAAATATGTATTTAAGTGCCCTACTGATATTGAGTTTATATAAAGTATATATCCATATAGCTGAAGAAAACACATATCAGACACTTCCATATGTACTTTAAAACAGTGCCAGGAAAAAAATTAAAACTTACTATAAAACCAAATCAGAAGCTAAGTCATATCATCTTATCATTTCTCCTGAGGACTTCTGACAAAACTTTATCCCAGCATGTAGGTATATCCAAAACCTTAAGCCTGCTGCGAACTTTAGCCTACAACCAAGCACAGTTACAAGAGCAGCACAGCCCATGTCCGGAGAGGAAGACCTGCAGCAGAGATGGGCACTGTTACTCTTCCCAGGGACCTGAAGTGCTCTTCTACACAGCTAGCTAAAGCAGGTATCAGTCCTACCCTCCCCCCTACAATTAGTTCAACTGACAGAAGGAGAAGAGCAAGCATTTAGTATCCACTGAGGAATGATCGAAATGAGCAGAGAAAGAGGTCTACAGATCAGTCAAATCACTGCTGCTTAACTTCATAAATACGGTACGTTTCTTCTGTGGTACAGCCACAACAACAGAGTTTCGTTAAGTGCAACACAGGACCTAGGCAGATTTATAAGTAATTTTTAATTAACTGAACCCTAAAATATACCTTTGTTGCTATAATACTCCTGAGAGCCCCATAACAGAGATTAGGCTACCACACAGTCATTAATTAGAAGCAACACCACTTCCTACCTCTCAGAGGACCGCGCTCCCCAAGCGGCTCCCCAGACACCTCGTGCCACTCGCACTTGCGGGTTGCTGGGATTTAACAGCGCCGGTGCCCCAGCCGGCAGCCCCTCCACCTGTTCACACAGAGAGTTTTTACCTCAGACTGAGCGGCACACCCAACGCACCCAGCTCCGCTCACCCGCCTGCCCTGCACAGCTGATCCCGCTCTGCCAGCCAGCCCTGGGGAGGGACCCTGTGCAGCCCACGGGGTTCCTGCCAGGCCCTCAGCCCCCCCAGGCCCCTCTGCAGTGCCAGGCGGCCACCCACTAGGCCCTCCGTGGTGCTAGATACCCACCCCAGAGGGTCCCCCACAGTGCCAAGCCCTCAGGGGCTGCTCCGCAGTACCAGGCCCCCTGCCCCTCCATCAGCGCTAGGACCTTAGCCTCGCAGGCGCAGCCCCACAGCGACCCCCTCAAAGCGCCGGGCCCGACCCCTCAGGCCCTCGGGGCGCCGCTTGCCTGCCAGCCCCCACAGCCCCCCCCCGGGAGCAGCCGCCGGTTTCCACGGCAACGGCGGGTGGCGGGAAGGCCGTGTGGAGGGCTGAGGCGGGAGCGAGGCGCCGCGGCGGGACGCGGGAGGCCCCGGGCGCCTTCCCCCGGCCCCCGAGCGCGGCCTTCCCGCCCGCC
>JAVKLA010000088.1:32959299-32974574 GCA_034782735.1 Sagittarius serpentarius
TGGCCGCCGCCCCCCCCCGCCCCCCCCCCCCCCCGCTTTGTCTTTAGGCTCGGTTCGGCGTAAGCAGTTGTCTCGGAGTGGCTCTGGAGGCAGACCCGAGCGGTCGCCCTCCCTGTTTATAGAGACAAAGGTAATTGCCAAGTCTGTAGTTGTGCCCCTCTGGCTGCGCTAAACGCAGGCTGGGGAAAGGCAGGCGTTGCCATGAGGTCACGGGAGCGCCGGGGGAAACTTCTGCAGCCGGTTATTGCCCCAGAGAGCTGGGGATGGGGCGGTCGGGGGGCTGCAGTGGGTGATTTTACCCCTGCTGCTCCCGTGGGTCTGGTGGTAAAGAACGAAAGGTCTGGGGCGGGAGAACAGCTTCCCCGAGAACCCCGCCAAGGGACCAGCCGGGGAGCAGCTGGGGGTGCTGCTCCGCTTACAGCCGGGTCGGGGGTCCTGCAGCCGGCTGCACCCCGCTCGGCCGGGCTGCCGCCCCGACCTGCCCTCCCTCCGGCTCCCCGGGAGAGCCAGCGGCTTCATGGCAGGTCCTTAAACCTGCCGTTTTCATTTCACGTCTTAAATGTGCATGAAGGAATTAAACTGCACGAGTGAATAACAGCATTAGTTTCAATTAATTTTTATCCTGGCAACAATAAACTTTAGAAACAAAGCGCTTTTACATCCTTAATTAGTCTTGCTTCCCATCTGTAGTCTTTTAAGTGCCTGCTCCTTGATTTAACTTTGTCCCTCCTTCAGAGCCGCCTCCTTTTTCATTCTTTTCCCTTTTTTCTCGTTATCCCTTCCAGACTGCTGCCTGTTTCTTTCCTGCAACCTTTCACCTCCCTTGTCCCTATCTGTCTGCTCTGCTCTGTGCAGTTTATTTCTACTGTATTTTCCCAACATCAACAGCAGTATTGGTTACCATGGCCCCGAGCTATGTGCAGAGGTGGGAAAGCTTCATCCGCCCAAAAGTTCTTACACTTTTGAAGTCTTTCTTTTAGTAGGATCTGAAATGTATCATCTAGAGTGTGTATTAAATGAACAGTATTCCTGAAGGCTTTAGAGCAAGAAAGGCAACACCCTGGAAAATTCTGCAGTCTTTCAGCATTCTCTGCCCTAGGGTTATAGCCCTGGGCACGGAGCTGAATGGAGCTCTTACAACTGCCTTCTGTTTACCTTTTATGGTTAAAATAACAGCTTAGCAAAGAAGCAACTTCATGGAGAAACGATTCAGTGAAATCATCTCAAGCTGTAGCAGCATAGCTAGTTTAATCACCCCTAGAGAGCTGAACAACTGTGAGCACAATGGGACACAAAATCATTTTGTGTGTAAATGAGCATGGCATTGTGATTATTTCACTTTGCATGGGCAAATAGTTTTTACAAGCAGCACTTATGCAGTTAGCTTAGAAAGGCAGAAAAAGATAAGCTGGCTCTGAAAGATCTTGGTGTGTAATGTTTGAAAAACTAAATATTCACATAATTTGGGAATCAGGCTCTATTGATTTTGCCTTCAGCAGGTTCCTGTGTTACTTATTAGAGCAGGGTTATTGCCTGTGCCACTAGTTAGGATGCTGTATCCTGTTGTAGGCAACTAAAGAGCAGGGATTATTTTACATGGTTTAATAAATGAAGTTTGTTAGTGTTTCTGCGATATTTACCCTTAAGGTTTTAATTTTCACATCAGTATTAGAAAATATGTGCATAAAGACTTTCACTGGATAAATACATTTAGGATTTTGCTGTGTGCATAAAGTAAGTACATTACTCAGTGTGATGAATTTTAGCTGCATTTTACATTAAGAGGAAGGAGTCATAAGAAATAGGGTTACGGTACCTTAAGAAATAGGGAGTATTTATGTTTTTGGAGCAATAGGAGTGTTTTCAGTGCCCTTTATGTAGTGCTTAGCAATTATGCCCCTTGATAATTTGCTCATACAAAAATGATTGAATTCCACAACTTTAATAAAAACATAGGTTTCATTTTTTTAATATGAATCCTCTCCAACCAGGGGAAAAGCCTGTGTTTTAATTCCCTTTCTCCTCTCCCTCCCCCAAAAAGCCAGTGGCACCTTCAATAAGTATGAAAAGCCATAAAAGTTTGAGAACTATCTTAGCTTTCCAGTGATTTTCTATAATTAAGTGTTTTTTCAGCACATGCTCTAGCTGAGAGATGCCAAAAGCGGAGGATTGTTCAAAAGGTCCCTCCAGTGAATAGTATAAATTAAATATCTACTGTGTGAGTATGGCCTCACTGAGAATCTCAGACTCTTTACAGATCAAGGAATTTACTGGTATACTAACATTAAACAAAATCCTAAGATAGCAGCAGTGTTTAAATATGCACAAATAGATTCAGATCACTTGATCTTTAGCTATCTGTGCATATTTTAAAATTGAAGTCTGTATTTCAAGACAAATGGTTAAATGTAAGACGCATTTACAGAGGACTGGAAGTCCTTTGATTTCATTTGGAAATTGTAACAAGGGGTGCAGATGAGCCCTAATTAGGCACTTGTTTTGTGAAACTGTGTGAGATTTATTTCTAAGGCAGCTCTGTACCGTGTGAGGTCTGTACCTTTATCATTAGTGATAATAGTTGGGATCTGAACAAAGACAGGGTTGACATTCAGCCTGGATCTTCTGACCCTTTCATTTAAGTGAAGGAGTAGAGAGTGAACATGAGTTTACAGTGCTCTTTGGTAAGAAAAAAAAAAAACCTTTGTCTGTGTTGGCAGACAGATGAGGCACCCACAGATAGTAAACACGTCGCTAAAATCCTGTAGGTACTTACATACTAAGTTGTTTTTAAAAGTTAGTTCTTTTATTTATGCTATATGACATATTTACTGAAGATTGCCCACAACAGGCTCTTGTGGGAAACAAGAAAGCAACGTTTTCAGTCATGAAAGGATTCAATCACTTTCCTTGAAGGTGGTGCTGTAGTAAAAATGTTAATGCCCAATTTCGCATCGGCTGACACAGAAGTCCTAGGACAGAGTTGGTATTTGCTTCGTGTTCAGTGCAGATGTCCGTCTAGCCTCCGAAGAGAAAAGGATGTGGATTCATAATGGGGTGATGTATTTCTGTGCTGTAGATGTAGGAAATTCTTAGGAGCTAACCAAGATGAAATACAGTAAATGGAGATGTGATGACTTTGTGAAGCTGTGCAGATGTATTAAGATTTTTCAATCACTTTCTATATAGCTCAGAATTTTTTTTACAAAGAATGTTGCTAATTGTGTGTTCATCGAGTGGCGTAGCCAGGCATCTTGTGCAAAATACTGCTGAGAGAGGCGAGACGAGCTTTAGATTTCTAAGAAACATTGTCAAAGTAATGTGGGAGAAATGGGAATTCACTTTGCAATGCTGCATGTAAAGTGCTTGTCAGATGTAAGGAAGAGCCTGGATGCTTGGTAGCATGCTTGCAGAACAAAATACCAAGAAAATTAGATTATATTCAGAAATGTCTTCAACTATAATGTTTTGCATATGTTGCTTTATCCATAAGGGGGAGAATGGATGGACGTTTTCTTAAACTTCTATAAAAGGGTTTTTTTCCGTTTGACATGTATGCCGTCTATATCGATTTAACTGAAATCAGCTTTGAGACACACGTTTCGTGCAGAATAAGCTGTGCTTTTCTTACAGAATTGAGGAATTTTCTTTTGCTATGTTTGTCCTGTTCATTTTTAAGACATTTCAGTATTTTTTGCTTTGTACATCAGCTGAAGATTTTTGGACTCAGTTCAGAAATTTCAGTAATTTTCAAGTATTTTTAGGGCAGTAAACGTTAAGTGGATTGTTGAATTTGTAATTTCACATGCCAGATTGTACAGTACTTTCTAAAGCATCTTGTCATGAAGGCATGGGTCAGTTTATATATCTTCCTGTTTTCACTGCTTCCAAGTATTAATTGCTTTCAGTTTGAAAGCTTATTAGTTCTTTATGTCTAATATTAAGGCTTAACTGAAAATTATCCATTTATTTCACAATTATTGAAAATAAACCAGAAAATTTATCTTAGTTTGATGTGAAATTTACTATAAGTATAAACTAAATGCCTTAGGTACTGAGGAAGTCACTAATTTAGAGGTGTCTCGTTACTGAGACAAACTTGCAAAAACCCCCGAATCCCAATTCACAAATTGGTTATTCGTTTGTCAGGGGATATTTCACATCTAACACATAAGCCCGCGACCTTTAATTAGAATTTTGCAGTTTGTTTTATGCCCCTTGAGGCTGACACCTTGAAAAATTTTTTTCTTGATTTCTTATTGCTAATAAGCATCTTTCTCTTCCCCTCTGGTACTTTGAAGAAAATGATGCAAATACACTTAATTACAGTGGTGGCAATAATTTGTTAGCTGAATATGTGATCAGGCAGATGCAAAAATGATCTGATTAGATCTGTGATCACACTGGAAAGTAAGGTAACACACTTCTACATTTAAGAGAAACAATTCTTTTTTGCCTTCCCTTTGCAGGAGGGAAGAAGCATGTCCCGTCTGTCTCTAACACGGTCCCCGGTTTCTCCTCTGGCTGCTCAAGGAATTCCTCTCCCAGCTCAGCTGACCAAGTCGAATGCTCCCGTGCACATCGATGTAGGAGGACACATGTACACCAGCAGCCTGGCTACCTTGACAAAGTACCCAGACTCCAGGTAAGAGCTTGGTGTTTTCAGGCTCGCTGCCCATTTCTGTTCATTGCATGGAAAGAGGCATGTACCTGTGAGGAATATTTCAATGCAAAATACGATTTATTATATATTCACCACTTATGAATAATTCAGTTTCCGATTTATACAGTAACTTCACTGGGGTTGTACGGAAAAAAAAGCCTGTAAAATTCATGTATTATTTAGAGAATCTATTCATTTTCTCTCTCAACGTCTTCTGCACTCTACCAATGCATTTGAAGCACCTGTTGTTGTGCTGCCCTAGATTATTTCCAACTGTACCTAGCAACTTCTGTCTTTCAGATTTAGGGGGGGAAAAAAAAATCCTTTTTTTCTTCCTTAAGAAAACAGGACGGCTCTGTCACACCAGGACTAATGGATGCTTCTGTCGGCCAGCCAAAATCCTAACCTCAGTGGTAGCTGTGTGCCTCAGTGTCAGCGGTCATTTCCTTTGGGCAGTGTCTGGCCGACCTGCTCTGTCTGCTTGCAGCTGCAGGTTGGATTGAATCTTTGTATGCTGAAAGGTAGCCGATTTGTGCTGGATGGGTTGGTGACACGCCTGGCAAGATTTATTTAGATCTGGCCAGTATTATCTCAGAGTAGACTCCAGATCTGCCAAATTATGAATGGATGTGGCATGAGAGTATATTTGTGTATATGACATAGAGTGTCCTCATTATTTGCCCAGCTCCCAGTCCTATGGAGTACTGGGCAGCGTGAAGGATGGGGGATCCTGGGCAGTATCAGGCCTGTGACGGTAGTGTGGAAGGGACCACGGTGTTACGGGTTAAAGCACATTCGTTGGAGCATAACCTGATTTTGATTTACAGTTATGATCACTAAACCAATTCAGCTTTTTGTCATACAGACTGCTTATTTTTCAGAAGGGGAAGTGCCTGATATGTAACCAAAAGAAGTTGTGGATGTGCAGTGTCAGGGTGCCCAGCAGACTGGTTGAAGGAGGCACTATTGACTCAAAAGCAAACCAGAGCCCAGGCCAGCAGGTTTCATTGCCAGAAGTTTTGTTACCTGCATGGCCAGTATTTCCATAAGGGATAGATGTATTTTTTTTTTTGTATGACAACCAGTGTAAAGCTCTAGTTTCATTTGAAGATTTTTCCTTTAAAAGAAGTCGGGATTTTTGCACAGATTTGGCAGGTTCCCAAGCAATAAATGACATTTATGGAGACACCTTGAAACGCCTCTGATGTCATAAAGCATATGGCTGTGATTTCATTCCAAGGAAAGGGAGCTGCTGAAATTCTCTGTGAAAAAGAAACAGTTATTAAAATACCTATATTTTGTGGTCAGTCCAAAACAATATGATTTTTCTGGACAGTGTCTGTTTAATGATGTCTGTGTGGTACTACTTCAATCATAGAGAAGAAATTTGTTCAGTGGGTCGAGATTTATAACAGAGAAGCAGACAAATGCTTCATAGTGTAAAAAAATACAGAGAAGATTCAGCAGTTGTAATAGAGTAGCACATCTGTTTCCACATTTTAAAATATCACTGCTAACACTATTTTTAAAATATGCCCCATATCAGACTTACTTAATAAAAGCTTCAGTTATGGAAGCTTTGGGAGAATATACCTAAATTCACAGATTTTATTTAAAGAGAATAGAGTACTGATCTCAACCCATTTTTTTCCTGTTTGATAAATAACAAAAGTGTTATTTTTTCAGATTGCGTACTTTGTTTAAACTGAAAGTACAAAACTGACTGACCAGAGCTCACATGCTGCCTAACGTTTTGCTGTGTACTGTTTTTCATTTGTATTGCTGTGTTATCTCATAAGGCTTGAATGCTTTTTCAGCTGCTCAAACTTCAGTTCTCATTGGAGTAAGAGCTTACAGGACGAGACCTGTAAATCACATATTTTTGTAGCAAAAGATAACCCTTCACCAGCATCCCATTTAGGATGTATTGCTACATACATTATGAAGGTGGATGAAGGGTACACCTTATTTTATTTTTTTTTCCTCTTTTTAAGATTTTTAAACATTTTTTTCATTTATTTGTTTTTCCGCAGTGCTGTTCAGTAGACTTGGTTGGTTACCCCACATTGAGCCTGGCCTGGTCTCATTCCTGGTTAAGTCAAAGTACTTGCCGTTACTTCAGTGGGGATGGTTAGAGCTCCTGATGGTGCTTCGCTGCCGTGGTGTACATCTTCTGTAAGGCACAGACTGTCTTCGCAGTGGTCTGGCTGGGAGAGGAAGCCCAGGTCTCTCACAGGTGCAGAAGGAGGGAGATAGCTTTTCTGAGCAAGACATCTGGAAATAATGCCAGAGCACTGTTAGCTTGCGCTCAGAGATAACATGCATGACCACATACAGAGGCATGGCCATACTCAGCCGCATGCAGAGCTTTCTGGATTATTTTGGACAACATATTAAACTCTTGGTTTGAGTGTCAGCTTAAAAGCTTCAAATCTAAGAAATCAAACAAATTTGTAGATTCTGTTTCAGCAAAAGATGTAAGCATATGCTGAAACACTTTGCTAAACCTTAGCTCCAGTCACATAGAATAGTTTGCGCTCACTAAAATTCAAAGCTGTGGGAATAAACTTCCTGTTTATTTGTGTTACAATCTGTTTCTTTCTCTGTGCTCCAAAATCCTAAGTGGGCTTTTACCTTGTAGTATATACTGTACATATATGTTTAAGGACACATACAGATTGTGAGCATCTGTATAAATATAGTCAGGGTGTGCATACACAAAGACATCACATGCTAATAGAAAACAGGAAAGATAAATCATCAAATCGTGTTTATCCTTCCATAGTATTTTGAGGAGGCCCAATCCTGGTAGGTCCTGAACAAACCTAGTTCATGTTGACTTAAGTGGGAGGGAAGAGCTCCCAGCAGCTTGCCAGATCAGGCCCAGCAGGAGCAAGTATAGGTATGACCAGTTCCTGCCCATACCTGCTCTCCAGTCACCCCTCTGGTATGATATAAATTACACCTGACAGCAGGCAGCGTGATACATTTCTTATTGTAATTTGTTAGGATTGACTGTGCTCAGCCCACTCAGCTGGCTCTGCTTGGCTGTTCCCAAGTTACATGGCTGGCTCTAAATCAGGGAGAGAAAGGACCCAATTCTGGAAGTCTTACTCATGTGAGCGAATGACTGGTGATGTGAAGTCAGAGGCTAGATCTTGGATTTCGGTGATCCCAGAGTTGTTTCAGAGTAACTTCGACAAAGTCTTTGATGGTGTTAGTGCAGCTGCTATGAGAAGAGCATTTGTCCACTGATTCAATTTGCATGAGTAAAGGGTGCCAGATTAGGCATTAAAGGGGGTAAACACCCTTTTTCCAGTAAATTTTTGGGGGGGCTACATAAATTCTCTTATCTAAAAAAGGAGAAAATTTGAGCAGTGCACAACTGGTGTGACAAAGGAGAAGAGCGTTAAACAGCCACTGTCGAAGATGGTTTCTAAACCACTCAATGCTTACCTTACACACTATTACACACCTTTCCAGTTGGCTTTTTGAATGAAATACCATTTCAGAAAGCAAGCTGGCCTTTCAGAGGGTGAAAGGCAAGGAAAATGAGAAACATATAAAAGAAATTGTGATCATTAACAGCATAATGATTGTGGTCATGGAAAGTATATCAGAAATAATATTATTAATCCCTCTTCCTATAGCTACTTGAGGCTGCTTTCCATGCATACCCAAAACTGCCATTAAAGTTAACAAGCTTTGGAGGTACAAGGAGGCTGGTGTTGTCTTACCTGGATCTGAGGTTCAATTTCAAGAGTTTATTTTCAGCAAGTTCTCCCACCAAAACTCCCAGCTCTGGTAGTTTTAAGTTACAGGTAGAAAGAAAAAAACCCTGTTGAATTCAGTCTAGTGACTCTTACCATCAACATCTTATTTCTAAAGTAACTGGCTAAGTAGACAAGTTATTCAACTTTGAGAGCATTTCCTTTAGAAATTCCATTCATGTTTTCACCCAGAGGACCTTTAAAGCAGCCCCTTCACACATTGACACTTGAATATGGATTTATATGACAGATCGTAAAGGCTGCAAAACTTTTAGCACATCTATAAAGTGAGTTGCAAGTTGTATTTATCCAAGGGAGTGAGACAATTCTTACATTTAAAAAACAAACCCCCACCAAAAGTCCTAGCTCCTAACATGCAGTCAGGAATACCCAAAGACGTTGCCAGATCCTCCAGTCTTAAACCCACTGAACTCAGTGGCAGACATCTCATTGACTTCAAGTGGAAAAGAAGAAGAAATTCAAAATACCTGTATACCACAGCAAGCCCCAGCGTCTCGATTTCACTGGAAATTTTGATGTCACTTTGAATTTCTGTTAGAAAGCAGAACAGGATTTTTCATCAGAAGCCTGTCCTTTTCACAGCCCTGAATAGTGTTTTTAACTCAGAGAATTGCTGTGAGCTCTTTGAGAGTTGTTCTGCTATAAAAGGTAAATATGTTTACCTTACATTCTTGGTTAATGAGTATTTGTTGTATAACCCTCTATTAAAGATAAGTATGTTCTTTTGTTTGAAATGTATTTATAAAAGCTCATGCTTTCTGTGGCATTAGTCATGTGACAAAAGCAAGCAGGAATAATTTTAATTGAAGCGGCAACATCTAGGTGGGAACAGTGTGGGTGCACAGACCCCAGGGAGCCTCCCCCAACAGTTGGTAGCGCACCGTGTTTGGGACCTCTCTGCTCCCAGCCTTTCCTCTTCAGGAAGACGGAGTTTTTTGGCTCTGCGGCCCAAGGCATGCTGAGCCAGTGCTAACATAGTGCATGTCCTGAACCAGCACAGGCTTTATTAACTATTTCAGAAACTATTCGACCTTAGCTGTTACAAGATATAGTAGAGTTTTCCAGGCATATCCTTGTGTGACTTTCCTCTGAACCCATGGACTTTTTTGGTGATGTACAAAGGAGTCACTAGAGCACGTGTGTTCTCCTCTGAATGTTTCTTGTCAAAACAAACTGTCATTCTTGTATAGACCCACCCTCAGACAAGCTGTCTTACCAAGCATGGCCTTCTGATTCTAGCTACTCTGTAGGTATCTGTGGTTTTTAATTTCCCTACCTTTTCCTCCAGCACCTCCATCTCTCTGGTTGCTAGAGCTCAGCAC
Organism: Sagittarius serpentarius; assembly: GCA_034782735.1. Lineage (NCBI taxonomy): Eukaryota > Metazoa > Chordata > Aves > Accipitriformes > Sagittariidae > Sagittarius > Sagittarius serpentarius. Next base: position 32,969,073 of record JAVKLA010000088.1, read on the forward strand.
TGACATCTGGGATCTTCTGCTTCTCCCCCCCCTTTTCTGCAGCCACACCAGGCTGGAGTGAGTTCAGGGGAATGCTCTTCTCCAGGTTCTGTCCCTGACAGAACATGATTTCTGACCCTGTATAGCCAGATACAGTGGTTTCATAAGCTCAAACACACCTGCTACTGAGATCTACAGGATGGATTTTCCACATCTTCCTTTACACCGCGGACTCCATGCTGGGTCCTGCTCTGCACTTGTTGGGAGGGAGCATGGAAATTCTTGATTCAGATGTGTTTAGGGTATACTATTCTCCAGACTTAACATACCTGAGAACATTTTGCATTTCTTGCATATGTAGGATCAACCCAGTGTCACTCTTATAATAATTTATTTGCTAATTTCCCATCAGATCTCTGTATTATTGATGTTATTGCCTGAAAACAATGTCCAATTAGCAAATTTTGTCACTTACCCCATGCTGGCAGTTAGGGTGTAAATCAGTCCTTAAACAAGGCGTGTACTCTGGGCAGGTTAAGTGGAGTGAAGACCAGATTTGTTCGTAACCAGAGATTGTTGGTGGCTGTGAAAGCACAGCACATTTGAGGGTAGGATCCTGGTCTGCAGCAGGAGCTGTGTCAGCTCTCCTGGGCCAGCCCAGTCGCCTGCCAGCCCCATGCCACGGCAGTCCTGCACCACTGCGGCAATGGTAGCGTTCATCCCGACTTAGTGTCTCCCAAACCTCTCCTTGCCACTGCCATTCCACGCTGCTCACCCACCCAGCATCTGTGTAGTGTTTTGCCCCTCTTCAGTCCCTCTCCCATCCCTGCATGCCTGCTAAATGGCTGTTTTAAGCACAGTGAAGTACATGGGAAGCATGCTGCCACAGCACATTTCACCCTTCGTAAGGTACCACTCTTCCCACCGAGGTCGGTTGCTGAGTGCCTGGTTTGTGGGGTGACACTGGGCTCTGACACTCACGGGCTATAAACTGTTGTATATTACCCAAAAGGCAAAGAGTTTCTGAGTCAGCCAGCAGCCCACGTTCAGGCAAAGCACTACAAAATGCGCCTGCATGTGAGCTGCAGTGCAAAGCTCATTAATTTTAATAGGTATCGTGAACTTAAACCATACACAGACTTTAAAGCAAAACACCTGAAGAGGCAGGAGCAAGGGTTTTCCCTGCACGTTACAAACGCTCAGAGGTGCAGGTTATGGGCATGGTGCATGAGCCCTGTGCACACGTAACAACACTGCACACCGGCGTGGCCTGGGCTCCTCGGGATTCTGCCACTGTTTAAGGCAGTCAGGTGTATGCTGCAGATGAGAACAAGTAAAGGAGCTGAAAACCAGAGGTTTTGGCTATATGCAGTGCCTTCTTTGAATTAACATAAGAATTTTCATGGACATGAAAATAATTTTTGGTTTCATTTCATGCATCTGCAATTTGGAGACAAATCTTTTCAGTTTTTCTTATTTCGTTGTTGACTGGGCAAATCTCTCTGGTTTCCAAGGGAATTTTGACCAGCAGAACCTTTAAGGAAAAAAACCTTAAAAAGGGCCTTTCCCCTTCCCATCCTCTGTCTCCCCCCAGTCTGCTGGTGGATGTTGCACTTACCAGAGTGGAAGCTGGAACAAGCAAAGGAACTCTCATTGCCAGGCTGCTGAATCAGATAGAGTAAAACGAACCCAGGCTGTTGTTGCACAGCTGGAGCAGTAGCTTTGGTGGTAAAGGAGGATAGTCCCTGTAACCCTAATCCTTCACTCCAGTGACTTGGGGAGATGGGAGGGAAGGAATTTATATGGAAACTGATTCTTCAGACCAGCCTGTGTCCACCTCTCCAGGATCTCCTACTAACTGCCACGTAGGGACCCACAACAGAGCTGAGCTGTCTGCTGTGATAAAGGTGTTTACTCCTTACTGGACTTCATAGCCGCTGCCTTGCCCAGCACAGCCACTGCCTGGGGACTGCCCACAGGCTCTGGAGAGGAAAGCAGCATTCACCTTTTGGGAGTACAAATCTTACTGTAATTGGGTGCTGAGATTGGGCTCTGTTGTTGAATGAATTATTTGTGTGTTTACTTGGAATATTTGATGAAATGTACAAGAAAATACTGCCTAGCTAGTCTCTGCTGAACACTTTTTTTGAAATTATTGTTTCTCTATACATTTACAGCCTGGGTTGTGTGGAGTTCTAGGCATAAACGGGTATTACTACATCTAGGAAGGGGCAGACCAAGCTAGTCGTGGAGAGGAGAAGATAGCAAATCAACACTTGTCTGACTTACAGAAATAAAGTTATGGCTGTGGCAGTATGCATGGCACAGGCTGTTCAGAAAACCTGAATTTGAGAAAATCGCACATTCCTATCTAGATAACTAGCTTATTAGTCTCAGCTAGTCAAAAGGAAGAACACGCATTTCCATGCAGCTCGTGCAGGCTGGCTGTGGTCAGGAGGGATGTCACTTACAGCCTCTGAGGAGTCCAGAAGATGAACATTGAACAGTGTCTCCAGTACCATCAGTGCAAAACCCAGCTGACCTCATCTCATTTTCTGCTCTTCCCTTTCTTCTTCTGCAATGATAACATGACTGTAGCTGAGTTACACTTAGCACATTAGTAACTCCCACCCTTCCTGCTTACAACAGGTTGAAAACTAGTCTGGTTTATTAAAACTCACAAAGAGAAGCCAGCAGACAAGGAGACCTGAAGTTCAGCTTTTTTTTTCTCTTTGTTTAGCACTCCATATTTATAGCAGTTTCTGAGGTTAGCTGGTCAACTACTTTGTCATTTCTTTCATTGCTACTTTTGCTTACCACTCACCTGAGAGGGTACTTTAGTGCCAGAAGCACAATTTAAGTATTTTTTCAGCAGTCATTTTCAGAGCAGTAACGTGAAAAGCATTAGCAGCATGTTTTGAGAAACCACTCCCATAAGATGCTGTAGAAGCAACCTGTCTCCTCCTTTTGCATGCTGCTCATGGAGGCTGTTTCCTGCCAGTGAGCATGGTGTAAAGTACTGCACCTGTGCTCAGGTTCACAGGTGTAGCAGCTTTACTCTTAAAGCAAAGGGGACTCTCCTTTATTGATCACTTTTTCATGAGCTGTGAATCCAGCTGTCTCATCATGGAGGAGTTATGTAAAGATGTGGATTCAGTAGCTTTGTACTGGAAATCGTGTCGTGAGGTCACAGCTAACCACCGTACCAGTGGAACAGACGAGGCATTACTTCTTCATATTTGGTCTTTGAATACATGTCACTGGTGTTTGTCTTTTGATTTATAAAGACCCTGCAATTGCAAGTAGACCTGGTCTGCTTAGGGGGATATTTCATGAACTACTTAGGAAGTTTATAAAACAGACTCCCTAGATTATGAAGCAAGGGGGTATCTGTTTCGTAAGGAACATGTTATGAAATGAATTTGTCTCTAGGCCTAACTTAATTATTTTAATGATCCCACTGGTGGTTGTCGTAGGTGTCGTTCTGTGTATATATTGTGACCTACATGCTTGTGATCATTTATGAAATCTAAGATTTAAAAATACATTGGACCTTATTAATTCCTTGCCTGCTTTTACTGAAATAAATGGAGGTGGTTTGGATATTGGTATGTTGGGCCAAATCTCTCTTCCAGTGAGAGTTTTACCATAAGCTTAAATGGAAACAAAATAAGCCCTATTCTTTTAGAAAACTGGCCTAATAGTAAACCTGGCCAAAATAATCTGTAGTGTAACCCTGTTGACCTCTGTGGAGTTACACCAGGGATGTATATGAATGTGATGTGTGGAGAGGAGTTACAAGAACCTGAACGTTACAGTAAGATGCTTTTGCTGGGTATCCACAGTATTTGGTCCCCAAAACATCTGAAGGTGTAAAACCAACAGGCAAATGAGGACAAAGCATCATGCACTTACGGGTGCTTGCACGTACCTTTCCTGGTCAGATGGTCTTTCCAAAGAGATGACTCCGCTGGTTTTGAAGGAGTTACTCCAAATTTGTACCTCTCTAACTGAAATCAGAATTGATCTATTTCATGGGTTAATAAAATCTTTAAGAACAAAGTGCATATTTAAATAGAAGAAATATGCAGGCATGGAAACACAGGATTCATATATAAAAGCATAAGGGAGGCTAGATCTCTCGAGCACAGAGTAACAAGATGGTGTGGAGGATGCCAGGCTGTAGCTGACACAGGTCGTGCTCCATGCTGCTGCTAGCCACACTGACTTTGCCAAGTTTCTCTGTTACAAGAAATGTAATAAATTGATGAGTATACCTAGTCCTTGCAGCACATCGGCGTGTTCCCTTGTGCTGTACTGACATTAAATGCATAATCTGGTGACTGAAACGGGTAAGTATTGTCAATCACTCTCATTCCTGGTATAACTCCATTGATACAGAGTTACACCAGGTTGGTGGCTCTCCTAACCCAGTTTCGTGGCTGGGAGAAGCTGCAGAGCTGGAATTAAACTCCAGAGTTACAAACTTGTATCTCCGTGCTCTGTCCACCAAACTGTCTATTCCTTCACCTCATCTGCTGTGATTAGCATGTACTTTAATCTTTTGATGCTTAAAAAAGAAATGACACCTGTAAACATTTTAGAGGGGTTTGTTTTTTGTTTCTACTTGATTTGCTCTGACTTGAAACTCTGCCAGGCAGGATGGCTGTTAGCTTCGCATGTGTGCACGATTGCATTCCTTATTGATGCAGTCACTGCGACGACTGCCTGCCTGTCAGAGCTGGGCACCAGGACAGATAGTCTGAGCAGGGATATTCCGGTGTTCACCTGTACTGTGTTGATTTCAGTCTACTGCAGTATGGTATGCGTTCAAAGGCTAAAATTGCTGCTTTTTTATCTGCTGAGGACCACATAAAGCAAAACCTGAAAGGAGTCCTGCACGTGGATGCTGGGAAGCTATTATGCAGCATTTGCACCGTTACTCTTGGTCAAACTCAGAAGGGATCAGTTGGCAAGCATTGGAAACTGAAATTTGCACCGTAAAGCTGAAACGCTGAAGGAATCCCAGTCCAAAGGGCAGGCTCCCGTTACGCCTCTCTCCTAATGGAGTGCAGATGCTACCAGTGCTGCAGGTAATCCATTTAGATCTGGTAGACGCTTTTGCAGCAGCAAATTCTCTCTCTTGAGAAAGTGGACAATGAAAACCAGGGACTCTTTTTAACCTCTTTAGTGTCATATTGTGTTATGCCAACAAGTTAGTGTACAATTTACAATAAAGGCTGCAGCTTTGGCATTTGGGGAATGTGGTGTGCCTTCCGGGAGACCGCTGCCTAAATTCTGCCATTGCAAAACTTACATACAATTTCATGGACAAATTTGGCTAGTGAAACTCCACGGGAACCAGTACATGACAACAGAGAAACTGGGTCCGCTGCTTGTGCTGGGGTTGTCTGGGAGGGAACAAGGGCTGAATTTGGGCCAGTAGTACTTAACACTGCTGTTGAATGAGCTAAAAAAAATTCAGTGACTGCTTTTTAATCTTACGGGGGGGGGGGGGGGAAA
>JAVKLA010000088.1:32984681-33024681 GCA_034782735.1 Sagittarius serpentarius
CAGAAAGCTTGGGGTGGGGTGGTGATGCTGGGAGGAGGGAGGCAGCATGCCTGTGGCTGCGGCATTCACCAGCAGTGCTGGCCACTGCCTTTGGCAGGGTTTGGTGGGCCTGTTATCCACGGCAGGGGAAAGCCCTGCCCTGGTCTCAGCGAGGGGCGGGGGGGGGGGGATTGCATGGCCGAGTCAAAGGGAGGGCTCGACAGTGAAATCCAGCAGGCTGTGGGATAGTCTCTCTGGGAAATGGAGGAGTCCTCACTAGCAGGGTTATTTAAGACTCGACTTTGAAACACGAGACACTCTGCAGTTGGGAACAATGCTGCACTGTCAGAGAGATGGACTCAATTACTTAATAGGTCGTTGCTGTCTGTCTCCTGTGATTTTCCTTTCAAGAACATATATTCAGCTGGGTTATTTCTCATGGGAAGACAAAGCGTTCTGATAGAAGCCAGGCGTTTGGAGGGGAGAGGCGGGAGGAGCAGCAGCCAGGCAGATGCCCAGTTTGCTTTCTGCGGAGCCTGCTCCTCATGACATGGGGAAAGCTGGAGTGATGTAGCTGATGTGGTATTTTGGTCCTGTAACCAGCTGATCCCCCAGTCTCATAGGTCTCACTTCCTTTTCTTTGCTCACAAAAGATTTGCCACATTGCTTTCTTCTGCCAGACTCTGATGCCCAGGACTACTGGTGGTGGGACTGTGGCCCCACAGGCAGCGCTGCAGATGCTGCACGGGCCATTGGTTGCTGCTTTGCCAAAACATTCAGCGTTGGATGACCACTTATCCAGCACTGACAGGTCCGTACAGCTCATCTTGGTGTATGGGAAGCCTCTCCCCAAGGATGGAAAGGCTTTGATGGCGTGTGATCAAAATGACAGCCAAGCTGGAGGAAAAGCTCATGGCCAGGAACCCATCTCTGAGTAACCATTCAGTTGTCTGTTAGCAGGACATGGTGGACAGGGATGTATAACGGAGACAGTGACGCCTGGTCTCACCAACATTACTCTGCCAGCCGTGGGGTGAGCGTTTCATAGGCACTTTCCTTGTTGGGGTCACGGGCCTAATTCACAGCCCTGATTCGGTGCAGCGCGAACTTAGTGCCAGGGCAGCTGCAGGGCTCTCGCTGCCGGTGTGTGCACGTGTGTCTGCATGTGCACACGCGCTTCGTGTGTGTGAGCGTCTGGGTGCACGCACATGTCTAAGGCATCTATCTTTGTGCACTTCTTTGTCACCACATTAAGACACTGCATTACCTTATGCACGTGAATTGATGCAACTAAATTGGCTGGATGTTCTTAAGCCCTGAGGGTGTAATGAGATTTTGTCTCTTTTGCCCATTTCTTTTTCTCTTCTTTTTTCAGAATAAGTCGTCTGTTTAATGGCACAGAGCCTATTGTCTTGGACAGTTTAAAACAACATTATTTCATTGATCGAGATGGTGAAATTTTCAGATATATATTAAGCTTCCTAAGGACATCTAAGCTACTGCTCCCAGATGACTTTAAGGTAAGGAAAGCTGTAGTCTGCAATCTATTTTTTCCTCCCATTCTGTCATTTGTTTTGGTGCAGGTCGGTTTGTGTGCTTGACCTAAACACACTTAACTAAATGTTGCTGTTTATTGTTAGGATTTTTAGTACTTGTGTATTACACCAGGGATGTTATTATTTAATAAATGGACCAATGGTTGTCATGGATACCATAAAAAGTTAAACGATGAAGCTTATGGCTAAATCAGGTTTTCTAAACTAATTGCATTTTCTCACATTTTTAGCTTATTTATCAAGGTATAACAACAATTAAGAAGCAACATCAGCACCTAGCACTTACCAGGGTTTAATGCTCAGAATCTGAAAGAAGTGTTTTAAATTTGATACTTGGAGGACTTAAATTGTATAAATCTTTTCTTGTTGGTATAAAAAAGATGCACCCTTAAACAAGCCCATGAGGATTTCTGTTAGATATAACCAATGCAGATGCTTTGCTTTCAGGGAGTAATCTTTCACACAGTTCATGAATGTCAAAATATTCTTGGGAGCTGGAATTTACTGAGGGCTTTTTAAGGACCAGTACATGTTTTCTATGAAATAATGGCGCTAGCTGTTGCTTTGCAAATCCTGATTGTTTAAACACTCCCCTCCTAGCCTTGTTTATTTGGCTTTGCACTTGTGAAAATTGCCACACTGTCATTCTTATGTATGAAAATTAGAAGACAAAAGTGTCCAAACTGTAGATTAGAAGATTCAACAAAAGCACTAATTCCAGGATGAAATGATGAATAAATTGGGATGGCAACGGGGATCTGCTCAGTTAGAGGACGCAGAGCGTTGCTGGAGAGGAAAGTTCCGGTGCCGTGCAGTGGGATTTCACTTTGCATGTTGGACTCGGTAGGCAAGATAATTTGGCCAGTCATGACTGAGTCAGTCCGGATTTGTGGTTGCTGTGGTGGCTTTAGCTTTGGAGTACAGCTGATCCTTACGCTGCAAACAGCTCCTCAGCCTTTCTTGCCTGAGTATAATGGTACTTGACCCGGCATAGGAGTGTTTAAAGTTAACGTTGAGCAGACGCACTGTGTAATGGGAGCACACATCTAGTCCCAGGGCAGGGAAAAGTTTTGGCATTCAGGGGCGGGTTTGGCGCTCCAACCCAGAAGGGCTGTCCTGAGCACTGGTCTTTCTGGGGAGCAGCGGGCTGGCTGGGGAGGCCGGCCTGCGGGTTGGGCTGCTGTGAAGCAGGGTGAGAGCCAGAGCACTGGATGCAAGAAAAGCTCTTTACAGAGAAATGAGAGAAAACACACAGGTGGGAGTGAAGCTAAAGACCAGACCAGTCCTGTGAATTGTAACATGGATCAAGTAAAGGGGGGGTGGATGGAGAAGCAGTACAGGTGAAATGCCAGAGAGCTGCTTTAGTGGCAGCATTTTGGACAATCTAGTGGGACAAGAAGGCATGAGAAGAGAGGGTAGAAGAGATGTAGTTCAAGCTGATTGTGGCCTCAACCAGCATCCAGATTTCAGAGGTGCTGTGAAACAAAACCAGCAGGATTTGGTAGGAGCCTGGAGGTGAGAGCGCCGGTGGATGCCAAGGACTTGTCGGCGCAGCGAGCCGCTGGCAGGGCTGGGAGAGACTCGGGAGAGCCGGCGCTGTGCCCAGACTCAGTCCGTTGTTCCAGACCATCTCTTTGCATAGGGTTAACTGTATTTTATTTAGTTCCTCCCTGGGAGAGCTTTAGAGCAAACCCCAGGCTAATGAGGGCTCAAGAACAAAGCAAAGTATTGCTAGGTAGGGAGTAACTAAATAAAAATGCATAGAAGAATGCGCTGCAAAGCTATATTAAAACTGCATTGTAAACGGATTTGACTTCACAGAAATCGTGTAATTTTACCAGCATGATTAAAGTGACAGAAGACAATAATCAAAGGCAGCAAATGGAATCACTTGGTGTTTCTAAATGCAAAACTCTATTTAAGGTATAAAACCTGACAGGTTTTCCAGTGAGACTTGCATTAAATGTTCTTTATGTCAAACAAAGCATTATCAAGTGTTTTGAATATTTATTAGTTTTTACCCCTTAATTTAATCAAGCAGTTTATTAGCCTCAAGGTTTAGCCAAGTTGCTTTGCAACTTGAATTGCTGCTCAGATGGTTATTTTGGAAAGTTTGGAATGTTAGTACTGCACCAGCATTATTGTGTTTGCTATTTAAGTGTTGTTTTCAGACTAAGTTAACACTGAAATGCAGAGAAAGTGGGGTATGTGTTCCTAGGCTAGTGATTCTTTGTTATCAAGTCTGACTGGTGTGTTTACAGTGAATATTAATTACACTTCCAACTACTAATAAGCCAGAACTTGAAAGTGTTTAGTATCTGACAGGTCTCCCTGCTGAAAGCAACACTCTAATAGTTCGTGTAATTTTCCTGGATTTGGGGGATGTTAAGCCACATGAAGTATGCTGAGAAATTACCGTAAGTTGTTTGCCTTGGTTCTCCTTTGCAGCCAGCCCATGCTGAGCGAGGCGATGGCGAGCAGCCCGGAGCTGCTTACAGCTCCCTCTTCCTGCACTGGTTCAGAGCCCCGCATGTGGGACCACAACACCTTGAGCAACAAATATCCTCAAGTAGAGTGTGGAGCCAGAACCCCCCAGTCTGCCACGCTGCTGGATTAGGGGGTGGCTGGCACAGGGGCTGCCCCTCCTCTGCAGCCCAAATATTCTCTGCGTTGATGTCGCCCCACCATCAGAGGTGTTTCCCCAGGACATTTATAAGCAGCATCTGTCCCCTTCACTGCCAATACATAACTTGATGCAAAACCAGAACCTGTTGTACCTACTTATTTGAGACTCGCTCCCTGCTTAGAGATCGTCAAACAAAAATAGACATAGGCAATGCGTATGTTATTACTCCATCTTAAGGAGGGGAGAAGCACAAATGCAGAGGACATCTGAGTTTCATATGGATTGTAGAGGTCACCTGTAGCACCGTAACCACAAGGCTGACACGCTAATTTATTAATACAATTTTAAAATTAGTGTGCTTGCATCTAATTTTAAGTGCTCTCAAACTGACCTTAGCAAATGGTGCAGTTGTCATTGTAGAAGTGAGCAACTTTCTCTTGTAGCCAGGAGTCAGATCTTTACAGCACTAAAATATAAAAGAAACACTGAGTCAGGATGACAGTTTGTTGTTTCACCTAACAAAGAATTAAAAGTGAAAAATGGTCAGAAAGAGCCATTTCAGCCTGTTTGGGAGTCAACACTAGGTACAAAAATAAAGGACCTCTTTAGTACTGAGAGAACAGCATCAGGTTCACAGGAGACATGGTTTTACAGTTTCTGTTGGCTGTCTCTGCCTGTAGTTAGCAGATCGTTACTGACCCACTGGCACTGGTGTCAGAACAGCAGCACAACGGGCCTTGCAGTCACACTTCCCGTCTCCTCCCCAGGAAGATGTCACCCTTGTCAGAGGTGACTGCACAATTTTGCCAGCGTGAAATCCACCAGAAAAAAAGCTTTTCTACCGAATAATGAGCAGAAAATTATTTTGTGAAAGGCAAAAAGCTGCGTCTTTGAAAGATCTGTTTACCTTTCCCATGAGATCTAAATGTTGTCCACAGGTTGTGGATGGAGAAAGGCTGTGTGCATCCCACCTGGCTGTCTGTTCCCTTTTCCAGGTGACCTGACAGAATTTCCCCACTAGTTCCTACAACAGCCACAAGAAGTTGAAGGCTCATGGTAGCTCATGAAGGCTTTTTGTGGTACAATACAGCAAAAACAGAGGCTGGACTGTCCATCTCCTCTTTTAGTCTAGCAAGGAGCACCCTTTTCCTGAGCAGGGACCTTGGCTGGTGGGAATCACCTTCTGAGTAAAGCGATTTTCCTTGGCTAAACACAAGCAGCTCCATTAGCTACCATACACAGTGCTGCCACGAGGCACACTGCTGTTAAGAAGTTGGGAAGGTAGGGAGATAATCCTTAGAAGAAATGGGGGATGCATCATCAGTCCTGCAGGACAAGGAACTCCTGGACACTGTACAAAATCTGCTGTGGGATGCTGCCTGCTGCTCAGCAGCACTGCGCTGACACCAGGGCTGGACCCTCCGTGAGAGAGGGTGCAGTATCTGTATGCATTTATCAGCGTACGCCTGGGACAGAAACTACCAGGCTGCTCTGAGGCTGAGTCTCAATGAAACTGTGTGCACTTTGCCATGGTGATAGGCAGTTAACACCCTGTAGCTACTCCTGTGCCTCTGTCAGTGAAATGTGCCTCTTCTGGATAGGTCTAGGAAGATTTGTGTCTGCATCTGCCTTTGGTAACTTACCAAAATAAGCAGCATGGAAATATTTTCTTGCAGCTCCTGTGGCACCTCCCTGGCGAGGTCCCTAGCGGGTTGAATTCTTCTACTTCATATTTTATGTTAAACTTCTGCAAATCATCCGGGAAGGATTTTGTATCTACAGTGCAAGGGTGTAAATACCATTGTCAGTACTGCTTGGGCATCCTGAACATCCTGTGTAGACAGTCCAGAAGCGGGCATCGCTTCCAGTCCAGTCACAGATGTCCAGTACTCCGAACAGTGTACAAAACCTGAACGAGAAGATGGTGTACTTAGCCGTGTGTTGAGTCCATTACCCTGCCCAAGCACAGGCCTTAGAGAACTGGACCCCCACGCTGTGGGCCATTCATTCTTTGTTCCTGGTTTTGCAAAATCCTCTTCCCTCCCTAAATACATTGTCAAATTCCTTGGCGGTGCCCACGTCACTCAGCACGGAAATGCCAGATGTCCTGTTACAGGAGCCAGAGCGGGACAGGGCGGTGGGGCAGGCTGTGCTGGTGGTGGCTGGTCTGGGGCAGCGTGCAGTATGCAGAACGGGGCATCACGGACGAATGGGGCATCACGGACGGTGTCCCTTCCCAGCGCTGTCATTAGCGGACAGCAGTGTATTTTCTGCTGCCTAGCAGAAGACACTTTTTTTATCCCCTCTACTTGTTACAAATTCCCCTTATTGCGACTGCTTGATAATAGGTGCCCAGACTCCCTAACGCAGCACACGCATGTTGCCTCTTCGCACCGGCACACCTCAGATTCCCAGCTCCTGTTACAAAGCCCTTCTTCCAGGTGCAGAACCCTTTCCAGCACATTTGTGCTCAACCCAGCTGCGGAATGGACACGGAGATGAGAGTTTTGTTTTAGAAACCAACCCAAACACCTTGGCTTAATGCAGGCAGTTACGACCACATGCGCACCTCGTCCCACAGAGCACGTGATGCTCCAGCACAGGGCCGATTTTCACATAGCCGTCTGAAGCGTGGCTGTATCGTTCTGGGAACAGTAGTGGAAGAGCCGTTTCATTTGAAAACTGGTTGTCTTATCAGAAGATGGTATCAGAATATAAAACTTATCTTGTTTATTTTAGGACAAATGGTGGCTAGCAGGAGTCACTGAAGAGCTGCATTTGATGCGGTGGGCTAACAGCTGGTTGTGGGGGAGGTAGAGGTGGTGTGATCCTGGTTTTGTTTCCTTTGTGGCATTACTGTTTTGGCCTGGGGGTGCTGGACCATTAAACTCCTGTGATTCGGGGTACTGTCACCCTAGTCCAAAGCCCAGTGAAGTCACTCGAAAAGATCTCACAAAGGTAATGGGCTTTGCATCCAGCCTCAGGAGCACTGTACCTCTTTCTCCTTTCAGAAATGAAGGACTGAGTTTTCTATCGCTGTACCACCTCTTCTGGGTTTTACTGTTGAGTTTTCTTAGCACATATTCACTTGATTGACCTTACAAATAATATGTTATTTTATAGTGACCATGAACACAGATACTCTAAAACTAGTTTTTCAGGACCTACTGAAAACAGCGGGAGACTTTCCATTGCCTTCAGTAAGCACCGGATGCTCCTGTTCACTCTACCGCATTACATTTTTCCTTAGCATTGCATATTTTCCTTTGCTCAAAAAAGAGATGCAGGGGACCAGCAGATGCCCAGTGAACGTTTGATATGCTCCTGCACACACCTCTGTAATGAACACAGGTGGTGGACTGCATTGCTCCAGTGTCCTGCATGAAGAAGACTGCAGAAAGTTTGGGGCAGGGTTTTTTTTTTCAATTTAGGCCACTAATCCCTGTAGGTTTAAACCAATGCCATGCTCAGTAACCAGGGAGCTTCACCAGTGGACAGAGAAAAGCAGTAATGGTTCAGCAGAGAGTGCTGATTTTGGGAAGGGGGGGAAAATACCTTCCATCAGGGGACGAGGCTTTGGGGCTGATGCTGTCTTACCCAAGAGCAGGTAATGCAGCCAGTCTCCACACCTCTTCATCTGGCCTGTTCCCAATTCCGGTTATTTGCAGCATGCTTTCTGTATGATTTCTTCTTTAATCTTCCTGTTGTTTTTCATCTTCCAGCTACTTCCCGTGAGTGTGTTTGTTGCCCTCATTTCTTCCTGCTTCCTCTTATCACTCTTTCCTCTCTGCGCCTTCTCCAGTCCTTTTTTCTCCCTTAGTGGTGTGCGTATTGTCCCAGCCTTAACAGACATCAAAGAGATGTAAAGGATCAGATGTCCCTTTTTTAACGTGATAACCTTGCCGGTGTCACTGTGAATATTCATACACCTCCAGGCTGTAGGCAGCCCTGGGGTGAAGGAGCACCTCTCCACTACCCGTGGTGGGTCTGTGGTGCCAAATCTGAACACAGCTAACTGCTTTGGTTCAATAATATCCTGCAGCAGCAGATTTTACAGGTTAATTTTAAGCCGCTATGAAGAGTCACACCTTTTTGTGCTGCACGTTCATTGGCCTTTGGTTCCCCCTGTTCCCTGAGTCCTGGAGCATCAGCGCTGTCATTATTTTTCATGTAATTTTGGTGCTGGATTCTCGATTACTTCTTGTCATGCCCTTCTTTCCAGTCCAAATGATTCCAGTCATTTCACTCTTGTGATTTTTCATTTCATTTCATTTCATTTCATTGCAGTGGTGGAGAACTGGCCTTTATGTCCAGGTTTGACCTACAGCATACTCCACAAAAGTCATGTAGCATACCTGCGGTACAGCATGTCCATCTGTAAATAGGCGTAAGAGCCAGGAAAGCAAACGACTTTGCAGAGGGGAGCTGGTGCTGTGCTCTTGTTGCTCCTCTTCCCTTCAGGAGGCTGAAGGAGGCAGTGGGGCCAGTGTAAGCAAACTGCCCGCCGGGTGCTTCGCCCTCTCTTTCTTCTCTGGCTTGGTCTGGTGGGCGCTGCTGCCTCCTCAGGTCTGGGGGCTGCTGACACCCTTTCCCTCAACATACTCTCATACGTTTAAGCTGAGGTGGGAAGATCTGTCAGAAATCTGATGAAAAGTTATTAGTGAGGATGTGCAGGAGACCTCTCAATCAATGAACTGGGAATTGGATCAAATTGGGAATTTGAATTGCCCAATGCCTAAGTGAGGTGATGGACAGATGTCTGGGAAGAACATCTTCTTTTAAGTTGTTGGAGTGCACAGCTGAGCTCCCAGCCAGTGGGATGGTCACTACCTCCATATAATTTACCAGGCTCCAAAGTACACTTTAAATACATGAATAATCATGAAATGCAGAGAGCAGCTGAGCTGCTGTAGCTGAATTTCAGACTCAGCAAAGACAGGTGAGAAGTGAAGCTGAACTGACATCTCCGTCTCGTAACATGTGCGAGAGGTAACAGCGAAGCCCGAGATCTTGTGTTGTAAGATCAGAAGTGAATATCTGAGGCCAAGAGTGAAGATTAGAGCTCAGGACATCTTCTCTTACATCAGCAGGCTTTGCTTATTGCAGCCAGTTATTTTGATTTCTTAATCCAAAAGTAAAGCCTTCTGGCATTGAGCTTGTGGGATAATAAATGAAAGAATAATTCCGTGCAATGGGAACTTCACAGTCAGCTCAAATAGATTCAACACTAACACAGTGTGGTTTTCTGTGTAGGTGTAAAACGAAGACAAAGTATGTGGATACCTGTTGCCTTTGCACTCTTGCTGACAATACATAAGCCTAAGTAGGTCAAACAGGAACAATACTAATTTTTAAAAGAGAACTACAAGCATTTCTAGTTTCTCTTTTTTTTTTTCCCAGGACTTTAATCTTTTATATGAAGAAGCAAAGTATTACCAGCTGCAGCCAATGATTAAGGAACTTGAGCGATGGAAACAAGAGAAAGAACAAAGGAAACATTTCCAGCCTTGTGACTGCTTGGTCGTAAGAGTGACTCCAGATCTGGGGGAAAGAATTGCATTGAGTGGGGAGAAAGCTTTAATAGAAGAGATCTTCCCGGAGACTGGGGACGTCATGTGTAACTCCGTAAATGCAGGCTGGAACCAGGACCCTACCCATGTTATTAGGTTTCCTTTGAATGGATACTGCCGGTTGAATTCAGTGCAGGTAATGGCCTTTCGGTGCTGGCTCATCTATTTGCTGGGGTGTTTTTTTATTATTTCTTGTTCAATTATATGCAAATTATTTGCTTCTGCCCAATTACCTTCAGTGCTTATACTGCAAGGAGACATTTTCTGCCTGGTGAGATCACAGTCTTTCAGGTTTTCCTAAGTCTAAGCAGAAAAATAGATTTAGATTTTGTGTATGTTAGTGCCATGCTGGTCTCATAATGGTGTTATACTGATAAATGCTAATTTTTTCATCAATGTATAGCCTGCAGCAGTTTTTTTTTCCTCCAAAGTGCCCCCAGGAAGAAAGAGAGAGTTCCAAAAACTACAAAAAAAAATCTCCACACCATTTTATAGAAAATGCAACAATGTGTAAATGCATAATTTATGTCTCACTCATAATTAAATGATGGTGCCTGCGGGATGGACTTAAAAAAATTGATCTCTGCACTTTTTTTTTTTTCAAAAGGATGTTCTATAAAAATTGCCCAGAGTATTTTAAACAAAATGTATTTCATTTTATACTCAGAGTTTTGACATTAGGTTTAAAATTAAACATATGAAACAAAAGAAGGTAACCGGACAGATAGGTGGATGGTAGCTGAAATAAATATGTGCCTTGTGTTTAGGCAGCAGCCTTATGGGCAAGAAATGCCATTTCACAAGGGATCACCGCCACTGCGGCCAAAGCTTTGGTGTTGTAGCTGTCCTTGGGCTGCGGAGTAGGAGCAGTGTTGATGATATTGTTAACTTGGGCCTTAATTAACAAGGGCGAAACAGTGCTCTTGGTTTTTGCATAGATGCCTTCAAAATATGCTGCAAATACTTGTATTATGGAAAGTGAAATCAGCCTATAGGGGAATATATCCAAAGTTACCGTTCCCTGCAGATGGGCTGTGGCTGTGGGAACTGGGAACTGCAGAACTGGGCTGTGGGAAAAGCCTTAGTGGTCTTGATAAACTTCCCTGTGGGCAAATACCCACAGAAGAGCTGGCCCATGGGACAGGCTGGCCAGACAGGTTGGGGAGAGAGGTGTAATAGCAAGGGAGGGTAAGAACCCAGCGCCCTTGCTTACCTGCGGTGTTATTACACAGCAAGTTGAGGCGCTCTCCATCTCCCAAGCTGCCAGTTGACAACATTTTTGGGAGACCTGCAGTTACTGGAATACGTAACAGTGGATGGAATCATTTTAACAACCTGCATTTGACAGTGACACTGCCCTCCTTGGGGCAGCATTCTCTGGTGCACCGTGCACTAATAGACGCTTTTGTCTGAAACCATTCTAAACTCAGCTATTCTTGGTGATTTTTGGTTCAAGACTCCCAAGTGGTTTATTTTGTTGAACTTTAACAGTCTGATGCCTGTAGTTAATTTTGCACAGTCCTTAGCAATTTCACGTTTGGCAAGGTTTGGAGTGGGCTGCCCCAAAAACAGAAGGCTGGAGGTGGGTTGGAGGCAGATCGGTTTGCTGGCAGTGGGAACAGTGCTGAATTCATCACTGTACAGGGTGGAGAAGGGAGCAGCTGCAGTTTAGCTAAGGTAAATGGACAGGGAAGCGTGTTCGTGTCTCAGCCACACTGTCCATGTGATACAGCTAGATGCGTGCAAAAATTAGAATAACTGAAACAATAAAGGGTCGCTGCGAGCCACTGACGGGCTCAGCACTGCAAGCAGCCCTCAAAGCGCCGGATGCCCACGTGGCTTAGCATTTGGCTCTGTTTTATGCAAAGTGGCATACTGGTAGGAAACGTGTGCTGGTAGTAAAAGCTGAATGCTAATTATTGTTATTATTTGAATGTGTTTTGAATTCAGTCAAAATTCAGACAATCAAAGAGTCTCTTTGTAAGTTCATGTTGTGAAAAAACATTTGTGTCAAAGAGTCTACAGTATAAATAATATTATTAAATTACATCATTTTACTAAATTACATCATTTTACTATATAATTAATAGAAAGTCTTCTCAAACACTTTCTGGAAAATGATGCATTTCTGAGACCAAAGGCTGATGAAATCAGCAGCTAATTATCATTGGCTCTCATGGACCCTGGTCAGTGCATAGGCGCTGCCCTTCCCCTTCCCAGGATTTTTTGGCAAAACTATTAAATCAGAAGTTGGAAGTACAGTGAAGCAAATGCACAGACTTAATGGAGAGGGGTTAGGAGGGGTAGTGGTTGGAAGAGCAGGATCATTTCCAAAGAATCTCAAAGAGTGACACAGTAAGTCTGCCTGCTGTTTGCTGAGATACATCACTTTTGTCTCCCTATGCCCAACTAAATATATTTGGTAGCATAACTGCAATACTTATAAATTCTTTGGATCTTTGGAAAATATTTTCATTACATGTTTTGTGTCAAGAACTGTGCATATAAAACAACGAATGTCAACATTGAGTAGGTAGTAGTAGCCAAAAAAATACAGTAGCTCTTAATTTAATGCCCATTTGTAATTACATACAGGTATAGAGTTTTCCTAAGACTAACACTGTTTTTTCAACTCCTCGCAACAGGTTCTGGTGAGGTACGTGAGCTTACCTTAGAGAAAACTCAGTGATGCTTGTATATGTTGAACACTGAATCTTCATAATTAAGAATGTATTCGTTGGTATTCTGCAGAATTTAAATGAAATGCAATAAGTGAAAGTATCATGTTTCTATTTAGAAAACCTTCCAACAAAATGAGATACGCTCAGAATACTGGAAGACAGAGTATATTAAATCGTAGCACGAATCCTCTATTTAATATTGTGTGTGTGTCTCCCCATACGTAGGAGAATCACAGCTGATACTCACTTACTTTTTGGCATATTCTCTTTGGAGATTTACAGGAAAGTGGCTCTGATTTGATTCAGAGGCACTTACTGGTTTCCCTCTGTCTGTATCTTACCTTCAGAAAGAGTAATGCGCATAAAGACAAGTTCACTAAATAGCATTTAAATCTCTTCATGTTCAACATGCTGACATGCCATTTAGTCTTGTGCACACATCGATGCATATGAACCAGTGCTCAGCACACATGGAAGCAGCCTTTAGGAGCCTTTCTCCATAGACCTGAGCTCAACCTCATCCAAGTTTCACTTAAAACTCTACAATATTTAAACATTCTCTGCATTGTTTAGAGGATTTGGCCTGTTTTGTTTCTCGCTGAGAAAATTGATGATACCAAGATTTTTAACGCTAGATTATAGCCTGCAGTCTAGTCCTTCGAGCGCGTAGGTAGCAAAAATGAATCTCTTTGTTCTGCATGTGGTGCTCTGAGGTGTAATGTCTACCTAGATTGTGTGTTTGCAGAGAGCTGGCTCAGTAAAGAAAAGTCTTATGTTAACATGCAGCCTTCCATAGCTTTGGACCGAGGCAAGCCACGGGCACTGCTGTGCTTGTTTTGTCTTACAAGCAAATTGATTTTAAAAGTTTTTAGCAAGGATTTTGAAGTTACGTCTCTCTCTGAAATCTTACCTGTCAATCCTCTTGTTTCGCTATCCAGTTAAGTGGAAGAAGCCTCCTTTCCTGTGGCTGGGTTGCCTTTTGTCTTCATCTTGCCAGGTCTAGCAACAGGGATACATAATACAGTCAAAATACACTCCAGCCTGTGAAACAGCAGCCTGATGTCTTATTCTTCCTTCCCTCTCAAACTCCTGCCGCCTTCTTTAAGCAGGAACAAGTGTTAGTGTCTGCACCCCATTTCTGTCCTACAGGCTGCATTCAGCCCGGAAAATAAGAGAGTTCACTCTCTCTCTCAAATATATTTTGATAACCCACTCTCCTGCCTCTCTTCCCTTCTTTTAATCTCTCCAGGTTCATTTTTCTTCTATACACTGGAGTGCTTTTTTGATCTTTCAGTTCTACAACTTTCTTACAGTATAAAGTATATAAAAATCAGGACAAAAGTCAGTGAGATTTGGCAGATGCGACTTTCTGAGAACGGAAGTCCCTGTATCGCAAGGCCAGGCAGAGCTGCTCAGGCAAGTTGATTTCCAGCAGCTTTGGCATGGCTTAGGCAAAGCTGTGCTAGAGCAGCTCCTTTCGTTTGGCTGTCCCTAGCAGCCAAGGTAGCAAGTACAAGGTTTTAGTTACCACTGAAACCCCAAATCATGGATTAAAACGTGGATGGGTAACATGGGTGACCTCAAAGGAGGGTTCTCATGGATTAAAACCAGCAAATGCTGCTGCCATGGTTTGCATTGCACTACGATACTACCTTGGATGTAGTTGTTCTTTTGGAATCAGTTACCCTTAATAAAGTTTCCAAACTGATGTTTCTGGAGAAAGCAAAGCCAACATTCAGGCAAAAGAAATGGTGCACTAAGAAACGCACCATGGCCTCACGTGAGTCTGTGTGCGAGGGCAGCGATCTGGTGGGCGCATCTTTAACGTAGTCAGCTTGGGCCTTGAAACGTAAGACTTTTAAGTACTACTGCAGTAGGTGTAACTGCTGAAGTGCTCACAGAGCTAGTAAAACCAGAAAAGAAATAAAATTCTGCCCATAACATAAACCCGTGAAAGTGTACGAGTTGACTCTGTCTGAAGGTGGGTATATTGCTTAGCCGCCTCTCTAGGCTGAGTGAACAAGTTTTTAACTAGCTTAGTGCCTGTCGTGGGTGGCAGACGGCTGTCACGTGGGGATGCTGGTGTTACCCAGTTCATCAAGTTTAGTAAATCGTCAGGTTCACCTCCCAGCACAGTGGGCCCATCTGCTGGCCCTTATCAATGGAAGCGCTACCTTGGGCGAGACTGTTACAGAACAGTACAGGCTGTTCCCCTTGATGGCATCTGTCAGTTGAGAAAAACACAGGAACCATTTTTCCAGGCCACTGCCCTGGACTGAGGAGAGCCAGCAGTAGGAGGGAGGCAGCACAGCATCTCCTCCAGTGGATCTTGCATTGCGGATCTGCCAAAGGTGGAGCTGGCATCCGCTCCCACCTAATGCTGAGAAAAGTCTGCGTGCGTCCTGCTCTGCTGGGAAACTGTATATCAACACGCTCACGCATGTGAAAACACGGCCCCGATCGTATTGCCAAGATCAGTATATCCTAGGGTAATGTGCTGTGTGACAGTCTCAGAAATTAAAGTTGCCTCTGGGTTCCTTAAAGTCATGCATCTAAATGGCACCAACTTTTCCTTAGAAGGAGAAAGAGAAAATACATATTTGGGCAATACAAATCAACCTATTTCTTGGGCCAGAACGTTTTCCTACTGTCCGCGTCTTGGCTTCTCATCCCGTCTCTGCCATGCTTTGCTAAAAGCAGCACTCCCTTCCAGCGAGGGGAAATCACAGCTGCGATTTCCGTGAAGATCTGGTGGAAGTGTCATTCAGACTCCTAATACATTTTCATCTGCTAAGGAAGAGCTGAGAAATGTTTTCAGCCCTTTTCTGCAAGCCTGTTAATATTACTAATGAATAATGGACACTTTTTATTATGACTTAAACACGATGTTGCTTTCTTTAAGCAGTAAGAGGTAGCATCAATATCACCACAGTCCAGTATTCTGCTATATAATGTACTAAGCTGCTCTGCAGAGTGCTTATTTGTTTGATTAATTTTTGTTTTCTACAGAGGTTTGCTGAGAGCGAGACTTTAATCACAGTGTAGTCATTTAAGAATAAGTTACAGAATTATAGCTGAATGATATTCATTCAACGAGGACTCGAAAGACTAAATCCATCATTTAGATCCGCTGCTCCTGAATGCTTTTATCACTAAAATTTGCTGAATGTTAATCTGATTTTTTTCCCCACATTGCAGGTGCTCGAAAGATTATTTCAGAAGGGATTTAACGTGGCAGCTTCATGCGGTGGTGGGGTGGATTCCTCTCAGTTCAGTGAATACGTGCTGTGTCGCGAAGACAGACGACCACAACCTACCCCAACAATCAGAATAAAACAGGAGCCCCTGGACTAGACCCTACCTGTACTCCTTTGTAACCGTAGAAGTGTTTTAATAGTCCCTTATGTGAAACACTAAGGATTTGCAAAACAGTATTAGCAAACAGATTTTGACTTTATGTTGCCAATTAGTGGTATTCTGAAACTACCTGTCACATAGCCAGCCATGAAATGCATTTGAAAAACCAGTTGTCCATTTTTCACAATGAAATTCCTGAGCATGCTCAGCGTACCAGGCCTGCTGGGAATGTACTTTGGGCTGAACAGCTGTGGTGGTGAAAAAGGCAAAGCTTCGTAAACCTCTGACCCTAGACTGGACTTCTGCAGAAAGACCAATTAAAGCAATTTGAATAGATCAGCAGGAGAAACGGTTCTGACAGCCTTTCCAACGATACCCCGATGCTGTAACGTGTGGAAGTGGGCGCCTCCGAGAGGAAGATGGTACGCTAAAAACTGCACTGAGTATCTTCCCTGACTGCCGCACCTCCTTCATATCAGACGTGCTTTACACCTCCATACATTATGTTACACTTCTGTGATTGTACTCGCTCATGCTAGCAAATGGCTTATTTTTATATAACATTTCCAACTGAAATATCTCTCTGCGGACAGAAACCAGAATCAGAAAAGAACCGTCTTACAGTCAACTGGTGCTCAGTTCTAAAAAAAATCCACACAAATGAAACAAAAAAGCAACAAAAAAATCGACGAGGCCGATTATGGCAATATTTGCAGGAGTAGGGATCTGGAAGCACAAAGTAAAATGCCATCCACCATCACACAATGGTCATACCTAACGTGGAGCTGTAGTTCTCTTAAAGCCAGTCTTGTTTTGACTCAGAAACTCTTTAAGTTTTGCATCATCAAAGAAGTGTGGTTCTGCCAAGCAAGCTCTGCCACCCCTTGTTACTCATTTACTAACCATGTTATGTAAGCCCACATTTAGGAGGAAACGTTAAGAATTTTGGACAAGCCTACTCTTTATGGGTCTGGAATTTTTGCAAAAAGATGTTAAAACCCTCTACTGCCATTGTCTGATGAAAGCAGGCCACCTTTTGTTTAGATTGTTTTTCCTCTATTATTTTAAACTATTATTAAAATACCAATTCTGTAGCTTCCCTCCATCTGTGTAATTCTCTCAACGAAGCCCGCTGCCTGCAGGAGGCTACTGCTCCTTCCATGAATCGGTATCAACTCCGACTTGCAGGGCTTCCCAACTCAGGAGACAGCACCGTGTTTGCAGGTGCAAGGTTATTAAATAGCATTCTGCTAAATCCTGTTTATTGCTCTTTAGCATGATTGGGTCCTCAAAAACTAATTCACGTGTTAGTCACAATTTAGTTTCTCCCACGTTAATTTATAGAATACTGTTGTAGATGCTGAATTTTAATTAAAGTCTTCTTAGATGCATAAGTACGGCCATATAGAACAAGGGACAGAGTATTAAGTGGTCAACAATTCTTTAATGCCAAATGATTACAATCAGGCAAAATTAAAAAAACGTGTTTAATATTTTCAAAAGCGATGAGCTGTACTGACTATCCAAGGTCCAGTGTAGGCAGGGGTCTGATTTTTGGAAAAGGGCTGGATACCTGTCCATGGAAAATCAGACCCATGCAGGCTTTCTCACCTTGGTTTCCCGACTCAGAAATCTCTTCTGGAAATGTTAGCCGTTACGTGTTGGCCTGCTAACTTAGCAGAACAGTTGAGCAAATCTGTCTACTTCAAGAGAGTTGTAAAGTTATTTTATTTTGTGGTTTTATACTTGTACAACATTCTAAAGTTGCTAGGCATTGCCATATTTGAATATATGGCACAACGTTCACCTTTGTAAGATATCTGTAGAATTGTATATTATACATTTAATATTGTAAAGAACTTAACGTATAATTGTCATGTATTTGTGTATGCACATTTCTTATACAGTACTTCATGCCATAAACATTTCTGTAAAGTAAATGATCAAAAATAAGCAAGTAGGGTGGAACACTCACTGTATCTCCCATGTTGTTTGAAAGAGGTGAGATTTTTTGATTGCATCTCCTCTGGCCTTTTGCTCCATTCAGCTTGATGTAGCCATGTCTTACAAAAAGGAAAAAAAAAAAAAAAGTGTTTTATTTATTACTTTCATACATTGAGTTCACTTTAAGTTCAAAATCTCCTTAAATAATCCGTTTAGCTTCTTGTTTTTATTCTATATACACTTTTGTCCTGCCCTCCTGAACAGGGAGAGTTAGCACTAGCAGCAGCCGAGCGCTTGTCTGTCGGCGCA
The DNA here is from genome assembly GCA_034782735.1 of Sagittarius serpentarius. Lineage (NCBI taxonomy): Eukaryota > Metazoa > Chordata > Aves > Accipitriformes > Sagittariidae > Sagittarius > Sagittarius serpentarius. Next base: position 33,002,704 of record JAVKLA010000088.1, read on the forward strand.
TCCTCTCCGTTCGTTACCTCTCGGCCAGGGGAGAAAGGCGAACACCTCACGTTTACATTTAAACGCAGGGGCCCAGGTCCGCCACTCATACTCAGGCCAAGCCTCCCCTGAGGTCAGCGGGGCTGTCTGCAAGTGGGACCAGCCGCCGAGTACCCGCCGAGCGCTGAGCACGTCCAGCTCCCGCTGAAGGCGCAGGCAGGCAGCTCTCACAAGCTTGGAAGCGGGATGATGCCTATAGATACACGTACAACATTGGAAGTATTTGTGGCTGGTTGGTTTGGTTTTCTTCAGTTTGGTGTTTACCGTACTTTTTTTATAGCTCAGTAAAGCAGCTCCAGTACTTAGGGCAGCTTGCTAAGGTGGCATCGTAAAGGGTTCCAGGCTGCAACAGCCGAGTTAAATGTGAACTTGAGATGGAAAGTTTGAGCCATGACATCACAACATTGACTGCAAAATAGCACTAAAGCAAGGAAGACATGTGGAAACAATCACTTTGTTAGAAGAAATATGCCTTTTAAAAAAAAAAAAAAGTTAAGCTAAGACATGTTTAGTTAGTAACTTCAGGTCACTTATTTAAAGTTTATTACAGTTTCATTTATATCTTTTTTACTTATTTCCCTATATTTTTAGGCAGCAATATCATCAAAAACTGATTTGAATTTTTACTTTTGGCCTTAAACCATAGCAACATAACTTAATTAAGAACATTGCTCAGCATCACTAAAACAGGTTTTAAAATACCATAGAAACTCCAGTAAAGCTGTGGTGTGCAGCCAGCAAATGTTTTTGTTACGAAGGCCAAAAAGTAAACGTAGCCTGTTTTTTTGCCTAATTCAATTGAACAAAATTGTTCTGATTCTCTGTTGCTGAGCACTGAAACTGTGGCTTGAAGAACGCGAGTCTTCACTAGCACTTTCTGAACAACCCTGTTACAACACTGTGCTCCCAAGTCTCGGAAAGAAAGCGAGAATGTTATGTTGTGCTTATTGGACTAACCGCTTTTGAGAAAGCAACTGTTGAGTGCACTAATTCACTGTATCAATAGCATTGAGGTTTGTTGACAATTTTATTAGATGTTTGACAAAGGATAAGAATCAGCACAACAAAACATTGAAGTATTTGGTTTTAATATTTCTTTGTGGGTATTCTGTTAATATTTTAATGCAAAATGTTTCTGAACAGTGCTGAAGAACTGCAAGACAATGTGAAATTCATGTTTGATAAATTAATACTGTATGTCACTCGATGTGTTACTTTAGTAAATTGTTTTATTTCTTTACAAAATAAGTACAAATAAGGGAGTATGTTTTCACACAAATTGGGGTATTTACGAGTATGTACAGAAATCATCAAAATAACGTAATTCTAATAAACACAAGGCCTTTATAAACAATATGTACAAATTATCAATACATTTAAAACATAATTTTACACTTCCTGGCCTTAAATACCTTATGAATAATCTTTTGGCTAAATAGCAGCAGTATAAATTTTCTTCTGCTTTTCATAAACCTTAAAAAATAATTAAAACTTTTGTTTTTAAAACTATTGGACAAATAGTTCTATTTGTGCTTTCGCTATGGTTTCCCATCAAAAAAAAAATATTGCCTCAAAAAAGTGGCAAGCATAACATAGTAAAAATTGAAAAGATAAATAAGCAAATGTCTCCCTTCCATGGTTACTGATAATACTGTCACGCGTGAAGTACAACTTGTGCCCACCTACCTGCTTAATAGTCCTATCCGATACCCATTTAAAAGACTCACACAAACTTCGCTTGGCTTTGGTGTGGGCCCCTTAAATTCCAATTCAGCAAAGCATTTAAAAAGCATTCATCCCACCTTTAAGCACTTAAAACTAGTCATTATGCTTAAAGTCATGCGCTTGTTCATGAGCCTCTCTGGACCGGAGGCCCCAGGTCCGTTGTCCAAGGCGAAGGCATCGCCAGTCCCTGCGGCGCTGCCCTGACCGCCCCGTGGCATGGGGCTGCCAGGGCTCGCTTACCCCTGCTCCCGTGATTCTCTTAAGAGCAGAGCTGGCCCACCAAAACTTCCTTTACAGTGACTTTAAAAACCCATATAGAATACTCTAAAATCTTTACTGAACAATACTCTCTTTTAAAACCACCATTAAACCATACTCTTTGCAATAAATAAATTAAGATTTTTTTAGAAAATAAACCCCAACTTTGATTCATGTTACTAACCAGTTGCTACAAATGTGCAAAAGGTTGAAAAGATTTAGAAAACAACTGGAAGCTAGTAAAGGTAACTCATCTGGGACCCTAACACACAGATTTCATACACTTAGGATTTGGTTCAGCAAATGGCTCAGGAAATGAGCTGTGCAGTAAAAGCAAAAATCCTAAATATATAAAATTTGTGAGAGTGTGGAGTGGCGATTCTCTTAGCTGTGCAAAAAATTGCAATTATAACTAATCTAAAACAACAGATATCACAATGGTTAGTCAGCGGAAACAGTGCTAGTAAAACTAAAAATGGAAGAAAACCAGCACCGTAAGTGAACATACAGGTTAACACCATGGTTAGGTCCCAATCCTGTGAACCTGTCCCAATCCTCCTTGCCACGAGATGGTTTACATGAGCCACTGCAGCAGTCTTTCCGTTTGTGTAACTTCAATGCTATCTACTTCAGCCTTATCTAAAATGGCCAAATGGAGCAAGACTTCGATGTTGGTTATATCTGTGGATTTAACATTTTAAAACCTTTTGCACATTTTTTTGTGGTTTTATAATTTTTTTTTTTACATAAAGGGAATTTATTGCATGTGTCTGACAATTTTACAAAACAAAATTACTGAAACATTGACTTCTGAAAAAAATAGAAGGCACATTAAAATGACAGCTTTTCAATGCAAGTTGAGCTTCTGTATGGAGAAATCAGTACAATTCTTGGCTTTATTTAAGCAAAGCTCGATAGAGCAGGAGAGAATGGCTCGTTTCTCTTTCCTGTTCCATGTAGAAGATGAAGTCCCTGAGGTTTACGCGTGTTATTTTCTGTCGTGCATACTGCCTGGATGAAGGAGTCCCCAAGCCAGCCTGACTTCCACCAGACATACCAAGACCCTACAAAGAAAACACAGCAAAGTCAAAAGTCCTGCAACAGTAAAGAGTTTGCTCGTACTCTCAGGTTTACAACTAACTGCTGGATTATTTTAAACATCTTAAATGGATTATTATGAGCCTAATTCTGAAAGTATTAAATGAGATTTTTTTTCTTTTTATTTTCCTATTCTTCTGCGTCTCACCAACTTAACCTGAGTAAAGAAACTCAAGTGAAAACACACATGAGGCTAGACCTTGTTCATTTACAACTTGGGACAAACACGTCTGACTAATTCTCCTGCTACAGTCATGTTACTAACCATAGACGTATTTGATCAGTTTAATTTCAGGAGCCTTTTAAGGACAAAACTATTTGCAGCAGATAAAGTCATCTTTAGTATATCACGTGTGTGCACCATCCTACTCCACATCCTGGGTCTAGGACTGGAAAGAGGTGAGTGGTGTGTAAGGATGTTGCTACTGCAATAACCTCTGCAGCTGCAAGTCCCACGGGGACCCCCGTTCCCTCCTCTGGGTCTACTGCAGAGAAAGGCTTGGTGTGGGGAGATACTGAACAATCTTGCTCGAGTACACAACCAACGCTCAGCTGAGAGATGGAAAAATTAAAGAGAAAAACCACAGGCTCAGACATTGTGCGATGATAAAGACAAACATTAGTATGACATTTTCTAAAGCTATGTTAAATTGTTTGTTTGTTTAAATTGGTTCAAAGGTACTGAATTACTGAATAGCTTTTCCTGGCTTTCTATATAGAGAGAAAATTCACAAACTGGGCCTGAGAACACTGTGATCTGAATATTTAGAAATTGAAAGGACGTAATTACAGACTCTCTGCAGTCTTGCCGAGTTTAAAACTGAAACCTGATACACGCACACATTCAACCCTTTTTTCATCCTTAGGAGACCATTGTTTTATTAATTCCAATTGATTGCTGGCAAATTAAACTGTTCTAACTTAGAAAAACAGGTTTTAATCTCTAAAAAGATGTAAATTCTTTTTCAAACCTGTAAGACATCTGACAAAGTTTTCAATAATTTTAAAATCCCAAATTTACTTACTGCTGCTCTTAATAACCTGCCTTTCTTTCCCCAAGAAATATTTATTCTAGGATCTTGATTCTAGCCATTAAAAATACAGTTAAGCATAATTTTTACTACTGAAAGATTGTAGGGGAAACATATATGGTATATTGCGAGTAAGACGTGGCACTGTTTTCTCCATTGCTTTTCTTTCTGTGTACCAGCAGTCAAGACTCCTTGCAGAACTATACCATTCAAGTTACTTCTATACCCGATTATTAAATTACAGTAGTGGGGCAAATCCTATTCTTTTGTAACCACAAACACAAAAGGCTTAATGTAGTGAAATGAATGTGGCTAAGCTTGCAGGCAAGCGAGGGAGAAGCCCATAACATTTGAGCACCGTGAGCATTTGATCTGAGGGATTCTGTTCTCCAGCATGGAGTTCTTTTTGTTAATAGGTTAATTGATTTACCACCTAACCTCACTGCTCATAGGAAAAGCATGTACTGCAGCTGCAAGGGTTGCTCATCCATGCTGAAGCCAGACACATCCCCAGTGCACAATCCATTTATTTAGTGGTGCTCTGAATTCAGCCTTTACGCCAAAACGCTTTGCATTCCTAAAAGAAACAGCATAATTTAAACTCATACTCTTTATCTTCCACAGGTCTGGAACAATAACCTACCTTAAGCTGCTTCTCGCCTGTACTCTGACCATACACCCACCTTGCCAGGGCTGTTGCCACTGTTTCCAACTCTCCAGGAAACCACTGTATATATATCTTAAGTCAAGCTGATTCAAAAAATACTCTTCTTTCTTCTCTGTTCCCCACATGGTGCATCTCTCCTCCCTGCCCCAAGTAATACTTATTTCAGATTCATCCTGACTACAGTTCCTGAACAGTGACAAACACACTTGTAAGAAATGTGGCCACCTTAAACTAATTAAAAAATACTGTCCATAGCCTACTGGACTAGAACCATCCTGCACAGGCTTATCAAATATTAACAGAAAAGCTACTTGATTTTAAAAATTTTTCTTCATTTAAAACCACTTCTTGAATCAACTGAGGTACATTTACAGCACATAACTGCTTTCTATTTGGACAGAGTAGCTGGAACTAAGATGTGGCAAGTCATTCATTGCATTTATCACTTGAGATACTGAGCTTTTATGTACGAAGAGCATATACTTAACGCAACATCATAACGTGACATTAAGCTGTGCACATTCATAACTGTGCTTGTGAGCCAATCAGTTAACCGATAATGTTCTGTAATTGTTTTACAAGGTGGAAAAAATCGTAAGAATGATTTTAGAAAGTACAGAAGCACATTTGTAAACTGACAGAACAGTAATTTGTATCTGTCAATATGATCTCTAATTTAAATTAAAGACCAATTTGGTACTGCATTGTACTCAAAATTATTCTGCAGATGCTATATAAAAAATGTAGACTACTAAATGCCACACTTTTTTAATTATATACATGAATGCAAGCATAGTTAAAATTAATTGCCAAGAATAGTGGAATTGAAGTAATGCAGATTTTTCTCAAGAAGAAAAATCACTTTTTTTTATCAGCATGACAGACTTTTCATTAACCCAAACAAGCCCTGTGTTGTCCGTATCTATAGCAACTAATAAGAGTTACAAAGATAAAAGCTCTAATAAAAAAATAAATGGTTGTAAATTGTTTACATCCTTTATTTCCTGGCCTGCCACACCCAAGCTATTACCAAATCACACCCACTCAAATATACACCAGTACTAGTTTTTGTATCAGTGAACTTCTAATTATAATTTAAGGGAAATCTAAAACGTTCCAGACCACGAAAAAAACTGTTTAATTTATATATGAACTCTTTCTGCCATTTTGAGATTGCTTACATACATGAGTTATAGTGCCTTCTTATCCCCTTCCATCTTGTCCTCTCTTTTTCCCCACTGCCTCTTCTCCCTTGCTGCTTCAATCCTACCTTCCTGTAACACACCAAGGCGACTGGTGACTGCCTTGAACTTGGCAGCTGCAAATCCCACAGAAGAGTGGGCTACAATGGGGCCTTCCTGAGACCCCCACACAACTCCGACTCCCAGCTGGGACTGAACAGAAAATCAATTCACAGAAAATCAAATGCAGGAATTTGCAAAAACACCACGGTGCCGTGCTCTCTGTTAACCTGTAATCCAAGACCCACTGAAACAGTCAAGAGTCCATCTACTTTAATGGGCTTTAATGCACTTCAGATACACGCAGCTCATGTACATATAGCTTACAGTATTTTAAATAACAGTGTTAGACTGTCAAGCTTAATTCAACTGTTGAAAGCTACCTAGCTTGAAATTATGGCTTAAGAAGAAGAATCAGAGTAATTATTGGTTCAGTATGCACATTTTGAAGCAATTCTGAATTTGTCAGATGTGACACAAGATTTGGTCCACCCATCTCAGCCTGTTTGCTCTTTTCACGATTGTCCTCTATGAGAAAACTCACGCTGCTGGAAAAGCAGAATAAAAACGGTTCAAAATAAAATACTGACCAAAGACTTGGTAGATCACTAGGTAAATATACAACAATCTGCCAAAGAAACACGCTCTCACAGCGATAGGGTAGAAATTAAAACAAATAGTCCTATGCACAGAGAAGCTAATGAAGCCTCATTTCTGACAGATGTGTCACATTTCCCTGGTACTACTTACCACAATAAACCCGTCTCCTCTACAGAGCGTTCATCACCTCTGAGCTCCTCCACAAATATTCTCAGTCCACTGTACTACCCTCCGCCTGTCACAAACTCCCCCCGCTTCGCAAACCTTCACACCTTTTTCAAAACAGTCTCAGAACTACTCCACGGCTGGCTCTTCTCCCATCCTCACTTACCAGCTAGGCAAGCATCGTCCCACGGGGTGGCTGACCCACCAGGCTGCATGTGCTCATCAGCCGCCCAGCAGACATGTGGCCCCCGAGCCAAACTTACCCCAAAGTTTGCTGAGCTCACGCTGCAGCCTCTTCCTTGCTGGCGACACCGGCAATGTCTCGCTTTCCCGTACCCAAGCCAACAGTTCACATGGAAGTTGTAAGGACTTAAAATCTCGAGTTCCTTCCTACCTCCGTCCCCCTTCTGCTACCCCCACGCCAGATTTGATCAGTATTTCCCCGAAAGGTTTAAAGGCTACTGGGAACAATGACTGAGACAGACAGACACACCTTTTCTGAAATTTTCATGGACAAACTCCCCTACTGCTCAGAAAGTAAAAATGTTTTTGTGCATTAAATTACAATAATTACAGCAGCAGGTGTATGAAAATTAAACTAACTCTCAAAAGTGTGCTGTTCCTTGCTTGAGATGGAAGTGCTTTCACATAAGAAAGCACACGTAATATAAAATCTACAGTTTTTTTATAATAATGATTTCTACTGTTGAACAATTAAATCAATTTCTTCATAAATCTGTATATTTTCACCTTTGAATTACAGAACCATGGAAATACAGTGCGATATTCTTGTCAGGAAACACAAAGATAAGGGCAAATAGAAGATTGCATTTAATATTTTATCCATCTTTCCTTCACCAGAAAACAATTCAGTCCTGACATCTCTCCTTTGAACATAGTCTTGAACTGCGGCTATTGCTTCTCTGTGACCCAGACAGACAAGGCAATAATGATAAAAGATCTGGTGGTTTTCTTTCCGGGCTACATGGCACATCCTTGTGGCAGACCTGCACTTCAAGCCAAAGTCTGAAAGTGGGGATCATGCAGTAACAATTCAAAGCCAAGCTATTTATGGAGCAAAAAAGTACCAGGAATTTTGTCTCTCCAGTCTCCACGAACTGAAGAGGAGTGGGAAGCTAAGGTATATATTAGTCTGGTCTTACGAATAAGAGGTCTTGGATCATAAGAAACATTCTGGAGATATTCTGCAGCAATGATGTTTACTTGCATAAAGCGCTATTAGAGCTTTGGCTGAGAGGCACTTTGTACATGAAAAACAGGTATAGTATTATGCATGATTAGCTGTCCCACGTAAATTAGGGTTTAATGCAGCACCTACTGAGGCCAATAGTAATGATTTCACTGATTTAAATGAAAGCTGAAACATCCTTAAATCAGTATTCCCCTGAAGTACAGAAAAGTAAGTAATAACTGTTTGTCAGCATCTCAAAGCTTAACAATACTATATGAAATATATCTACAAAAAGACTGTGCATCTTCATATGCACAATATGGTGGCTTTACAAGTGTCTTTAGAAAGATTCATCACCAAAAGCTATCATTTAGGCCTTCAGATCAGCAACATTTACCGGGAGGATTAGATACCACTGTTTCTTTGGAAGCTAGTTATTTTCATTTGCAAAGATTTTTATCCCGTACTATTTTAGTGCAACTGTTCCTACAGACTCCGTTTTGGCACGCGTTTGCTTGCTACACCCTCTTGGATGCAAATGCATCTCATTTCCCCTGGGCACATAAACACACACCTCGCCCTGCAGACAAACATCAGAAAAACTGATTTGCACAAGTATTTACAAGTACTTCAAATACCAACACCATTGCAACATTTCAAAGACAGCATGCAGTAATTTTTATATTAAGAATAAGAGGAAGGTAAATCATACTAAGACGTGGATACAGTGAAAATTTTTTCTTTAGATGTGATCACTTTAGTTTATAATTACATGATGTTATTTTAACCCAAAGAAATGGGCTGCCATTACAAGAAGAATGCTTTATATGTACCTGCTTTTTGCCTTTACTATGTTAAGCTAAGTCACATATGCAAGTACTATTATAATTGAAAAACCTGCTTTGTAAAAGAGCATCACACCAAAACCTGCCAGTTGAGAGGACTCGGCATCTATTACCAACCTGACCACCTATTCCTTCTTCTAAGAGAGCGTTCCCCCCACAAACTGAATGAGAGCAGGGACAAAAAGCAGGCTATGCAGCATTTCAGTGAGAATTTGGGAAGAAGGGAAGTCTGCCCCAATGGAAATACATAATGCAGACAAAGTGTAAGGCTGCTATGGGCTACGACATTTACCTGCTCACAGGAGATGGATGTTCCACTGCCCAGTCCTCAACAGGTCATTCTCAGGAAGAAACCAGACTGCAACTAATTTTAACTTCTTAATCAATTTATCCATGCAGATCTCTGAATAATCACTGCATTAATGTGAGAAAGAAAAACTCAAGTTTTTCCTGCGCAGAGATACGTCCTTCTGTTCTGCAAAGACTTTTAACCTTTCAAAGATCTTTCTGTACTCCTCACTGCTTACTTGTGATAAAAACGGGTGCCTCGTACCCTCTGACTTCTTGCAACACACTTGAAATTTGCTTGGTGGTGCAGGCTCCAAGACTTTTCATTTACTTTGTTCATGGACCTGCTCTTCACTGCAGCTATAGATCTTGCCAACATCTTTATCCACAAACATCTCATACCTACCACAATTCACTGCCTTACTTGGACTTAAAAGCAATGACAATGTTACCTGATTAAGAACTCTAAGTTTGGGCTGCATTCTTGCTGTGGTAATTATAAGTGGAACATTCTATTTATCCTGTTTCCATCATACACATATATTTTCATTTCGCTTGGAATGTTTCTCCTCCCATGATTTCCAAATGTTTAATCAAGTGCTGCTCCCTTTGAAATACTAATCCTGCCAATTTTTTTTTATTGTTATTTTTCAAGCATTGTGGTGCTTCTCCCTTCTCATCTTTCAATATTAGCATGTTTTTTTGGGTGTGTTGTTCCCCCCCACCAAAGGGCTTGCCCATCATGCTGTACATCCCTATATTCTATCTCACTGGGAGTCAAGAAACGTCAAACCAACTTTGGGAGAAGCCCTACAGCCCAACTTGCAGTATTCACATTTTCCTTGAATCATATTTGATTCCCATCTGAACTTGTGGTAATCCTTGATACTAGTTCAAAACTATCTCAGTTTTACATAGTGGGTGGCCCTTTCTTTTCTAACCTGTATGATTGTGACTTTCATTTAATCAGAGACTTACAATAATTAAAATATTCTTGACATTCATCAATCTTTAGACACATGTAACTGTAAAATTTAATTGTTTAAATATCTAATTAAAATATACATAATTGCTATCCAGTAAAGGTTGCTTTTTTGGTCTATCTCTTACTGAAGACATGCTGAGCAGAACAACTGTAGGGGACAGGGTAACTGTGGGGGACTAGATTCATTCATAGCTGGTTTTGATGAAGAAAAAAACCACCACTAAGAAGTGCATCATGACACTTCATGTGCTAGCTATATCTCACCTATTTAAGGTGAGACACAGATATCATACAACTGTTTCATATATTGCCAGTCCTCCTGCGGGAGGGGGGAAGAGTGGGAGACAGGGAGAAAAGCATCTAAATCTTGATGCTTGTGGGGAAAAGAAATAAAAAATTCTTACAAATGCAAAATCTAAACACAAAATCACCTTCTCAGCTCTTGAGAGCATGAATTGCCCTCATTCATCTCAACCGACTCTCAGTTCTTAAGCCTAATTATGATGTATAACACCCAGACTTTAAAATAATTATGTTTGCAACTGTTGGCCGTCTTGTGCACTCCCAGCAATTGTGCAAGTGCCAATCAAGTGACTTTATGCACCACTTGCCAAACAAAGGGCAAAAATAGCCACAGATCAACCAGTTCTTGGCACGTTTTATTCCCGTTTAAAATCTGTTTGTAGATTAGCTGCTATCTATGAACAGTGGTATAAACCTTTCCCTATAATTACCAGAGGCTCCTCTGTGTATTGAGGGTAGTATATGGCCCTAATTCGTACAACCAGTCCATTATATAAAACAAAATCAGCAATGCAGTTATCTCTGGATTGAGTGGCAGTAAAAATTAAGCCCTAAATGCTAATACCTTCAGCTTGCAGGATAAAACACACTGTCAGAACACAGTCCAGTGTACAGGAAATAAGATGTTAACATTTGTAAATAAAATGTGAAAGACGGCTAACACTATTACTGCAAATACTATGCAATATAATTAAGGCCTGGTGCATTTCAGTCGTTAGGGAGAGATGATAAAACTTCAGAAGGGAGAAGCTGCTAAATCATTTAGCCACTCATTTCTTGATTTCTTAACATTTCTGTTTCTTACAGTTAAGTCTCACTCTGGACTCTAAGTTGTTTTGTTTGTTCAGAAAATATTTAAAAAACTTAAATCAGATCGGCACAAATAACCCAGAAGAATGGCTCCAAAAAGGAAACAAGGTGGGTTCTCTTTCCTACAGACATCAGTAAGCTTATAGGAGCCCACATTCAGTATGTTCTTTCGCTTCCACTTCTACATTACGAAGACAGTCCCTTGCATATCATGGTCACCATGTGCTGTTTATCATGCTGCTCTCTTTCTCAAGTCCTTTTCTAGCTCCCCTGCCTCCCTCTCTCTTTCTCACCAGGATCACGTCTCCAGGACTCAAAGCAGATATATTTCATGACCTGCATGTCTCCACGACTCTTCATTGCTCTTTGTCCTCCAGATTGCAATCTAATCTGTCACCAAACTTCAAATTGCTCCAGCATACACACTTCCAGTGTTTTTTTTTAAAAACAAACAAACAAACAAAAAAAACCAAAACCCCAAAAAAGCCCAAACACCTCTGCTTCTTAGTGCCCTATAACCTCTTAATGTCAATCCAGGTTTTCCCTTTCTCTCCATTATCAGACAAAATAAGACAGCCAAGCCTTGAGTAAAAAGCAGATCCATTTAACTTATGAACACTACAGTGACAATTTAAACTTTGCTCTAACATTTTAAAAATGCCTTAATCCCCTCTTACTTCATGAATTGCCAAACCCTTGTCTTCCTCCAACCCATTTCACCACAAAGTAAACAATCCTTTTAAAGACACATTCAACACAGCCAACAACAGAGAATAAACTTTGAATTTCAAACTAAGCCATTTGAAAAAAACCAAACTTACTTGTTTTTTGTAAAGTTAACCCTTTCACACTCTCGCAATTATCTCAGATCCACCTCTTTTTATAAAGTGGGATTAAATGCATCACACAAACTTTCAAGAACATCTTTAACCAACTGTATCTTGCTGTAACAAAATGATTCAGGAATCTGTATCAGTATCTACAAAAAAAAAAAAAATCTCTCTCCAGTCTACAGATGATCATGGAGGAGACATGGTGATGTAAAAAAACATTTTTTCAGATGTTGAAGCTCTACGCTTAGCTATCACTAACTTCTCATCTTTACTATCCTTGGAAGTTTGGATACCACCCAGACTACCTTAAGAAAAGAAGAATTAACAAGTAAATATCTTAACTATCACCACCTTTCCTTTATTAGAAAAAAACCCCAATAAATAAATTATGTAAAATAAATTAAAAACCAGATAGCCAAAATCAAAGGCTCCATTACAAACAACTCTAAAACACATATTATAATATATAACAGCAAATAAGTCTAAGATAGACACAAGATCACCTAATACCGTAAAATATCTACTACCTATTGAATAGCTATTACTAACAGGTCCCAACAGTTGACAATTATTAATGTATAAACTGGCAAGTCTCTCATATCTAATTACTCCCAAAATAAAATAAACATGAATATTACATAAAAAAGAGGGTTGCAACTACGGAAGAAAAACCTTTCCCAAAGTACTAGCCAAAACCAGGCTCGTGATGGGATTTTTTTTGGCAAAGTTAAACAAAAGGCAGTGGAGTGTAATATATTCACTGTCTTTGGAAGGGAGCTGGCACAACCAATCATCAGCAACGTGAGAACTTGAACAGATGACGGAAGAGGGCAACTGAGCAGACACACGCCAACATACACATGCACACACACTGAAGAGGATTACTAAATTAATTAGAGAGGCAAGTGAAAAAACAACGTGGAATTCAGAATGCGCTCAATAGTATGGAATGATGCTACTGGCCTATTTTTACCATTGGCAGTAAGAGAGGAGGAACAGCTAGCTCTAGTAGGAGAAAGTGCATTATGATACAACACAACATGAGCATTATAAAATGCGAGATGAATCTCAAGCCCAGAGGCTCTTTAGCACCACTCCAAATCACAACTCTCTGCCTTCATTTTTCTTCTTTGCTACCATTCCACTTCTTCTCCCAGTACTTCTGACTTGATTAACCCTTTTTTTTGCTTTGTCTTCTGCCTTCCTATTTTCATGGTATCACATCAGATTCTTTAAAAAGCATCTGAGTAGTAACAGCAGAGATTATATATAAGGAGTCAGATTTTCTGGAGTACTCTAACCCATTGAAGCTCCAGCTGTTTCCAATGAGAAATTTATCACTTCATCAGCACCTTAATAAGATAGCATGCTCTTTAGAAAATCTGGCCCCTGATTAAAAGTTACAAAAATCATGAATCAAATCATAACCTGCTTTTAATGGTCTGAATTCAAGTGCTGTGAATTTGTTTTTTCTGTAAAGACTTTCCCCAGAAATTCCAGTATAACGAGCCTGAAACAGACTTCCTGAAATACAAGCTTCATTTTAGCCTTCTGGAAATTAGAAAAGATACAGTTGCATTCTATGCCTAATTTTTTGTATCCCTTTCTGGAATAGTGAGTTCTGTTGTGCAGTTTAACCAATTACGGCTTTCTCATTAACCTGGCCTGAAATTATGAAATCAATTTTTCAAGAGCTTTTTTTGGTCTTTCTAAAAACCTGTGTTAAGATCACTGATCACACAGTACATATAATGTGCTACCTGAATGTGTGCAGCACTAACATACGGTACGGTAGGTTATAACTATTTTACCATCTGTTCTATCTGAACTCTAACCTTGATAATCCCTTATCAGCCTTTTCCACTAACTGCCACAGTTCTTAGATCTTGGCTTCTACTCACCCTTTTAAAATTAAACTGCAGCAAAATGCACGGCCGGATTATATGCTGCTCTTCAGAAGCCTTCACTGCTCCCCAGGTGATTTAATTTGGTCAGGGTCTTAAATAATTCCTTCAAAACTACAGGCTTTTTTTTTTTTTTTAATAAGACAAATCAGTAACCAGAACATTCTTTATTCTGAAAAATATCGCTCAAGATCCTGCCATATTCTTTACATACTCATCTATAAAGTACTTTGTTTCTATTACACCCTTATTTAGCAAAGTGCATCACCTTCAGTGGAACTATAGTGGACTCAATACTTTACAAGAGCAAACTTCATGTTTTTAGCAATGTTCCCCACTGTGCTTGACCCAGTGTCTGTCAACCAACTCACACGATGAAGCAGACTGGGTCTAATTTGGTTTTTGCACAAACAGCAACATTACTATAACACCTTACCATCTTGCTACTCTGCATACCCATAAAAACTAAACAGTAGCATCATACTGAAAAATAAAGCATTTATTTTATGGCCATAAACGTAAGTTCTCCCCAAAGTTTGGAAAAATGGACAGATTCTCTAAATCAAGAGAGGATATTTGAAACTTTTATTATTATTGGAGTTTTTTTGTTGTTTGGGTTGGTTTTTTTGGTGGTGGGTTTTTTGGTTTGTTGGTTTTGTTGTTTTTTGGGTTTTTTTTTAAAGACTTGCAACCCATGTCATCAAGTTCTATTTCATATAGATGTTGGAGTTTGAGAGTCTAAGCTTTAATCCTAGGGATTGTCAGAATAGCTCATCTGGCAGACTGCTTTCAGATTTAAAGACTGCCTTGTTTACAAAAACTCAAAGAATAGCTACACAGTAATTAAAATCCATGAAAGACCATGGCTTTGGTGTAATTTATACATACCCATACAAAACTACTACATACACACAGACATATGGAAAACATAAATATATATTTAATAAATACTAACGATAGCCACAAGAACATAAGCACCTCTAGTTTTATTATATGTAAATAAAGCATTAGCAGTTTGCAGTACTAGTTCTTATGGATGACGAAATTGAAGAAAGAATCAAATACGATTATTACCAATTACTATCTTACAATATATAGATTCAACTCAAAATACTAAATCATAACAGCTCAGTAAACTTCTCTGACTCATTATCAACTGAACCAGACTGTAATGCCTACACAATGAAAACTACATTTGTAAAATAATACCTTTGTAAAATGATTCAACTTTTAAAATTAGCATAAACCTCTCTCATTAAAAGTACTTGTATCTTCTCCATTTTGAAATACCATATAATTTCTACAAACATTGCCTCCTCCTGATCTCTGTTTAGTACGTGAACAAAAGGAGAATTCAATTTTTTGAATGTGTGAGTGAAGAAATCAGTTCATGAGATATAATTTTGCTTTTTCACGCATGAGTAGTTTAAATATGTTATTCAATGTTATCTTGAGGCACAAACATAAGGCATGTAGGTTAGAGAAGTCAGAACTACGTACTAGTCTGCTACCTCAAATGTCTTTCAAAATATGCAACTGAAGGATATAATGGAAACTATCGTTTAATTAAAGAATATTGAATTTAGTTGTAATCAGGGTCCTATTAAGCAAATAGCATACAGCGACTATACAAATATACAGAGTCCCTGTATACATCTATATAATTCCATGCATGTTTTCCAACTACACAAAAGCATCTATATTTTATAGCTCTACTTGGGGGAAGGGAGAAGTACTTATTTTCTTTTGGAGTTTATACTAAAACAGCCTTTTCCTTTTCTAGTAAATGCAAGAGAAATAAAAGTTTTGATGGATAACAACTAGAGCTTACAATTCACTTTTCGTCTCCAAATACATGAGGATATTAGATCCCTGCCCCCCCCCTTCTCTTTTGCATTCAAGTATTTCCACCTTTGCATAAAAATGACTTTTATTATGCAGTTCCGCAGACTTTCCTAGGTTGGCACCCCAGGAGCATAATCCTGATTCACAAAACAAAAACCTCTAATTACCCCAGCTGCATAATTCATTGGCCCATAAATAAAAGTTGGCCAACCCATGATCTTATCTGACAGACTCCAGGGAGCACGTGTGGGAATCTCGCTATGGGAGAAACACTGGTCAGGGCTGGCGGCAGCCGCTGGGCTTTGCAACCGGAGGTCAAGTGCTCTGCTTGGGTGTCTTGGTCTCCCCCCCAAGGAGAACGAGGGGAAAGGAGAGGATGTCATCTTGCAACCTGAAACTTGCACACTTGCAGGCAGTTAGTGCTGTCTTTGGTTGCTCAGTCTGTTTGCAGGTGAATCACTTAACGACAGGTTTCTATCCGAGCTGTGATCCTCCACAGCCTCACACACTGCAATGACCCACATGCACTTTGTGATTAACTGAACTGCAGCAGTAATGAGCAAGAGCAAATACTTGAATTGGCAATACTGTAAGTATATGCTACAGGTTTGCTTCAATCGCATTGAGAGGCCAGACTGTAATTTGAAAATCAGACAGTGCTCAGATGACAAAACCGAAACACACTTATCGAGTATTCCTTACTTTGCATCTATTTTTCCTACAACGCTGATGAAAAGCTACGTACATTCGCACTATTCTGGCAAACTTCCCAACAGAAACCTTTTAGACACTGTCTACAGAGAATTTCTGCAGATCCTTTTATTACTGCTTGTTTGTTTTTATTTACCAGAGTTGCTCTTAAGTTCCATCTAACCTTTGAAAACTGGCATCCTGTTTGTTTTCATGATCAAGTATCTGCAATTCACTAAATTACAAATAAAGATGAGACCTGGGCCACTCTTGGTGGCAGCTAGCAAAACACCTTATGGTCTCACATGAATTTCAAATGGAAAGAAATGATTTTTCAAAGAACTACGAATTGGGTTCTAACGTGTAACCACATAATAAAGACTAAGCCAGAAAACATTTCAATTCTCAACAATGTTTTCATTATGCATTATAACAAACATGAGTGGCAGAGAGACTCGTCAACCCAGTGGCTAAGGCACTATTCATCTTTCATCTCCCAGATATCTGGGCTGCAAACACTCAGCAATAGACTCACTTTTTCACTAGAAATGTCATCTTGGAGCTGAGAAACCTTCTTGACAAATATGTTTTTGAAACAGATGTATTTTTGCTAAACATTTTATCTTTGACAAAAATATATTTTGTCAGAGAAAGTTTCGATGCATATTTTTTTCACCAGCTCTAGTAACAAGAAGTTAAGACTTCCAGGGCCTGAGTGGGGAAAGTTGCTGAGACTATGTCTCGCTGATCAGATGAGGTCTTCCTGGCTAGAGCAGTGACTAGTGCTGTAACTACAGCAATGGAAATACATGCCAATTATCTGTTGCTCTCCTGATTTGCCTGTGTTTACCCTAAACCAATAAGCTACAGGTCCCCTCTCACTGTGCCATACCGAGCAAGGCTAAGAAAGGGACCTAAACCTGTCTCATCCTCCTCAGCTGGTCATCACAGCTATGTCTGAATGACTACGTGTACTTAAGTAGTAATTAACAACAGGAATGTTTAGAATAAACGAGTAAAGACAGGGTATTTGAAAAAGAGTTAACAGATGTCCTTAACATTGCTGCTGGCCTAATAACATTGCTGCAGTAATTTATATGATGTGGAGTTTATTTAGCTGCTGCAAACATATAGGGTTATAGTAATCACAAGCAGGTTGCATTAAGCACAATACATCTTCCATGCGTAACATAGTGTTAAAAGTAATCCCAGAAACAGTATGCCTTGAAGATATTATATGTGCAATATCTTCTACAATCTGATTGTGAAAAGCTAACCAGAAAGCATCTTTCACACTTAAAAAATGATTTAAAAGATCTATAAAAACCAAGACTTCTTTTACAGATAATTTTGCCTGTATTTTGGGATAGCAAATATTCAATTCAAACATCAAATCCTGGCATACTTCAGGAAGCTATCAGCACAGCAGTGCTGCCTTTTTTCCTTTGAAAAATGAAAGAATTAAATTCAAAACAAACAACTTCAATTTAACACCAAACTACAGGATAACCAATCTTAAAAATGTCAAATTGTAATGGATCTTAATACCCATATAAAACACAAAAATAGTGGCATTGTTCCTTGGTAATGCATAGCAACCTTACAGAATTTCACTGAAGGAGAAAGAAGGGAAAAACACCTTATTACTTCTAACTCCTGCGAGCCATTTTGGTCTCCAAAGGTTTTAGACTGCCTCAGGCCATGTGTCTGCAGTGTTTCGGGAAATGACTTGCCTTCGCACGAACACTGCTATGTTCTGCAGCACTGCTGCCCCCCAGCATCCCCGCTCAATTTCTATTTAACTCTTCCTTACCTGTATCAGCCTTTTTCCCCCTTTTTTGCAGCAAGATTTCAGAAAGGTTTTCCTTAAAAAAAACAAAAAACAAAAAAACACAAACCAAAACCCCCTCTGCTTCTTCTGACAAGTTTTCTCAGAAACAAACAGGACTAGAATTTATCTCTATAAATCTTTGAGAGAAAAAGGAAATCAATTTAAAACTAAAATATCTGGAAAAAAACCCCTACTTTAGCTAGCAATCATCATGGAGCTTTGAAGTTTGATACTGCTCAAACGTTTGTCTGTTTTACCTCAGTTAACAAAGAACAGTCAGAAAACAAAAAATCACCAACATCCCCATAGAAAACAATGGCTCTACTAAAATTCTTCACCTATCACTGTATTTAGATTTTTAATTACACTCCCAGCACCACATTACAGACTACGATTAAGTCCCTGGATAAGGCCTCATAACTATTAACTAATTTGTCTTAGCAGCAGTGTATTAAAAGTAATAGGAAATAACCCATCTAATACAGAGGGAAAGAGAAAGGTTTAATCCTCCATATAATTTTTTAAACTCATTTAGCAGAAATGTTTTGTTTCCCTCTGTTTTCTGTAAAGATTCAAGGCTATGCCCTGCAAGCTATTTTGCTTGATAGCTTTTTTAAAAACCTCTAGAAAATTCTTAGCCAAGGTCACTGCTGATTGACTCAAAATATGACAGTGTATGAGGCTACTAAAATATTCTGTTCATCTCAGAGGTTGAGTAAGCAGCTCTAACTAAGAGGAAAATCAATATAATACTTCACAGTGAGGAAGAAAATGGAAAATAGTTTAGCAGTTAAGTGGTTAATGCAATTCCTAAGTGTTCAGCAATCATTGCAATTTAGTGCCATTTCGATTATTACACAATAAACAGACCATGTTGTCTGGAAGCAAATTTTTATGAGTATAGCTGAAGGGGTTGCAACTTATTTAGCTGCTGAAACTCTAAGGGAAAGAACATTTCTGAATGCTAACACTACAGATCAGAAATATACAGGTACACTAGAAAGGTTATTTTTAGGTCACTACTATGGTAACTAACCACACTGACCTTTAAAATTAGTATGCAGTTCAAGAAAAATGAAGTTCAGTGAAATGTTCTTTAAACAGGATCATTTTAATAAACAATATTGCACATCCTTACAGCAGAATGTTGTCACTTTTTACAGCTATTAATTTTACTTCTGTATCACAGCATCATAATATAATGTATAAGAATATAGTGATGCAGAACTGACTAGGAAAAAACATGTAAACAGCCAGAAAACTGATTAAACTATCATTAATTTATGTTTAAAGAATTAAAAAAAAAAAATAACAGCTGTATTCATTTTTGCAGAATAAAATGAAACTGCTAGCTGGAGAAAGGCAGTTTTTCACATCATGTGAAGTACTGGAAACATTCAGAATAAGTATAGTTAAAACAGTCTTATTTTGTCTCATTTTGTTGAAATACAAAATTTTAAGTGGATTTCAAAAGAAAACCCAGTTCTGCAATTTATAAATTCAAAGACAAACAGGCGAGAGTTATGTTCAGGGCAGATGAGATAAATAGCACAATATTAAGAGTGTATGGTTGATGTCAGCAGGGACTCAATAAAGGCAACAGTATTTTGAACGAAAGTACCATTTGAATCCAATGTACTAATGTTTACTTAGACAAAACTTTAACTAGAATCATGGTTTTAATAAATAATATATTATGTGTCAGTCCATTAGGTAAGAAATGGAAATCAAATTTTGGCTGGTCATAAAGGTGTGCTGGCTGTTCAACAAAACCACCATTACAGAGAATATATTAACAAGTAGTATGCTGAAACTTGGAAAAATCAATTTACCCCATCAACTTACAATCATCAAACACAGAACACAACTGTTCCAGTTTCATTAAGATTGGTCTCAGCCATGTTTGAGACAGCTTATAATGCTGTATCAAATGGCTCACAGTGAACCAGATACGTAGTTAGAAAATACTATATATGTACACACACTTATGTGTGTGGAGAGAGAGAGAGAGAGAGAGACACACACAAGCATTTTAGTCTAGGTTATGTTGTAGACCGTTTTCAAATTGTGGCTCTTAAAATTAATTTAAAAAAGGGAAAGTTATACCTGCATTTTTTCAAGACTCAGTATGCTTCTGAGTAACATCACTCTTAAAGCGACTTTTAAATGCCTGGATTACAATTTCTATGAAAAAGGGAAGAAAAAAAATATCTCTACAGCTACTGGGATTCTGGGTCACCAGTACAATTTTCCTATGTTACTTGAATACCACGTTATACCCACACTTCTTTGTTGGTCACAGGCAGAATAGATGGATGCTGGTCAGTTAGTAACTATATCCACCTCTAAGCCCCATCTGAAAATGAGCTCTCTTACAATGTACACTATACAAAGACACAGCAAGGGACAGGCACAATTAGCAATCTAACAACAACAAAAAAACAAGCAACCAAAAAAAGAGAAAAGAATGGATGATAAGCTGTACTAATATCCTCATTTTACAACCAGGGATCTCAGTGCAGCCATTGGAGTGAGCTTGTCTACTTTGTGGGGCCACCCGGGAAGCTGCAACTCATGGCAAGTGGATCCAAACCTGTGCCAAGGACTATAAATACAGATAGGAAACCTAATCTTACACATGCTGGGTTGAACGTTAATGTAAATGTTTTCCAGGTTAAAAATTCAATTGAGAAAGCACAGAAATGTACATCTAATCTGCCCATGTTTAAAACTGGGCACCCAGGGCAAGCTCATTTCTCTCCATTGGTGCTAATGGAGCTACACTAGCAGCCATACTCTTTTTTTTCTAACTAATACTTACAATAGCTTTTCTTACTAAAACCAAATTAAGCAGTTTATAAACATGTAGTGACATGGCAACAGGGCCTGGTTTCCAACATGTAAAGCAAAATCTTAAACTTCACTTTTCTGAAAATTTAAGACCTACTGGTTAGCCTCCCCCACCTTTCCATGGGGTAATTTTGCTGGTAGTAAATAATAAAAATTGTCATTTTTTGAAAGCCAACCAAGACTCCGAGCATTCTTCTTGACATCTTTTCAGCCAAGATTGCTTATAGCTGTTGGCCACTGAATGAGCTTATTTAAGGAATGGAAGATTGTAAGTGTGCCAGCCAGATGAGAATGCTAAGCAGGAAGCGAACAAGCTAACAGAACAGGTAGTCTGCCTTTATGGAAAAAATTTCCCCCAAATTAGTCTGTCATCAGCAAAAACCACCAGCAAAGACATTCGTTCTGCTGTACTGTATGTTAGAATCTCCAAATTTATGTTAAAATAGATCCAGGTTCTGACAGGCTATTTTTCATTTTGCTACTTGGTTGGTATTTACAGAAACAAAACCAAATTTTGGTTAAAACAAACACAAGGAAACGCTCATGTAAGTAGTAATTCGGAAGTAAGGTTCCACCAATATTCCATTTTCCAGTCTGACATAATATGAGAAACATGAAGCAGAAATAATTACTGTCTGACACTAGGAAAAATGACGGTGATTAACTACACAGATTTAGCTTTAAAATACAGATCTCCCTGCAATACCATGGCCACATACAAGTATCCAGCTTTGAAAAGAAACTGCTAATTCAAAGGAGACAGTGAAAGTGGTTTTTG
>JAVKLA010000088.1:33026242-33055665 GCA_034782735.1 Sagittarius serpentarius
GTCCCTTCTGGGTACACCAACAGCCTTCTGACAATTACCTGCCCTGAGGAAATCACTGTCAGCTTTCTAGCAGCAAGTAATCAAATCCAGTCAGGAGTCACCTTTTTTAAGGGCATAAAAACAATATGGCTTCTACTTCCAGAAAGAACAGACCAGGCTCAGTCCCCGAGGTAACCAAAATACAGCACCTCCAGGGTCATCGCAGAAAAAACAACTGCTGAACTGTGTCAATCCCCAGAGACTCCTACTTCACTGGTGTAAAAAACTTTTTTCTTTTTTATAACAAAATTGCATAAAATACAGCAACACTTGATCATTTGTTCTCTCTTCATGACAGAAATCTAAATGCGTCATGTCTACAAAAGATAGTAGTATGATGTAAGGTTTGTTGACTGAATTGCAGGAATACGGTTACAAAAATCCTAACATTAGGAGCCAAAAACTTGAGAGCCAAAACTGCACTGCTCTGTGCTACAGCTGCCAGGGAGAGCAGAGATGCATGCAAAGATGCAGCAAGTTGCCTGCAGTTAAAGGGGGACTTGTGTACCCCTTCATTTAGAAGAACACATTTTGTTAGGAAGCTTCAGCCCCTGTAAAACAGTGTCTGTAGCACTAAATAGTAATAAAATAATGTAAAAACTCTCTTTGGAGAGAAACAGATTAGAAAAAAAAAGGGCCTGTATCATTTATAAGGGAGATACCAATTAGTACTGCAGAAGGAAAGCGAAGTAGCTACAAGCAAGCGTTTTTCTTTTCTCTAGCTGGTTATGTTTTCTTTTAAGGGATCATATTATGAATCTAGCATCTCCTTATTTTTGCCGCAAAGACTTCACCTCCTTTTATACCATCTGCTGATCTCTTAGAGATTCTTTAATAACACGGTGTGACATGGAATCAACTCAGAGGCTTTACTAGGGCTTTTGGGCTGGATTTGGGGCTGGTTTTTTTGTCACTCAGTGGCTTATACAAGACACAGAAGTATATATTTCAAAGTATGATCCACCCATTACAAAAATTAGCATCTTAGCTTTGCATTCATTTTATTGCTAGCAAATCTTTTCTCTCAGAGTTGAGATTGCAATGGGAGACCTTTTTTCCTGACAGAAAACTATCATCAGTATCTCCTTAAATATATAGCAAGAATTAAAATAAGGCTCCTCAAATAATTTCGAACAGATCTACATATCAAAAGCGTAAATCTGTTTATGAGATTAATATTTTGGGCTAGTTACAAATCCAGCTTTCCTTTTAAAATGGTAACTCAGGCCTATTATTTGTCTCTAAAACACCCAAACTAATAGGACATTTTACAATGCACAGACAAGTTAAAATAATCTGTCTGCTTTAGATATGTTTAAGTGAATCTGCAAAACAGGGGAAGTTACATAGCAGCAGAATAATTTTTTTTCCCCAAATTGTATTTGTAGACCTGGATACTAACTCCCAGACACACTGTGCAAAGAAAAATGGGAACAACAGACTGAAGTTGGGATTGATTTACTTCATTAGCTGGGATTACAAGTTTAACTTACAAACCAGAGGTCAAA
Organism: Sagittarius serpentarius; assembly: GCA_034782735.1. Taxonomy (NCBI): domain Eukaryota; kingdom Metazoa; phylum Chordata; class Aves; order Accipitriformes; family Sagittariidae; genus Sagittarius; species Sagittarius serpentarius. The sequence goes on from JAVKLA010000088.1 coordinate 33,027,790, forward strand.
ATTTCTCATTAACAAGGGGGCCATGAATCGCTGCAGGGCTTGGTTCAAGAGGAGACCACTCTTATTACTAACTACACATTTCAATCTGTCTTTGATGTTCTCCTTCTACCCTCCTCCCTTTTATTTTTTGGCAGAGGAGTTGATTTTAATTGTAGCTATACAACACAGCTCAGTTTGCCTGAGAGCCAGCCTCCACATCTGCAGTGAGTGCAGTTCTAGTGATATTGGGTGCAGTCCATAGCTTAGGGCTAATTTTAATGGCTCCCCTTTTCATACAAGGCTCAGATTGTTTTCCACGTGATTCCTGTTAATTTAGCTGCAGGAAAGGGCATCAGTTTTCCTTGTGAGTTTCTGATCCATACTTCTAAACTAGGTGAAATGTATTAAAAAAGAGAAATGATCACAAAATGAGAGATTCAATTTTCTACTACCTCCTTAAACTGATAAAGCAAGTAATCCCACTATTTTAATACCCGAAAGAGAAATACAAGATATAAACGGTATTTTTCCTATGTGTATATTTTGATAAGCCTTTAATTTGTGAAATGCTGTAAAGAAGCTCTTGAAATCTAACAATGCTAAGGGTTAAAAGAGGAATGCCTACATGTCTGTATATTGCACATTTTCAAAATCTGTAGGCTCAAACTAAGATTTCACAGAACATTTCTCAAAACAAGTAAGAGTTGTGTGCATTATGGCAGCAGATGGTGTAGTACACCATCAAATAATAAAATGTTTAATGCATATTTTCTATTTTTGATGACTAGAACTAAAATAACTGTAAATAGTCAAAGGTAGAGTATTCAAACAGATGAAAAGTGCTCATTCTACAGGATGTACTACAGTTTTTAAAGGAAAACATGCCACTGATGCTGGTTAAACAGCTGAAATTGTCATATATTACGTATAGTTAAAATTATAATAAAATTTGCCTCAGCAATCAAAGTTATACTCTATACAATTGTAACTGCCTTTAAGCACTACAAAATTTTAAAACCCTGAAAAATTGAGTACAGACAATTTTTAAAAGTAAAAAAAAGGATACAGATATAATTTTAACAGAAATACAGTACGATAATTCTTTTCATAATTTAAATGTAGAAAAATAATTGCTAAGAGTAATGGTTACCAAAATAATTTTTCACAGATAGACAGTGTCTCATCTTTGTTTACATACACCTGTTTTCACTACAAAGAGATATCATCTCCAGCTTCATACCTATTTATTACTCGTAATGAAAGATGATTTTGTACATGGTAAATTCATACAGGTTTATGATGCAAAACCCTAAGGTGAAAAGGCAGGAACAATTAGGTGAGTAATTTTAATTTAGGACCAATACAAATTTCTATTCATTCCAATAGACAAAAATCTACTGTATATTACACAGATCTATTCTGTTTCCCATTTTCTGTTGGACCAGTTTTCACTTCAGATATAACACTTGAGGGTAGCATATATTAAATGACTTTCTTTTACTTGTTTATATTAACAGTTGCTGTTAATACTCCATCTTCCAAGCTTTTCCAGTTGCCAGTCAGTGTTGAAGCATTAAAAGGTATGCTTTTAACTCACACTCGGAGCCGAGTATTAACTTTTTCTGATGGCCAAGTCAGTTCCCTTTTGTGCAAGTCTTCCATTACTAGTTTGTAACTAATCTGCCTGCTGGAACTTTAAAAGACCCTTTGTTTGCTTCTGGAACCAAGATTCAGGGCAGTATAAGGCAAGGCGGGCTTGGTCGGCTATTGGTTTCATTCCTGTTGGCAGCACAGGTCAAGTCACTGGCCACGAATTCCATTCACCTTTACAAAATCTGCTGAAGCGTCAGTAACACTTTATCAACACAGGGTGCAACAGCTACCTTTAAGTTTCAACAGGGGGTTATCTTAACAACTAGGCATCTTTAAAAGGTCATTATTGCAGTCTAATTTCAAACTGGCACCAAAATGAAGGGTTGTCTTTGTGTAGGATTAATTTAAAAACCTCAGGATTTGATGTCAGTGGGAAATAACCAGCGTGGGACTCATAATGCTGCCTTCTCCTGCTTCTGGCCAGCACCTAGGGCTAATTTCTTAGGAGATGAAAACTATGACAAGCCCTTCAGTTAAGCTGAAAGCAGGCAGCAGTCCAGTAACACCCACAGGCCTCAGAGGCATCCTGTGACCCCCTTAGAAAAGTCACATTCACTTTGCTCTTGAGAAAGGAAAAATAATGCTGGAGGCATTTTGTTTTAAACCATGTGAAATAAGGAAATGTGAGGATGTGAAAATGAAGTGAAAAAAGTTAGAATTCATTTCCTCCCTTTGCAATGGCTTAGAAGCAAAACTGGTTCATTTTGAAAGTGTGTGTAAAAATCTGATACATTCACCAGTAGGCAGTGACTACAAAATGCTTAAGGTAAAATATGTAAATATGTAAAATTATCTCTTGAAAACCATCTCCTTTTGTGCTTGAAAGCATTTTGTAAAAGCATCTTTATTTCTCCATAGCATTAACAGACAGTCAGAAAGAAAAGTTACTTCTTGTCAAAACAAAAAATAACAACAAAATTCAAGGTACTAGAAAAACATTTTGAAACAAATCTGCAGAATTAATGCGTAAGTTCCTTGGATGACTTCTGCCCTTTTCGTATTAATCTGAATAATAATAATACGGGAACATATAAATTACAGTTCCAAAATTTTAAACGGGGTTATTTTAACTATCATAAACTTAAAGCAAACCTTATCTGCCAAATCTTCACTCTCATTTCATTCTAAAGTTGTGCCTCACTTTTTTACTCCTATTATGCCTTTTAACTTAGATGGGCTTTTTCTCTCCCAGCTAAGCAGATCCAACCTCAGTTCCTCGTTCATATTAAAGGGGTCTAAAAAAATGTACATTCAGCCTGTTTATGACTTGCCAAAGACCACTAATCTTGTTCCAAAATATTCTCATTAATAAAAGGTTACACTTTTAGGACCCATTAGAATGCTCAAATTAAGAGTACATGAATACTTAAAACTTCCATTTTTTATCCTAAATTTTTGAGCTATGTTATCATTATTAACTATATAATCAAAGTAACAGAGAATCATTAACATTAATACAAATTTCAAAAAATGTTTCACAAGTGAGGTCTCAATTCTGGGAAATGAACTCCAGCATTAAAGAAATTTGCTTTGATTTAATTTTTCTTATTTGAAGAAAGAGGAGAGTAGGTAAGGAAAGCTAAAGAAAGGAACATGTAAGGAAGAAGACAGGAAACAAAGGCAAAACATGGGGATCTTGAGTTACTGCAACACACAGGTACCGAATGATCCTTCTAGCATAAGACTACTGGGAGCTGGCTGGAAAAATTCACATGGCATCAGACTCCAACATGGTAATGTAACTACATAAATACCTACACTGAAAATGAAGTAATGATAAACTGGAATTATTTTGAGACATGGCAGAATTTATACAGTCTGGTTTCTTTAAAAAATCTCTTTCAAATTAAAAATTTTTCAACATCAATAATAATAAATAATAAATTACTTGAAGCATCACATCTGAGCCCCATAACCAGGCTACCCCACTTACTCATTTATGGAGAGACAGCCATATTTACTATGTTGCAGAAAACTTCTTACTACCACCCCAGAATCTTAACACAACGCTATGAGAAGTTGAAATTTGAAAAGTTGATAATGCCAAAGAATGATATATCCAAGGCCTTCACCATTCTCTTTTCCACAGTGCTGCAGTTACATGGATAAACAGTAGGAATGGCAAAATGATGGTCTGTATCTGTAGGAAAAGGAATCAAAACACTCAGCTTGATTTTCCTCCCCGTTATCCACTCAAAGCTGTAATTTTTCAGTAAACTGAGGATGGAACAGTGCATCTTCACATGCTTTTAATATGCAGACAAACTATTAATCTTAGAAGGTATGATTCTGCCAAATTTTTAAGTCTGAAGTGCTTGCTTGAAGTATTTACATAAATTGGCATTTTTTTCTACCTGACAGCTATAGTTAATGGGTCAAATCATAATTTGCCTGTCCTGTTTGAGCTCACAGACATTTGTACAAGTGTCACAATCATTCATGTGACACTTGTCTGCTTTATTATTCCATGCCAAAAGTAAGTAAAAGTTTACAAGATTTGTTTCTCTGAAGCATAGAGAACATATAACAAAAGAGAAAGACATGAGTAAGTGTATGCAGGGAAGTAACAGGATACCAAGACTGCTGCTTCACAACACCACTTTTTTTAGTCTAAGCTTCTCCTCCCCGTGTTCTTTAAATTGTCATTAAATTATTAGAAGGATGTTTATAATCAACTCGGTTATGGTCAAGCATGCATTGGCCTGTAAATTCAAACCTCCTGTCCTCCCATCAGCCATTCACTTCCTCACAGGCACAGAGGAGCTTCCTGACTGTAGGAACCAGAAATAACCTGAGTATATGGGCACATGGACTCCTCATCAGTTCTGAGAGAGAAAGAGTGAGTACATATACGCACTCTTTGATGGCAATCTCAGTGCAACTGAACAGCTTCTTTCTGTAATTCCTGTATTCTAATTTCACAGCTGCTCTTTACTGAGACTTACACATACAACCATTGCTAGAAAAGTATAGGAAAGTTAATAATTGTTAAAGGGTTACATGAAGATAATTGTTCTATTTCTTCTGAATTGCCAATACTGATTTTGCTGTGAGGGGGGATTATGGAAAGAAATGGAACACTAGAGACAGGAAAGTACTGTTACCAAAATAATCTAACAAATGCAAATACAGCTCACAGTATTAACAAAAGTGTCGAGTCTAAGACTATAGACAGATGTTAGCGTTGGATCCAGCTGTGCTGATCAAAGGCTTTATGCCCCCCAGCTGCTCCTCACTGCCCCCTGCTGAAGTTATTATCCTGAAGATCTGCCAGCAGAGTAGCTCATATGAGTGCTCCCTAATTCACTCCAGGCAGTATCAGCCTGTCGAACCCATACCACCTATCTACATTATTTAGAATAATCCAGTTGATTTTGTCTAAAGTGAGTGCACCTGCATGAACCATTCCACCGTCAGAACTTCACAGTGGTGACCTCCGTAAGAAGTCATATGGATGGCAACCAGTGTAGTTGCTTGGCCTGGGACTGTCCTTCTGAAGCCCTAGAAAACACTCACTGCTAAAATACCATCTCTCCCAATAACATAAATAAAAAGCATTTTAAAAAAATCACTTAAGCAAATAAAGCAATGCCTAAAACCCGATTTTTCCCCGCAACAAACACACCCATGGAATTTTCCTACTGAACTACAGACAGGACTTATAATAGCACTGACACTGGAAAACAGCACCAACAATAACGATATAGATCTCCCACAACTTAAACGTGCACAGCACCAAAAGCATCACCTTTGTTCACATAACGCCTGTAAGAGATCACTAACAGTAACAACTTAAACCACGAGCCAAAACATTGTTTTGTTTGGTGATTCTTGATTTTGAGTGAATAGATTATGCCTGACTCAGCTTTCAGACTGAAATGAGCTGAGATTTTTGTTAATAAAGACAAAACTAAATATACAAATCAGAGACAACATTTAGAGCTGCAGACTCCTTATCCAGGTATGATATATTTTCCCTTTCCAATCTGTAAAATGCATGGTAAAATAGTTCAGGTTTGGTGTTCTTTTGTTTTGGGGTTTTTTGTTTGTTTTTGTGTATTTTTTCATTTGCAGGAGAATTTTGGATCATCTTCCACTTATTTTTGGAGGTGTATTTCAAGCCATATAACACACGTTTCCCAACCTTATCAAAAGGTGTCTACTGTTATACTCCACATGTTAAAACAGTTCTTTAAATACCAAATACTAATTGCGACCATACTTTCAATTGGATTTCAGCCTGCTCTGGTAACTTCTCTCTTGAGGTGACAAACTGGCAGTACCTGAATTCATTACAGCCTGATTAATTATGCTGCTTTCATACAAAGGGGAAAGAGACTTCAATCAGAAATGGTAACCTTAAACAGTACCTGTGCAGCAGCATATCAGAATATCAATCCCAGATCCATGCACCTTTCATTTGCTTTGCGAATTCTTAGTAATTACTTCTCTTGTATCTATCACATAGGCCAGCTCAACTGCAACTGGTTGAATAACTAAAGGAAGAGGTTCAGAACATTTTAGTTCTAGCCAATAGAATTTATACAAGTTAGCAGAAGATACTGAAAACTCTGTCTTATGCTCTCTACTTGCTTACCACAACCTAACTCCACTACACAATCAACCTTTTTCTCCCCCAGCTAAACACTAAACACAGCAGGAGTTTGGGGAATAAATGGGGAAGAGAGGAGTGGAGTCAAATGTCAGAGACCTGTTTTCTCATGCAGCTGAGGACTTGCCAGATTTTCGTCTTATAAATCTTTGCAGGTGATGTCCTTAAATTATCCAGAAACTAAGAACCACCTGGCTAGTACCTTCTTCTAAAGTAGGCCTATCACAAGAACATACAGATGTCCTGAAACATCCCGGTACCTAGAAAGCAGTACTGGTTTTGCTTTCTTTCTTTTCATGCTTGTTAACATGCAAAGGCAAATTAATACAAGACAAGAATCAGACATATATGTCTAAAACACATACTGCATAAATTAAACTGAGAATGAAAACAAAATCAAAGGTATAGTATACATGTTCAAATAGTATTTATTGTTCCTTTACATAATGGAACAAGGAACTTGGCAAATATTTCTTATGAATAAAGGCCCATCTTCACAAAAGTATGGGTTATGAATAGCAATGAACAAGATAAGAGCAAACTACAGTAAGCCACAGACAGAAGCAGAGCCAGACTGACAATGGAAGAATTCCCACCCTACTGGGCCTACAGAGCATTCTCTATACAATCATTTAATGCCAAGGCACATCAGCATTTATACTGAAAGAGACACTTTAGAGAAGTATTTTTAAATGCAAAGTTTGGAATATCTCTTTTTTTATATGGATAATACTCAAAGCCAATTTCTCTCTACAGACTTAGGTCTCTCGTGCTTAAAGTCTGTAACGTGCCTGTGTGCTCTGCTGCTAACGGCGATTTAAAGAATTTGCTGTACCTACAGAATTGTGTTATGGAGATCCTAGAGGGTATGACTAAAACTTGTTGAAATTAAGTTCTAAGAAAATATATAAATGTAGGTGATTGGTTAGAGTTTGGTTAAAGTCAAAAAAAGGAGGTGCTCCCAGGTCTCTTTCTCATTGCCAATTGCACTTGCCTCTAATAATAAATACACAGGGTTGACTGTGGAATCAGGTGCTTCAGAGAAAAATAATAATGTATTAAAAATATTGCCAGACCAAGAGGCTACCCTCTCTTATCTGAAGACATCATTGTCCTGTATGAACAAAAACTGCAGGAAGATAGCTTAGACTGTCACGCTTAGGCAAAAGGAGCTGGCTCTACCTGCAAAGAAAATGCAGTGACAAAATAGCATCCCTCTTGTTCTTCACCTATGGATGCCACTGCATTCGACTTACAGACCCAAGTTGCCACATCCCTCTAACTAGGTAAAATAATGCTGCAGCTAATACACATCAAAAGAATTTACACTCTTAAAGTGTAAGTGGGAAAGGTATAGTACCACCTTGGAAAAGAGGAAAAAAAAAAAACCAAACAAACTTAAAAAGAGACTCTTCAATAAATAGTACTGTTCAAATACTTAAGGCAGCTCCTCCTGTAAACTCTCACCTTTATCCAATTTCTGTAGACAAAAAAATTATTTTTGTCACAAATAAGAGATTTAAAAACATAGAATAACAAGCAATCGGAAAACATTAATTAAAACAAGATGTGAAACTATATTATTCATTAAATTGCTAACATATTCTTCTAAGAAGAATGAAATATAAATAAAATTTCAATGGTTTCATTTTAAATTATATGGCTGCCTTCTTTTCAATATTTTTCCTCAAAATTTAACCATGAAAAGAATACCTTTATATGTCTGAACAACAGAGATGAAAAGATGTACTTAGTATTTTATCAATTACTATTAACTTTGATATTAGTATATGTATTCAAAGATAAAAATGTGTTCCAAAGACATATAAGTCAGCCACAAATTAATCTTAAAAATTACAGTAGAGAAGACATCTCCTACAGAGTCTCTTTGATTTGGCTGGCTCAACCAATCTGCTACGGCCATTCAACCAGTTAAATAAATTTCTATAATGATTTCACCATTTTAGGCTGCCTATCTGCAAGTTCTTACTGTCAACATGAATTACTCTGTATGCTGCAATTCCCCCATCAATTGAGACGAAGTATGACTGTTGTAGTGTTCTGTTAACATGACATGCTTCTCATATATCTGTATTCGAAATGTCAAGATGATACGGCACAGCCAGCCAGAATTGTTCTATTATCAGATCTAGAAGAACAATTTACACTAAAGGGTAGACTTCAGAATAGGTAGGTAAAGCATTTTCTTTGATATGCAATCTCTAGTTTGGTGTCAATTCTGAACAACTTCTCCATGTTATGGCATCTTTCTATGCAACTGGAGTGTAAGCCGCTTAAGGAGGATTAATCTGACACAGCTTGATTTGTCTGTTTTACGTGATGCTCATTCTAACCAGACGTAAGTCAGGTAGCTTTGTCTTGAGAGGGAGAGAGCAGAAAGGGTAGAAAAAGCTATTATTGAGTTGCTTGTGGTTTTGATTTTGTTTTGTTTTTTTTCTGGAGAAAAACTGTATCAGAAATTCAGTAAAAAACAGAAATCTTCAGAAAAGAGCTACCAGATACCAAATGAATGCTGGAGATAAAAACATACCTCTGAAAGCCTTAAAAAAGCATGCAATTTTTGTTAAGGTTTATATGATTACACAATTTATAAAGCAATGACCCCCAACATATAGTCTAATGAAATAACTCAGAAGTTAGAGATTATATGGCCTTGTTTTAGAATTATTTTGAAATTAAGACTTAAAGTTAAATTAAATTAATCATTTAAATATGAAAAGCAAAAATCTAATTTTGTAGAATCTGTAGTTAGAGAAACATTTTCACAAGAAGAAACACAGCTTTATCTCCCACCCACACACTTAGTACAACTTAATAAATTTACCACAGCGTTATGTAACACTTATATAGTAAGGGCAGAAATATAGAAAATTATGTTAAAAAGTAATTGGTCTTGATCACCACCAGGATAAATGGCTTAAAAGGCAATATGTAACCTTGTAAAAGTTGTCTGAAGTCCAGAAAACCTTGTATCTCAGTAGAGCTAGTGTAAAAAATGCATTTGACTTCAGACCAGCCAGGATTTACTGCTCAACATAGGCTGAACACGCTGAATTATGGACTGCATTTCATTTTTTTTATATATGGCACTGTAGAAAAGAAACCCCAATAGGTCAAACTGACTTATTAATCACTACAGCTAAAATAAATATTGTGAATGACATCAACTAATGGGTCACAAACTAGATCTAGGTAGAGACTTCTAAAGACACTTGGAATGTTGGGAGTCTCCGGTACATATCAAGAACGTCAACTAGAAAGCATCAAAATGTTCATTAAGCATTCTTAACTTTCATTAATTGCTGCAAACTGATCAGATGTCAAACAAATGCACAACACACAATCTATAAATTTGATTACGTAGAGACCAGAGTCAAACACAGTTGACTGTAGCCTATTACTTAAGACTTTATTCTGGACACTCTTCATTAAGAGTTTTCTAAAATAATGTATTATTGCTTAAGTGATTTGGACACTGACATGCTCAAAACTTTAAATTACGGTCTAGGATGGAATCAGATCACCTGTTGTAATTCTTCTCACCTTTAACCAAGAAAAGCCACAGAACATGTCCCATTACAGGTAAGCTCATCAAATGAATGAACATTTCACAATACTGAGAAGTAACTAATTGAAGATTCAGACTCAAAGTACTTCTTGAAGTAAACAAAATAATTCTTCTGGATTGTCAATCAAGAAATGAGACACCGATGTCAAATATTTCCAAAGATGCAATTTTTATTTACAGTTTCTTCAAACAGAGAAAACCTATTTTCTATTTTAATTTTCTTCTTAAGGAAGCCCTTCCATATTGGTTCTAAGTTATTTAAGGTATATTATAAAATGAAAAGAATACTTGAACTCTTGATTTGATTTTTTTTCTAACATCACTGGCAATTATTATTACTTGACTACCTGCATAGCTGACAACAATGCTAGGAACAGTACCTGCAGTTCTTCATTAGAGATTTGTTCTGTTACTTACTAAGATAAAAGCTAAGTCAACAGTAGCATAAAATACATCCCATCTCATTGTACCTACAGCTGAGGATAACTTTTGATAAAAGAATTTTGTGGCAACATAAGTTTTAACAAAAGGCAACAGACTTATGGCTGCCAATGTTGTGGGGGGGGGGCATGGGGGAATGTTGAGAATACTGTAATTTAAAGCTCATTTAAAGAATTAAAGGAGGGAAGGGGAAACAACGTACTGAATTTGCACTTGCAATTTATGTTATTCATAAAGAACTATAGAGATGAGAAAATTAATTTTGGCTTTGGAGACAAGCACCAGACATATTTTCCAGGTCCATCAATTTAGCTCACCTTCTGCTTTGTAAAGATGTTTCTTAATTTTTTTAAAAACTGTAAGAGCATAAAAATAAAAAAAAAAGAGAAGAAGAAAAAGAGGGATTAATGAAACCTTGGTAAAGAGAGAAATGTAAGTGCCTTCTTTTATAGCTTGGGAAAAACGTATCACAGGCCAGTAATATGGCCTGGGAAAATAATGCCATCTGCCAACACCTCCCCTATAGATAAAGCAGGCTGCAGTGCTGCTGTCTTTTTGATCAAGACAAGAAATCCCACGCCAATGACTGTTTCCCCTGACAGACTGCTTGTCCTTTTTAATGTTACATGAGAGCACCAGCCTGAATTTCCCTCCCCTCAGAGCTAGTACCACTACCACTGATTAGAGATGCTGGTCTGCCTAGGGGTACTTACTTCTTTGGCCAAGGCTGTTTAACCTGTTGTGCTCCTTTTATTCCCCACCTTCTCCTTTGGAGACAGAGACTTTGCCTTTTTTATGGATCTTACAGTATGCTCATTCTCCTAACAGAACTTCCTCTAAATTGTTCAGTAATTGATCCATCATACAGAGGTTCAGCTCTTGTTATGCTCCTGGCTTTGCAAGAGACTGTCATGCTCAAAAAGACTGGAGAAATCTCTCTTTTACTGATAATTGCAGCATGGGCCAACACTATTTCCATGCTGCTAAAGCATGAAAATCACTATTTACGATATCGTCTACTTTCTCAAACACAGTTGCAGAAAATCTCATCATTCTCTTCATTTGCCTCCCTATACAATGCTACTGTTCTTTGTCCTTTTGTTTGCTGAGATACTAAACCAAGATTACTACAAACAGAGTAACAAAAGCAACAGCAAAATTAGCAGTGGAAATAGGTCTACTGCACTGCCTCCTTCAGATAGCTGATCCATGGGCCCTGCTCAAAGCTTATAATAAAAATAAGAGGGTGAATTAGGGCAAGATTTTCCAAAGTGGTTCAATGGCCTACGAGTCCGACTCCTAAGGACTTGGACTCTTAAATGCCCTGGGGGTTCCATACACTATCTTTATAATAGTTTAACTGAATTTTAGTTAACTATGTGAAATATATGTGTGTAGATTCACTCATGCTTGGAAAAGTGCCAATACAGAACTAACTTACCAGTTAGCAAAACTGTCACGTGAAACTAACTCCAGATTCCCAAAAAGCGGTACCAGTTAAAAAAAGGTACAAAAATTGTAGTTTTATTCAAATCAATGTAACTTCATATAGACCAAAAAGTGAGATTTTGCTCCAAGGACAGGAGGAAATGGAGGGAAAAACCCAGTTTTATTGATAAGTCATGGAGACGCTCATGACAATTTTATCACTACAGTCCCTTTAGATTGTAAAAAATTTCCTTAAGTTGTTCCCATTTTTTAACTTGCCTGCTTTTCTTTTTGACTGCCTCTACCGTTGTCTATATTTAAAAAAACCCAAACAAACCAACAATGTAAAAAACCATGACAAGGTCAGGGAGCCGCGATTTGCCATACTGCGTGATGCCCTTCCCTTCCTATTGCACCTCCCCTGCAGCAACTGGCTGCAAGCCTGTAACTGGAAGGCAAGCAGTAACTAAGTAACTAATAAAGAAGGAGTATACCACTAAAGTAAACAGTACCCTAGCTATAATTAGCTAGCACAGACAAGCTGCTGGTGGTAGATGTCTCTCTGAGTTCCCTCAGGCCCTCTCCAGCCCAACACCCCCACAGAATCCCTTTAACCAGCATGCTCCTGTTTGACTCCAGGCAAAATAAAAACAAAAACCTCTTTTTTCCTAGTCACTCACGAGAACAGAGTGTGTAACAAAAGGAACACCAAGATGAAGATCCCACTATCAGACAGTTTTACTACATTATTTCTTTGAAAGCAAAATACAGCCTGTAATATTGAAGACACATTGGGAAACTTCATAAACCTGGATTTAACGCACACTCATAGGCCCAAAGACTTTTGTGGTCAAATAACACGAGACTTTTCAAAAGCATGCAATATGCCAATTTCTAGAAAGAAAACCCTGGTGTACCACTGAAAAAAAGAGAAATAAAGCATCAGAATCAGTTACGGATTAGCAAGCCTGAGTTCATGCGGTAGGAAACACAAGGAGATTGACAGGAACACTGATATACACAGCCATCCAACAACAGCTTATTTCATGTAATTAATGTTCTACACAAGGCATGTTACTAACTTCAAACAAACTAACCGCTATGCTTAAAGTTAAGCGTGTGCACATGTCCTTGCAGGTTTGGAGCTCAAACACTTAACTTCTCATGAATGTGGCCAAACAGGACCCATTTTACTCTCTCTTACAAAGAAAGGATGTGCAATACATGCTGTTCATGCAAACTTGTAAACAGTTTTTGACAAAGCTGAAAGGCTTTCAGCTCAAAGTTTAAATATTTGAGCCACACCTTTGAACTTTATCGTTGGAAAATTTCAGCCAAATTCTGAAAGAGGAATGTGGATGGTAGGAGACTGGTCAATGTAAGTGAAAAAAGTGTGAACATTCATTTCCAAATTAAACAAGTGTTTGCTCAAAATACTCTTACAATACAGAATAGATTATAGGAACTAAAAATAGATCATGTTCATTGAACAGTGAAGTTCACTACAATAAATTTGCCTGCATCACAAACTGCTAGTATTGTGTCATTTCATAATGTCACTTTTGAAACCTGTAGTAGGGACCTGAATCTAAAATTTATGCACATATACATATGAATAATACGCACACGTGAAATACTCCCAAACTGATAAAGAAATTATTCAGACTTACAGTACAATCTTGGAAGACTGGTATATGGCAAAAGGAAACCATGAGAGGCCTGTCTTCATTCCTCTTTCTTACACACTGAGCTTTTTTTTGATTTGAACTACTTAATGAAGGGATAATTTTTTTACTACACATTATAAAACAGCAAGTTCTGAATTAAATGTTTATCCGTCAGGCTTTTTTCTTTTCTTTTTTTTCTTTTTTAAATTCAAGAACCTCTCCTTTTCTTATCAACAGAATATTGTAAGGCAACTTTCAACTGTAACATAATGCATAGTGATGGCAAGATCCATTTAAGGAGCATCAAAACAGAGATCCTGCAAGACTTTAGAAAGCTTGTACAGGTAACTTCACATTTTAAAGAAAGAGGAGCTTGTCTGATTATTGCAAACTGTTTTCTCTGTATCTTACATTATGAAATGTAAAACAGACTCCCAGATAGATTTAATTACCCTGTAAGAAGAAGTTCTCTGAAATAGTCAAGACTTAACAGAAGCAGAGTTTAACTATCATTGTTTGGGATGGGGACTCGGACAAAGGTTTGGTTCTACAATTTACATCAGGCAAAATAACAAAAAGTTCTGTTTAGTACATCTAGGTAAGGTGTTTACATTAGAAGCTGGCAACAGGATTCCCTTGAAGTTCAAGCTTGTTTGCCTACAGGCTCAGGGTAAACTATAATGTTAAATTACTGTTACCCTAATTGTCACTCTCTGTATGACCAATATGTTACTTGACTTCCTGTAAAGAATAAGGCTGGAAATATCCAAGAATGGGCATCCTAATAAATTTCAAGTTCTATAGACTTTTTCAAAACCTTAGCTTCAATAAATGATTTAAGGCAAAAAAAAAAAAAAATTATTCCACAAAATTTATCTGGAATTGAATGGGATGGAAGGGAGAAGGAAATTAATCTACTTGATGATTCATCTGACTCTTCTACAGGAGTATGAACTAAAAGAGAAACTTTGCCACTTTAAGATACAGATCTAAATCTTTCCATGTATATGTTGAAAAGTTATGCCTTGGAAATTTTCTGGTCATGTTTTAAAAATTATTTTCACTGACATCTAAAAATGCCGTAGCACCTTGGGCCTTACTTTCTGAAGTCAACGGAAAGACTCAAGTCAATTTTGACAAACCCTCAGCTAGACCCTTTCAGACTTTCTTTCTCTTAATCTCATCAGTTTTATTTAGACAGAAGAAAGAAAAATTCTGGAATTATAAGTGTCAGGAAAACAGAGGCTGCAAAACAGATTTTATCCTTCAGTGTCTGAAAATCAGGAAGACAAACAGAGAAGACAATTGAAAATACAGAAAAACTCAACCCAAAACCAAACCCCCCAAAAAAACCAAAAAGCAAGCTCACATACCCTCTGTCCCCACAAATCTTCAAGGCAGCTGCCTTTTGCAAGATAATAAAACAACACTCTTTCACAGTAACAGCAGCAGACCTCTATAGGGATTGACAAATAATGGATGAACTATTAACTACTAAAAAGTCATTTTGCCAAGTTCTCATTTTCCATGCTAATAAGCTGCACATACTATACTTCCAAAATATCAATAAATAAAAAGACTGTATTTAATATTACCACATCGAAAAAAACCAACAAAACACTATTTAAGACCCCAGTAAGAAACCTTTGAAAAGCAGAGAAATAAATGTTCTAATGGTCTCCTCCTGTGTGCTAGCTCAACATCATGCAGTCAGGTGGGATCAACTACCATTCCCATCTCCAAATGAAGTAAAAATCAAATTTGTCTTGACCAATAAGGAAAAATGATTAATATCATTAAACCTCTATCAGAATATTTTGTGTTACATAGATCAAAGGAATACACACAGTATGCAGACCTGTTCTACTAGTAAAAAAGAATGTTTTTGCTGGCACAGAGCCACTTTCTATTTTCTTGCTTTGCTTTTTCCTCCTGTCAACTGAGATCCATGCAAAATTGTTCTACTCTCTCCTGACTCACTGTCTGTATTCCTGCCTGTTTGCAAAAAGCACAGAATTGTACTTCCGTACATTCACTCAGAATTAGAATTATTATTAATCATCAATGTAAACACAGCATTATCCATCATCTTTACTGCCTCCCTACTTTTTACTCTTTAAAATGCATTAATGTATACAAATTTTATTTCACAAAATAAAACCATAATTCTAAAAAAATAGAAAGTGCTCATCATGGACTAAAACACAGTTTGAAATTAAATTTTTTAAAATGGAAATTCATCATTGGGGAAATTTATTTTTAAATTGAAATCTCATTTATTCAAGAATGAAAAAAGTAATTGCAATTGTTAATTAGAACATCTATATAGTCTTTTAAAAGACTGATTTTCAAACAGATATTAACACATTTCTTGTGAATTATTTTAATATTTATTGAGATTTTCAAAGACTCATAAAGTACTATGCATGTAATTCTACAAAAAAAACTGTAAGGACAAACTCCTTAACTTTCTTCTGTCTCCTTGAAAATTCAAACCCATATATTTAACTGATAGGTTCGGGATACCTCAAATGAAATCATAACTGTCAGCAGCAGTGACATCCTACACCAAAACAGGTCTGGAGACAACCACTGCATTCTATCACATCAGTGATACACAGAGCAAAGAGTGCTTGAAAAGGCAATGACACAATAAATCATAAAAATTCCTCCAGTTCTGCTGTCAGTCTACAGGTTTAAAAGCGCAAAAAGCAAGCTTTAACTTCTTGGACCATAAACCCTTGCAAAAGGTGTTCTGGTCTATTGTACCTGCTTTCATATAACTCAAACTTAACAAGTATAAAGGATCTTTAGATTCCAGTGCTTTCTAAACATATCTTGACCACTTAAAACAAAAAGTAATTTATCAAGAGCCAACTATACAGTCTAAAGACCAAGCTGAGACTTGAGCTGTAGAACATGTCATTCGAAGGATCTTTGAAAGTGGATGCCATAAAATTACTTTATTTCCAGGGAATAGCCTAAAGATTTGCTCAGAGCATGGCAATCCCACTGACTGGTGTTTTTCCCCAAAATAAAAAAAAAACCTGTTCATTGGTTCTAATTCTTTCAGATCTGTCAGAAGCAGTTATGCCTCGCAGTTATGTTGGCTGATTCACAAACTTCTAAATCTGCATATTTGTTGAGTAGACACTTTGGAGAGAACCCAATGCACAACCCTTCTGTAACAAAGACTTCCGCAAGACACACTATACATCTCTGTTTAAAAGGGCAAGAAAGGAAGGAAACAAGGCCAGGTTTTCCAAGAGACAGCTGTGTCATACTTCTTTATCATGTCTGACCCATTCCAAAGAGAAAATTACCTAGTATCCTGATTTCTTCTTAATGTTGTTAAAATACTAACAATGGATTTGAGGAATAATTGCAAGGGTTGCTAAAATGTCTGTGGATAACCCAAGCATGAAGTGAGAATGCCAGCTGTAATGTGTGCAAACACAATAATCATGTTCAGTCCTGGATAACTAAAAAGAGACTGTAGGCAAAAGTACTTTTTTCCAACTATGTCACAGTACCCAAGTGCCTCCCAAATAATCATGACTTCATCCTTACATTTCCACTTTGAAGTTAGGAATTACTAGTAGTACAAAGATCCGATAGAAATGAATATTAAGTAACTTTTCTATGTCTGCATTTGCAAGTCTCTGCTGTAACAAAGATTTCCAAGTCTCAACCCAGAGTCTTAATCATGTTTTATACAAAACTTTAACATGAAAACAGCTTTACAATGCTCAAATTATACCATCTGAAAGATAAATTTAGTTAAAAAAATGTGGTGCCTTGTACCTGAAATACATTTCACTATCACCTTAGTAATTAACTTTTCTCTACACAAAACATCATTGTTTTAACTGTAGTTGTTTTGGGACTTTCCAGGTCTACAAGAACATTATCTTTCTTGACTAATATAATGGTTGGAATATACTGGATGAGAAAAGACACAAAGTATCGGCTCTCCTTTGAGCACTGGCCCAATGTATGGTCCTGCAAATTTTGGAAGATGGTGTTTGGGATAGTTTGCTGAGTATTCTTAAGGTGACTGCTCTTCCACTATGCGAGAAAGAGGTTTTTTTTCCTAACCCTAAAATGACTGTCTTCAATAAGTGGTGATTCACTGAACTAGCCCTGAAGCTGCCTTTGGAAGTTCAGTATTCAAAAACCATCTGTGCCAGCAAGTACCAGGAGAGGGCTTTCACTTGGTATTTAAACAAATTATACCCTCAGATATTTCAAACATATACTTTATATTTATGTATTTTTGGGATACTAGCCATAGGTCTTGATGAAAAGCCAAATTATTTCATTATTATTCTTCAATACAGAAAAATACTTGCATTTAACCTCCACACTTTCAGTCTATAGTAAAAAAAGAGTGACTCTGAAATAAGCAAATTCTGCATTCATGCCACCTTAGCACTACTAAAATATTTAACTTGTAAAGCTACCTGACCTAGTCTTGTGATGGTTAATGCTTTTCTTAAATCTTTAACTCTTACAATTACATGAAAATATTTAAAAACAAAACCGATTTTTAATTCTAATTCTTAAAAGACTTACAATTCAAGAAAAAAGCTTGAAATTGTGAACTGAATAGATTCAAAATCCGTAAGGTAAAGAAAAGCAACTAAAAATTTATTATTTTTAAGCTGACATCAGAGATGCTTAAGGATACTAACTAAAGAGACTACGTGGTTGCTGTCTTCCCTTTCCTGTATATGTCATCCACTGCCCTACCTTTGCATCCACTCCTGTGTACCAGCACAAGCATTAACAGGACCCACACAGCAAATAAAAATTAGGCAGTACTGCTGCTAAATGCGTAACATGGTTCAGGATTGTTAGACACCTAACTTGATAATCATGCATTAAATTACAAAAAGGAGTAACATTTAAAGAGATTTTCCAATAATTTTGTCTAGTATCACTAAATAAATTAAAAAAAACTATAAAATTCTGCAAATGTAGTATTTTCAACTCTGCAAGGCAGAGAAGCTGAATTCTTCCAAAGGTATCTCATTTCTCTTTACCCCTTCTCTTTCACTCTTGATCTAAACTGCATTATAATAATAAGCAGGCTGAATTACTGATGAGCTGCTGGCTGCTACAGAGGAAGCTGTGTTTCTAGCAGATTATCTAAAATACGGGAAGACAAGAAAAGTACTAAAAAGAAAGCAAATGAAGAGCAGGTGATCTCAAGTTTGCTGTCTCTGCCTTGTTGTAAGTTCCTTTTCCAGTGCTCACTGGGCTCTAGGCCAAACTACTTCAGCAAGCTAAGCAGAAACTATTCAGTTCTTATTGTTGTTAGGTTAGTTTTCTGCCAATTTATCAAATGGAAACGGGTTAGCACAGGGTACAGCAAGAGCTAGAGCCAATGAAAGGGAAGGGGCAGGAATGCGCTACTAGGGTTTGGGATAGAGATCAGAGATTAGCTCAGGCTACTGTGTAATCACAGTCTGAAACTAGTAACACATTTGGTGGCAGTGTTATTTGAGGACATCTAGCCCCTGCTCATCCACTTTTCTGTAAAATCTTTTTTCCCATTTTTTGGAAAGGATTTTTTTTACATGGCTGCATGGAGGAGCGAATCAAAGAACACATATGATATAAAAATAACCTCACTCCAAAACTGCTAATTTTCCATCTCCCCAAGTAAAAGTAATCAAAAAACCCTGCCATACTAGTACAGAAGAGGCAAACGATGGGCCTGGCCTTGATAACTTAAGGTAATCCTGCCATGTGAAAAAAAAGTCTATTTAGCTATGGCTTGAAAACAAGCAAAGAAGTCCAAATGAGCCCTGGCAATGCGAGACAAAGAACAAGTTTAAAGAAAACACTCTTGAACAAAGAGCTGGTGGAAAAATATTTGTAATTATGAGCACAAGCTTCTTCACATTTATAAAAGCTGTATAAGAGCTGTTTCTCTGTACACAACAAACAGTACACAGAAACACTAAGCTTTTCCATCAACTTTTTCTCTTAAGGAAAATAATCATCACTACTCCCTAAATTGACCTCCTGCTCAGATCAAAAGGCTATTATTAAAAAGATCCAATTTCCAAAGACAAATTGTGAGCTAGTATTTCTGTTGAACCAAGAAGTTGGACAGAAATCCAACACTTCTCATTGAAAAAAACGGCCAATGCAATGAAGCAAAATATCAAACGAGTTAGTTCAGAAGAGGAAAAAATGTAACACGCAGGGGTGGGATAATGTGTAAATGATATCTCTTTGAATCAGCAAGCATGCAGTGTCCCAGCTGCAACAAAAGCACACATATATGTCAAAAAGAAGACCAGCAACTTCAAGGACAAAAACTGGATGTTTTGACAAAAAAAAAAAAAAAAAAAAAGGGCAGGCCAAGAAATCTCTTGCCACGTCAGACCTTGCAAACAGGGATTATCAGTAGCAAAGACTTAAGAAGCTTAGAAATTGTTTAGAGAAATCAGAGGGTCATAGACCATAGCAGAAGTCAGACATCTGAAGGTAGAATTGAGCTAAGGGGATGTCTGTAAAACAGGACATAGTGATCTTACAGTTTTCTATGCTGTTTATAATCTCCAGAAATCCAGAGAGAAATCAGGTAGTTTTAGACAAGCAATGCAAATTTCCAGTACCTTTTTAGATTGAAACATTTTTGAGGAGTTTATTTCTGCATAGCAGCCCTAATAAGTAGCTGAGAAGAATAACATAAAGAGGGAGTTTCTAGCAGCCAACTTGCATGACACAGCTTCTACAATACTTTAGATCCTATCCCCAGAAAAGAAATTGAATAATCCAGATACAGTATCCAAGCCCTTGAAATCAGCTTGCACAGCCAGGCACCAAAGTGAGTTGGCCAGGATGGTTAGAAGCTAGGAGGAGAGGGATGGAAACAATCCAGTCTGAACTGGCAAAAGAGCCACACAATTCACAACTCCAGGAAATCCACCTATCCGCAAAAAATTCAAGGATAATTTGTCAATTGAGTAACACAGAAGTTCAGCAAAATTTGGGCTAGGGGAGCAACAAAAGGAAGCAAAAATCTCCAGGAGTCTTTGGAATTTGCCATAGACCTTTATCTTTCCTTGAAGCACTGTACCAGGAGAGTAAGGAGCTTCTAGAGAGAGAGGAAAGTTGTTCACCATAACCCATTCAGGCATATAGCTCCAAATAAAACGTTTCATCAAAGGTGACCACAATTTGGTTCATCAAACTATAAAAGCTTAAAAAGGTTAATTTTTTAAACAGGGCAATAGACAATAAAAAGTAAATTCTGATATTTAGGGGAAAATATTCCTTTGGTCAAGTAAAGACAAGCGGAAAATGTACATTTGTTAAAATCTGAAGGGATCCACGTATTATTAGAAAGTTCAAATTATTTTTAAATTAACCTTGTGTGAAAGCCAAAGCTATCACTATCCAGTTGAGCTTCTAACGAAAGCTTCTTTTGGCCTGTTGCTGCAGGATTTCTTACAGGTGCATACGGAAGAGAACAGAGTTCTTTACCGAATGTAAGACCAGGAGGGAGACTGAAAGGAAGGGAATGTAACAGGACAACACAAAACCCAGGAAGCTCCCTCAGTCTGAAACTAATTTGACCAGAAAACAGGAGCACTTCCTACATATCTGAAGTCACAAGTCAACTTCACAATATAAACAAGATCCACTTCTATTCCTAGCTCAGCTAATTCCTTAGCACTAATCTTAGCACATGGAAAGAGAGAGAAGTCAGGTAAAAGCTATCCAAAATGGGAAACAAAAAAGCCTCTGGAAATGCCTGGCATTTAGGCAAGTCAAATGTCTGAGCCAAAACTGTTAGTTATTCAAAACAAAATGTTTGCATTTTCCTCACAACAGACATAACAGGGAGAATGACTTTGACTCCTATTGTATAGGCATACTTAGCAGAAACAAAAGTAGCCTAACTATACCTGTACTAAACAACACAGTACTCGTACAGAGTTATCCAAGGTAATGCAACCATGTTACCCTAGTTCTCCACCTTGGTTAATATATACCACACTTTTGATGATTTTGCATTCCACTGTGTAGTACAGCTACTTCTCCATTTAAGATAACAGGAGAATCATGCTAACAAGTCCGATTCTACTTCTAGAGGACAGTATTCTTATTAAAATTACACACGATTTAGCATGATTACAAACTCATCTTTGCAGTTGCAGGGGACAACCAGCCATTCTGTAAAAAGTTTTGACAGATATTTGTCACAAAACCACACCTACTGGTATTACTACAAGCTCTTGCTCCAAACTGTAAGCACAACTACAATTATGTTTTCCCAGATATTTCTTCATGCCCTACTCTTTTTTTCTGTTTTCCTTTGGATTATGCAGAGGAGAAAACCAGTATAAAGACAGTGAACAGTTTAAGGGACAGACCTGTACTTGACTTTTAACTTATTTTTAAAATATTCTTTAATTATCTGTTGAAAGTTAACACTTGAAAATACAGCTAAGAGAAGATGTCATTTTAACTGTGGCAAGATAAACAGGACCCACAGTTCTTCTAATTTAGTAATTTGCATCACCTTTTCTAAGCTACACAGTTCACTGAAAATAACAGTATATAGCACCTCTAGTTATTCCTACTAGGTTTTGAAAGAGTAATTTCTCTTATTCTGTGTATAGATGTGTACCTCTCCTCCTATGGTAAGCAGTCCAGGTGAATCAAGCTTCCGTTTCTTCCGGGGACCAATAGCTGCCAATGCAGTTAGATTGGCATCCCTCTGCCTCATTTGTGCAAGTTCTTGCTGCTGCATCTATTAAAGAGAGAAAAAACTCTGTTTAGTTTTTATTCTGCTGTCATTTCAAAAAGGTATTCTCAGACTTGCAAGCATGAGGTAAAAGTCACACATGAGCAATCTCTAACAGTACTTTGCTGTTCCTAGAAATACCGTTTTAGCAGCTCAGGCATGCAGCCTTGCGGTAGAGTAATAATGAAGATACAGAAGTTCTCTTGACTTTCCATAGGATTTCTGCTTCCAAATAACTCAACTGTTTTTGAAAACTCCATCCTTATCCTTGAAAACTGCCTTACCCAATAAGTACTCTATACTAACTACACATCTCCAGTCTAAGACTGACATGAAGAGTATAAATACCAAGTCAAATCCTCAAAAAAAATCTCATTTTCTTTCATCTCAGATTTACTTTGAGTATCGTAAATATACTTGGTATTTGCTTCCATATCTAAAGTAATAAAACATCTCTATCTAAACATTAGCAGAAGTTAATGCTGGCAGAAAAGCCCTACAAACTGAATTTACAACTGCTTTCTGGGATTAGGATTTAGGTAACAACACATTTGACTAGTTTGAGGCTAAGCAAACAACCTACCAGCTGCATTATGTAACAATGTAGCATGCTACAGAAAATAGATAATACTCTGGCCACCACACGATGAAGAGGTAAGACTGCATATTCATTATTAACTGTATAATCCTTTTAGAGCGTTAATGGTAAGAGACATAGTCCCACGAACAATATTACTTTAATAAATACTCTGACCATCAATACTACACAAGAATAATTGATTAGGTAACACAGCATATAAATTTAATTAGATAAAAGCATTCATAGCTCTTAGTTCAAATGTTTGGGTTTGCAAAATCCTTCAATAAATTCAGAAGAGGTGTTTGTTTTTTAATCCCATTGATGTCATACTTGTTCCCACTTCAACAGAAATGCACAGAACACTACCTCAAGAAATCCAGTAGTGGTAATAAAAACATTGTATGATACAGGCACAATTCTTCATTAAAATAAAACTGAACTGACAAGCGTAGATAGAATTGTCTCAGCCATTACTTTACATGTGAGCTGCATAGACAAGTGGGGCCTGAACTATCTTGGCCAATGTTGAAAGGAAAGGAAGTTTAAACAAAAAGGTACCAATGTATGGTATCTTTTCTCCATTGACTTCTGCCTAGAAAAAGCAGGTCCGCTTCATGTATCCTGTTTAGTGCATTTTTCAGGTTTATTCATTTAGCAATACAACATATTTTCATGTTCTTCAGAAAAAGCAAATTCAGTACATTTAGAGTTTGAAAAACCATTTTTCACATTTTTATACTATATACTTTGGGACTTCAGTTATTACCATAACTTCAATATAACAATATCTACAAATACACATCTCATTTACCTACAGGATAAAAGAATTTCCCAAATACAAAAAAGAAACGTGGAAAAATATCTAAATAATAGTGCAAAGGTCTATACATACTTCCCTTTGCCAACTCATATTAGGTTTTTAGCTCAAATATCTTTGGCTCTCTTCCAGATTAAATGCCAGTTAGACAGACCTGCCCGCTTACCCTTTCAAGGTAGATAGCAACAGTGGTGAGCTCTAATCATTTACAAAGGTCATGATCGGAAGCTAGCCCGTAAGCAGTCATTTAAAATTCAATTGATCCCTATTTGTAGTCAGGGAAAGAAAATGGACATTTCAGCTGTATTGTAATTATGAGGCTTCAAGGCAACTGTAAATAGATGTGCAAATCCAGATACTGGCAAATACCTTAGAGAAGAAATTATTACTATAGTATAACATATATCCAGGAAAGGTTGAAGATAAAACTGCATATAAAAAAAGATCAATCATCTTTTTGCTAATTTGCCATGCTTGCCAGCCTATAAGGGTTATCACAATTATCAGAAGTCTGATGAATATTTAAGCGAGGGCCAACTGGCTTAGAGTGATCTTGGACGAAGTTGTAAAGTGGATGGCTTCACAGAATAAGAAATTTTGCACTAGAGTAAGTATTTGTTTCCTGGGAGGTGCAGGTCAGAAATATAGTCTAGTAGGTAAATGGTATTATGCAAAGGTTATTATATGAGTATCTTATCCAAAGTCACCATTTTCAGACCAACAGTAAGCTAATACTGACTTGGCTCTTTGTACTACCTGTACTGCAATATACAGTGATTGTTTCAACATGTAATATAAGCACATAGTGCCTCTGAAAAGTTGCTCTAAGAACCATAATTTAGTATTGTTTTACTTTTGCACATGCAAATTGTAAAGCAAAACATGCCGTTTCTCTAAATTCTACATAGTGGGACAAATCCTGCCCTTACTTCAAAATCTGCAAAGTATCTGGTGCTGTTTTACCAAGCAAACATGGAACAGATACACGAGTCTGCAGAAGAGTTTGTACTGGTTTATTCCTCAGGTTCTTTCTCCTTTCCTGTTTACTCAGGTAGAAGAGCTAAAGATAGTTCTTTGCATCACATACTAATTTTTGACAAATGCGTTAGCCTAGCACTGATTGTCCAAACAAATGCACAAGATTTTCAAGTACCTATTATTTAGCACATGACAGAAAACCTGGCTCAGCAGATGGAGCTGAAGGAGCTGGGCTCTGTTCTACTGACACTGGGTGAATACCAGCAAGACCTTTCCCTTCACTTCCCTGTTCCTCTCACCCTGCTTCACCAAGCTCGTCTAGTTAGGCTATATGGTCTCCAGACATGGATCCTCCTCTACTTACATGCCTTACTTATGATCTAGCCTTGGTGGGACTAACAGATACTACTTGAATACTAATAAGGAATATGCTGCCAGGTACAAAAACTCCAAACAAAAATACAACACAGTTTCTGATATTGGTTTTACAATATACACCCTGGCATACTACGGTAGAAAAGAACCGCCTTCTTATGTAAACCTTAATGAATGTTGGTTAATCGAATACATCAAACACACATGCGTCATCAGTAAGATCTCAGTATCCTGATGTTTTATAAAATAAGGGCTGAAGTGCTGAAATACTTAACAGATACTATGCTACACAGTATCTCATCAATCTTTTAAAAATTAATTATCAGTGATTTTTTTTTTCCAAAGCTCATCTGAAGGCAGAGTTTCATAAAATGAGAATCATAAAATCAAAAGAATTATGATCCTGATACTGATTACCAACAGAGGCCTTCATCTTGCAGTGGTTAATGTACACCAGTTGGCTTAGGGGAACATCTCTGCACACTCACTATTTATCAATTTGCTTACAATAAAACATCTTTGTAGTTTATGGATACTTACTAGCGAGACATTTGACAAGATTCTTGGATGTTATTTAACATCCTGGAGCAGACTAACCACCATTGTTGGCTTCTTCATACCCCCATTCCAACTTTCTCTTCTTTCCATCTCATGTCACATACTTCTATTTTTTCATAGCCTACACCAGATGATCTGTGCCAGTCTCCTTCCTACTCATCATCTGACTCTTCATCAAAAATATTATCCTCAATTGTAATCTTCTTTTTTAGAAAAAAAAACCCACCACCAAAAAAAAGGCGGTATCTTGGCTTTGGTTCAAAAGAAGGGAACACTATACCTTTCGAAAGACATTTACACATGCAATGTGGCTGCTAACATCTGATTCAACAGGAGCTTTTCATAATTAATGCCATGGAAATATGAGCTATTTTTAACAGCTGTAAAACCTGATATTGCAGGTATCTTGCAAGAAGTTTAGGAATAGCTCAACAGTTTTCTGGGAGTTGTGTAATTAACATAGATTTAATTACTCTGCTTTGGAGTCAACAGAGATTACTTTTAAAATGTACCCCTTGTATGACCAGATGCCATATGCATGACCCTCACCAGTGGAGGCTCTTCTGCCCAGTATACTCTGGAACTGTATTTTCTACGTCAAGTGGAAATGACTTTGCAACCAGTTTTGCGTACATAGATCCAAAGTAATCACCCTCTGAATTCTCAGTGCTAAGAATAACATGAATTAAATGTAGCCGTCTTCAATGTTCTGAATTAAAAGTACCTGTGAAACTAAAGCTACTTAAGCTTCTTGCCTTACATGATCAATTATATTTTAAAGTAACAAAGCAGCCTGTTAACACAACATAGTTTATCTTCTAAGCCAGTTCGTAATTTCTGGATATTTAAATAAATGAAGCATCCTGATAAAAGAAATAAATTCCCTGTTAATTAACATGATTTTGCAGAAATGAATCTAACTCACTACATCAACCAGCAAGATGCAACTGTTTGATAACTGCATTCATTCACACTCTTATTTTCATATTGGACTGCTGATGCAATATCATTCTATAACTTGCCTTCATCACAATTAACATGGATGTATTTATCAATAGCATATTAAAATTTTTGCCCTCTGGGAAGGAAGCAATGCTTCATTCGGAACCACACTAATCAACAACAATTAACTTTTTTGAAAGTCAAAATATTTATCTACAACACAGACAAATATTCCAATATATTATACAAGAAAAATGCTTACAAATGAGATGCTGTTCCTTGCTCCTTATCTGATCCCAATTTATTTTTAGCATGCCATTTACTTACTGAGAGGTATTTCATTACTTAATGACAACTTGAAGAGATCCCTTTCATGAAAAGTACAGTATAAGAATTAAGCACCAATATTTCACACAATGGAATTTTCTTCTTTGTGACAGTGGCATAACATTAAAACTACAGAAAGAACACTACTTCACTACTTTATTAAAGTTAACAACAGAGGTTCTACAATTTTAGTTTGTTTTTCTTAGATTATTATTTCTTATGATTCACTAAGGTATTTCAGAAAGAAGCGCCACAAGCCATATGCCACAAGGAAGACAGCCATATGTCTATCTGAAGTATCAACATTAGAACTTAAAATCTAGATTTAATAATTTCCAAAAACCAAGAACGCACTTATTCATGGCATGCTTCGTAAGTAATTTTGCAAGAGAAACCAAGCATTTACTTTAAGCCTTTTTCATTTTAAGCCTTTTCTGCATTACAAGCTGTCATGAGAACAGTCACTGAGATACTAATAAATAAATATATGGTGTGATTATATGCCCAGCGAATTTTTTTCTTCTTAGATTTTGACTTCCACCGGCAGTTGTGGCAGTCCACACAACTGGAAGACACCACCTGTTTCACAAATGAGTATGGTTTCATTTTCAAGATTTCTTTAACAACTAAATCCCCCATCAATTACTCTAACTACTGTTGTAATAACCACAAAGAACAGTGAAGATTATTTTCCACTTTTCTACAAGATCAACTAAACCAAGAGTAAATTCAAGGAATTTATGGCTAGAGGAATAAATTCTATGGATTTGTTCAAGGTATGAATTTGGTCTGAAGACAACTGTAAAACAAATGCTAGATACTTGGTATGAACACCTACAGATCTCAAGTCAAACACTTTTCCAATCCACAAAATTAAAGCGCACAAGTCTATGGGACCTGATGAGTTGCATTCCAGAGTCCTGAGGTAATTGGCTGATGTAGTTGCCAGGTCACTCTCCATGATACTTGAAAAGTCATGGCAGTCAGGTGAAGTCCCTGGAGACCGGAAAAAGGGAAATGTTGTACCCATTTTTAAACAGGGTAGAAAGGAAGACCCTGGGAACTACCAACCTGTCAGCCTCTCCTCTGTGCCTGGGAAGATCATGGAACGGATCCTCCTAGAAGCCATGCTGAGGCACATGGAAGACAGGGAGGTGATT
>JAVKLA010000088.1:33055765-33089039 GCA_034782735.1 Sagittarius serpentarius
CATCCCTGAAAACCTTCAAGGCCAGGCTGGATGGGGCTCTGAGCAACCTGATCTAGTTGAAGGTGTCCCTGCTTACCACAGGGGGGTTGGACTTGATGACCTTTGATGGTCCCTTCCAGCCCAGGCCATTCTATGATTCTATGAAATGGCTGTAATCTGTACTGTCAACAGAGGATTATTGCTCTTCAGTGAGCACAGAAGTGTGCTAACGTCAGCTATGCAAACATTCCAGTGAATTTCACCTGCTCACTTGAATCCACAGGAAAAGTGAATGTCAAACAGCAAGTGAGGCCCTGCACTACTCATCAGAAAGACAGCAGTTGTTCAAAACCAAAAAACATCTTGAAAGGAAGGCGAAATGTGCTCCAAATGGAGGGCAAAACATAAGCAAACTGAAATTAGCTTTGTTTAAAGCAGATATGTAGATGAAATATGGCCCTGAGCTGTAGCTGCTAAGGACTGCACTAAGAGAAATTTCCTTCCATATGATCAGAAAGTAAGAGGACAACTGGAACTCTTAACAATTCAAGTCTACATATAAGTACCTTTAAAAATAAAAGGCAGAAGAGGAAGTGGCATCACATGAGAGAGAGAAAGGTCAAAGAGGTGTTTTTCTACCTACAGGCAGAAATCAGGGATGTTTTTGGCCTGGAAGGAAAATAACCCGGTGATGGACAGACAGAGATGACTGTGAAGATAAAGAAGTAAGAGCTTGAGGAAGTAGTCAAGTATGTTTAAATACTGTCAATATAGGATTTGATAAGGGAATAGAAGCTGGGTTGTAAAAGTAAGTTTCTGTAGTCACACAGCCAACTCAGCCCACAAAGAACTAGATCTTGGCTACTTACAATTCCCAACATAGTTCAGAAATACCACCTAAGAAGAAGAAAAGAGGACAGAGAAGAGGCTAACAGCACAACAGAAGCTGTAAGTATCGACAGACTGTAAACCGCAATCAAGAATGAAGACAGCCAGGGATGAACATCAAACAGGAAACTGGCAACAGAGCGCACCGAATGGCAGAAATGTTTGATGAACGCAAGATCATATAAACAATGATTTAAGCATTGATTTCTAGCCAATAGGCATCAATGGAGATCCCTCCTAATTCTGTTTGCGATGGATGGTTTAATTCCCGATAACAGGGTCATACGCTGGGAGAAGCTTGTCTTAATTGATGGTTCTGCAACATGTATCTATCAGTCTCAGACAGTGATTATACCCCTTGGAGAAACATCTTTTTTGCTGAGGAGAGCCTGAAATGTGGACTCATTACACATGTCCTAAAATGTCCACAACAGAAGGTGCAATTAAAAAATGAAACTCATTAAAAATGCTGGCAGTAACCTCAACAAGTCCAGGACAATGATCAAGAAGGATCAGTACATCAGTGAACTTCAGAGAGTCAGTCTTGAAAAACACTGTCTGCACAATGCCCATGCTATGCTCCCGCCTCTCTTTTGCATTACCAAAGTCACTAAAGGTCAGTAGAACTCCTACAGGAATAGCACGCAGGTCCAAAGTAGCTTAAGTTTAGAAGTGGCACTGCAATAATGCAATATCAGAGAAGTTTTACATGTGTAATAGCAAATCATACACTGAACACATTTTGTGAGCCTTTTAAACACTTAGAGCTCTGCCAAATTATGTCTATTTTTCCTCAGTACAAAGCTGGATGCTACTTCTCCACAAATGTTCTCCCACAACTCAGTAAAAGCTCCAATCATCACTTGGAATGGCTGTACTTCTGTTTGAAGTAGATCAAGATTTTACTTTACTGAAAAAGGTGTGTGTTGGGGTTTTTTCTCCTTTTTTTTCTTTCCCACACACTTTTTAACAACAGTTGAAAATTATTGCACAGTGTTTGAAAAAAATCACCCTGGGCAAAGACTAAGCTGGGAACATTTCAGCCCCTAAGATGAATGTTTCTCAAAATAATGAGCATCTGAATACAGTTCTGGAACCTTAACTGGAGTACTTTTGACCAAGTGTCTTTCCTACTGTAGACATTTGTGTTTATTACATCTAATTTCATTATGTTTTAGAAGTTTACTCAAATTTTCCATTAACATTTGCTCTATTACTTTCAACAAAATATACATCAAACTTCTGATACAGAAAATGCCAGGTCCATCCTGCCTTTCATTTTTATTTTTTCCCTGAAAAAAAGCCTTAATTGTAATTTTCTTGTCATGTACAGCTCCTAATTAAATGCTGTTTTTAAAATAATATCAGTGAAATTAAAATTTTATCTCCTTACGACTCAAGACCACATACTGCCTGAACTGACTCATATATTTATTCATACTCATAGGTCTAATTTTCTTGGAAGCCTCCTTAAAAGCTTACTCATAGCTTACAAAAAAATCAAAAGCCTAAAGAATTTTGAGAGTGATTTTAAGAAGTCTTGTAATTTTTTAACATGCTTTGTCTCTAGTGCTATTTTATTCCTCAAATATCTAAGTTTTTATCCCACTAGTCCCTTTAATCAATTGATGCTCTTAATGGGTACTTATGAACTTCTTTTTGTTAATTCTGTATATTCCTGGTTGGTTGCCTTTTTCGTTTTCCACATACAGTGTAGTACTTTAGTTTAACTTAAAACCATTTATTTCTGCAACTGTCCAACAATCTCTTAAGCTACATATTCCTATCTATAGTAATACAAGGTATAATAAATACTTTTTTTAGAAAGATATCCCTCAAATTCCTCTGAGAGTTCTACAACAATGGGGTTTTTTGTCCTTCTAGTAACCTTAATCATTATATTTCTTCATTCCTCAAAAATCTGCTGTTGGAGCTCCAGCACATTTTGTCTGGTTTTGGTTATACTATTCCTCAAACAACTTATCTCCAGTAGCACCAGTTCGACGCTCTTCTATACTAAAAGCTGGAGACACTCCTATTTTAAGCCTTGGTATTTGTTAGGTCTCATAATGGCGTTTGGCAGATTTGCTAGGCGAAATACAGATCATTTGAGCAAAGGGTTTCTGAGGCACAGACAACTTGCAGCATCAGCATTACTAGAACTGGCAACTTTGAGATGGAAGTAATTTACTTGTTGTAAGATCAGAAAAAGTTCTGAAACAATTTCCCTATGTTCTATTATTTTATTTTTTATTATCGGTCTTAATTTTATCTTGGAGCAATGCGACAACTGACAATTACAAATCTTCTCAAACTGTTCTTCAAAGAAAACAAAACATACTCATACAGTATAAGTATGACTGATAAGAATACCAGTCAAAAAGCTTGATGGCTTACTTACAGGCTCCTGAATTCATGTGCAAGCAACAGAAGAATATCTTCACTCTTGGGACATCGGAGAGAAAGACTGGTTAAGATCTTTTCCCAGGCCCTTTGTTAAGGGGTTTAATATAACCCCCTAAGTGGGGGTTTACTATCCTCCCAAGATTTCTAGGGTGTTCTCCTTTCTCCCTGAAGTGAGACACTATGTTAGGGCTCTGAAACTGATGCTTTAATGAACATTAGGGAATATAAAATACAGTGAAAACCTATATGAACGACAGTCACGTCTAGAGTTACAGACTAGAGTTACAAAGAGCAGCAAACTTGTTGAACTGTGGCTTTAGTTAGAGAAGTCTGACAGAAATACTGACATAATGGGAGCTAACTCAACTAAGAGAAGTGAGGAAATACGCTTTGCTTTTTTTAAAATCATGCACTGGAAAATACAAGGGTCAGATAACCACACAACCAAGCTTTCTATCAGCTCCCCACACTTGCCGCTGGAGTGCACGCAGTAACTCCAGAGGCTATGCTGTCCTCTGTAACACAGTGTTAGAGGTTGTACTAGAACATCAATCAACTGCTCTGCTTTTCAGATGGTGACGTATCCCTGAAATAAACATTTTTAAAAATACTCTTTAAAGAATCTTTCATTGTATATGAGTAATACAACAGCTACTTGGATAGTGAAAACTACACGGCCACTGCAGCTTTGTGTTAGTACTATGAGACTCCGATCAAGAATTTTACCTCCAAGATCTTCTCCATGCATCATGAGTTTTGACAGCATAGCATGGCCTTTTGTTACTTTTATTTCTGTTCCATCTCTGGCACACACTTGAAATCTGAAATACTTAAGAACCAGTACACCGGAACTGTACTAAAAACATGGGAAAAGTATGTTGTTGGTTAGTACATCAACGGAGCCAACTGAAGACTGAGGTTCACAGGAAAGTATCAGCTTTGTGGAAGTGAAGACCAACAGTATGTTATACGATAAAATCTCAAGTCAGCCTAAAGCGTTTTCCTCATTCATTTCAAATTAATAAAGATTTTTATTTTTTGGTAAGATTTCTCTGCCTATATGCCATTACCACAAAACTTCAGAATAGCAAAAATTTTAAGTGCATTTAAAAAACTAGTTAATCAGAAATTCTGTAAGAGGCTTTATTAGCTATATTATTCCAAAAGAAAATGCCCAGATTTTGATACCAATCCTCTAGCATTCTTATGGGAAATCTGCATCTTGAAACTGCCAGCCTCATTTGAGGAAATGAGGCAAATGTAGCAATCTACTAAAAATCATTTGGCTGTAATAAGTAATTTTAATCAAATAGTTAGAGAGAATGACATTGAAGTTAATTTCTGAGGTGTCATAAACAGATGGGAAATGTGTAGTGTAGAGACTGGTTGTGCACTTTTAACGCAATATCCTTTTTTGCAGTCTGGATTGTGGTTTGATCAAGTCTAAGTGACATGACAAAATCAATTTCAATTTATTCTGAAACTATATTCAACTAAAGAATACACAATACATAGCGAGTATGCTACTCTTTTCAAAAGTGAGATTTGAGGCAGAGCAATACCGGGAACAAAAATAGCCAGACGCCCAGCTTCTTCTCCCCCTTAAAAGTTGTGGGGGTAGTACTGGGGGTTCGCTTGCAAAATGGAAGTTCCACTGGGGATGCAAAACAAGCTCAAAATTTAAATAGTCTACATCTCTTCTATTTTAGATTTAACTATAGCAAAACCGCTACTACTCATTTCTCCTGCAGATCAAGGGAACAACATATCACAGTATGGGGACAAAATATTTCAAGCAATTTTTCATACACTGACAAGTAGTAAATTAGGGAATCTTGTAACTACAATACAGTAGTCATCCCCTTCTATTGATCACATATAATTTACATCTTACAAAGATGTGAATTCTTGCATTCTCACTCCACAAGGAAAATCTCAATGATTTATTCATTTCAAATAAAAAATAGAAGGTAGATGAGAAGAATTACTTCACAGGCTGTAGCTTTCTCAGGGCACTAGTGGTAGGCTCTTCTTTCGCACTGCCCGAAGGGCCTTTGTGTGCAAGTCCCTCTAATTAACAAGGTGAATCATGCAGCAGTTCCCTAATTAGTGAACATGACAAGCCAATGGAAACAAGCAGACGGACCTGGCGTACAGATATGGTCAACAAAAGGCAGCAGCAACACACCATTAAAACAAAAATGTATATTTCATGTAAATAAAATACAAAAAGAGAACTAGCATAACATCTAATTTTCCTTTTCATGTTTTATGCTTATTTCTCATTTATTTCAGATGTAAATAACGACACAATAAATCAAGGTTTCCAACTGCAAGTCACACCACCTCCCAAAATGAAAGAGCAGTTATCCTACGTGAACAAGCATCCGCTTAAGGGGCATTATTTGTTTTCTCTCGTTTTTCTGCTTTAAAGAACTGCAGTTACATTAAGCTTAGCACTTCAAGAATCCCTTAATTCTATTCAAAATTATTTTTTCTTGAAATCCTTTTTCACCAATAGATGAAATGAGTGCAATAGTTGCACTATTATTATTGCATTATAAAAATGCCTGCATTACCAATATGTAACAATTTCTAACTTTTGTATAAGGATAAATAAATGAATAATAAAAGTGAAAAAATCAAATAAACAGATTTGCATTAAAAAAGAAAATGTACCTCCTTACATTCACCTTTCCAAGTAAAATATTTCTAATCTTTCCCTCTTCCTTCTGCTTTTCCCAAAAATACTCTCCCCATCTCCAAAACACCACATAGGAGTTTAATTTTCAATTTACTGCAAACTGAACCTTTGATTTAGATCTTAATGATCTTTTAACATACTAGAAGTCTAAAATGTGTGTCACCACCAGCAGAATATAATTCTTCACAGAAAAATTCCACTATATTCTTTGCTCTCTATTCCTTGGTACACTGTAATAAGTGAGGAAAACTACAGATTATCCCCTCATTACAGGTTCCTCTTCCTCACAATCTTGAAAACAAGTATTTCTGACTTTCCTCTTTTAATTGGGTAAAATTTCATTACATTCTAAAATTGATGTTCCAAATACTGATGTCTAAAAAACCCTCATTTTTCTGACCAGTCCAGTTTTAAAAATACAGGATTAAAATACTGGCCCCTAAGTAATAATGGTTCTACATGCCTTTAAAATGTTCTTTTTTGGCTATAAATTTGAAGAATATTTAATGATGTTCTATTATAGACTGATTAACTGTTTCAAAGCAGTTTTAAATTAGTGGGAAAATTCACAATAAATACTATCAGAGATCATGAGCAGAAAGCTAGAATCACTGCAAGCTATTTGCTGTGTTCATTTTTTTCTCTTCTTGGTATATGTGAACTTCCCCTAACTTCTCTTAGATCCCACTCAACATAACCATTCTTAGGACAGTGCAGAACAGCTTTAAGCACAGGCTGAAAAGTATCCTCTTTTAACATCAAGGCACAATGGATAATCTGCTAACAACTGAACTATGATCTGCCATATGCACAGAGGAAGTATTCAGCAAACAACCTGTCACAAACGCTTATTGTTTCAGTAACCAACTCACCAAAGGACTTCGCTTTATAAAATATATTATATACTCTGGCACACAATTTATTATCAAAGACAGCTGTAATTAAATGTGAAACTACTGCAAAGACAAAACAGATTTGGTGCATTAAAAAGCTTTACGTTCTTCTTTGCATCTTAAATAACAAAATCAAAGTGAGGAGATTGGAGTTATATGCTAAAGATGCAAAACCAGAAATTAATGAAAAATCACAAAATTTTGAGTTGATTTTCAAATACATGGTGTACATAAACACAGATTATTATATAAATAATTACAAAAAAAATTTGTATTTAAGTCAAAATGTTAAATGCAGCAGCTGATAACAGTAAATCATAATTGTCCACAGGAGATGTTTTGATATGAGATTATATCTAATACCAGAGGGACAAATTCTGTTTGTTTTGAATACTGCTATTGATGTCAATAGAGTTACTCCAGAGTTATAATGGCGTGACAGAGAAGAATTCAATTTCTAGTATTTTAAATATGAGGAACACACATTTAAATGTGACAAGAGCAAAACGCACTAAGAGGCAAACAGGGCAAAAATAAATATCTGAGACAAACCTGTCAGATCATTCTCGTATTTGCCACAGTCTACAACATGTTCTCAGCACTCCTGCATGTTGGCTTGCCTGCTAAGGCAGACATTTCCTTCCCCATCAGATTTAGGGGGGTTGTTTTTCAAATTTCAAGACTTCCCAGAAATAACCTCTCCACATAGATAGATAGATAGATAAGCATTTTTTATTCAGGAATTATTTTTAATGCTTCAGTTAAAATTACCTGAGGATATTTATGAAATGTGCATTTATGAATGTTTTTCTTTTGTATAGCTGAGCAGATCACAGAAATCATCATATATTGTAATGTTCACAGAAGCATCAGTTTACAAATACAAGAAATATATGCATTTTAGATAATGTAACAATGTACAAGATATTTAAATATGCATTATAATTGTTCTATATCCAAAACATAAAAAAAATACAGAGCAGAACACTATCAATCACGTATTAAGGAAACCCAGCACCTTCTACTGAGCACCGTGACTGCACGCAACACACACAAGTTCAGCTCAAATGTGAGGTATATTTTATCTCTATGTAAATTACTGAGATTAAACCATGACAGAACTGGGGTTAACAACTGGTCTCAGAAAACTGCGCCAGTGTCTCATGACCTCAAGTTACCTTCCCCCTCTGAGAACTGACATCTTTAGTGTAATCCAGAGCATTGTTTGACTTCTACATCCTAAAATAAGGTTCCAGTTTTCAACCTGACACTAAATTAGAGAAGTTTATAGGGTTAGTTAGTGTAGCTGCACGTTCTTTAGATGTTTTCCATGCAAGCTAGAGGTCGGTAACACTCTATCTTGCGGTCACTTAGATCATTAAAAAGGTAAAATAGCCGAAAGATGCAAACAATTTATATTCTTAGAGGGGAAAAAAAATCATCCCGTATTTATGTCTTCTGACACACCCTAGTAAACAATGGATTCCCTGAACATATTGCTTAAGAAGGAAAAACTGGAAACTGCTAATGATAGACCATTACTAAAATAGCGAACAGTTTTGTTGAATACTGAATTTACTTTTCCTCAAAATAGTAAGCTGAAAGTGTTTTACTTTAATTAAACAGCAGCATATACAGTGAAGTAATAATGTATATTCAATAACCTTCTTAATCATTACCTGTCACAATAAGACACAGCAGATATCCTGATATCCCTATATATTCTACAGGTACCCTATACTGGGGAACCCATCTCACTTCTGCAGAGGTGGCAGATGTCCATTAGAGCCACGAAGTGCTGAGCTGCCTTAAGACTAAGGGCTCCTTATGAAAACATATGTCAAACTTTTCCAGAATTTAAACATAGATTTTGAAAATATATAGATAAAATTATCCTGTTTCTCCTAACAATGTGGTCTGTTCTCACCAATCTCACATCTACTATGTTTCTAGTAAAGTGAACATTCTCCCTCTTTCCTGTCTTCCTGTACACAATTAACACCTGCGTTAAGTTTTCATGTTCAGTCTAATTTCCCGTTTCGTATATATGACACCTTCCTAAAGCTTTCTTGACTTGTCTGACATGTTTGCCAGATACGAGCACTTCTTCCAGGACAGATAAATATTTTTTTTTTAAATTATTCTTACTTTGGGGGAAATTATTAGATTTTCATGCACCTTAACATGTGAATATGGCTTTTGGCCATACAGGTTGAAAATCCCTTTAAAAACCTGATAGTATGTCAAAAAACAAGATTAAGAGAAATCTTCAGATATCGACATGGTGTTATTTCTGTTTCAAGAATATAAATGTCTGTTCTGAATATAAATAGATTTACTAGTTACAAAGGGAAAGAACACAGAAGCATAAGGAAGCCTACCTGTACTTCAGATTGCTTATTTAGATTTTCGCATGGCTCTGCAGAGTCAATAAACCTATGAACTGTAATTGCATTATAGTGTTTTTCAATTCGCTTCAATCCTACAGATACTGAGATATCAGTTTTAAGGAAGCTGTAACACCTCAGTGTACACTTACCAGCACAAATATATAATATACTTTCCCATTCCAGAAAATCCCATTCACATCTTTCTGACCATTTGCATGTAAAACTGGAAGTTAACCAGCACAATCTTCAACACTAAATGAAAACAAGTCTTACAAATCATTACCCACCTGCCTAATAACATTAAAAAATACAGTAATACTTTACAAGTGTTTACATTTTAGAGATAATCATATCTACCTTTAGTAAACACATACTTGAGGGAAAAACAATCATCCTGTTTACACTGTGAATGGCAGTAATACATTTCATTTATTTAAAAAATTACTACTACGAAAGGGGAACTACTTTTTCAGGGTACGCTGAGCAGTATCGCATTATTCAACTAAGATGATGTAACTACTGGGAGACTCTTTCACAGGCCGACACAAAGGTATTTTTTAATGACAAGACTAAACTAAAAATAGGAAATAGATGCTAACATGCCTTTCATGACGTCTACATATTACTGACTAGCCACCTGGCTTATAGTTTAGGAGAAGAGTATGCATATAACCTAGCTACAGACAGAAATGTTCAGTATTTACTAAGTCAAAAATGACACTTTTTACCCTACTGTTAAACTTAAAACAGTTAAAACTCTACCACAATAAACTACCTGAAAATGACAACAAAGCTAATGTTCACATTATTCCACAATAAATACATACATACCTAAGTACATAAACATAAATTGTCACACCCCAGCACAGACAGACAGGAGATGCTGATGAACCTTGTAGGAAAACTATAGCATACTTTTATAAAGCAAATTTACAGAATCAGATTATTTCTTTGTATCTGATTTTACAATCTGCTGAATAAAATATTCTTCAAGAGATTTGTGAAAATTAATGTCTTGCATATCTTACAAACTACTTGGAGATACACAAAAGTATTGCATGCACACACTTCGACTCTCTCAAAAATGTGCTGGCAAGGAAGTTTTAAATTACTCTTTTTAAAATCTTACTACTACGGTTCCAACTTTAGCTTTAACTCTGCTCCCATGAACTCTTTCATCTTCCACTAACAGGCTAGAAACAGATCACAGATTTTATGAAATGCAGCTTGTTCTACAAAATATATGCATTTCAAACGAGGTCCTGCCATTGTAAGATGACAGAACATGCAAATACCCTTCCAGACTACAGCCGGGAAGTAGATGTGGGGACCACGGGTAGATCTTTGTATGTGGGTCTTGCACAAAGAATAGACTGAAGATTTGTCAGCAGGAGGTATGCAGCTGATTGCTGATGGCCAGCTGCCTGCTGCCGGTGCAATGTGCAGCACCCAGACTGAGTGGGCAGAGGAACAGAAGATTTAGTAGGTGCGTCTCAATCCCCTTAGGTTATATCATGTGACGCGGAGCGCCCAGAGGAACTGGGGGCAGATGAAAGCTGGCAGCTGTGTGCTGCCTCAGGCACTCCAAGGCTGCCAAACAGGGCTTACAAACATGTTAGCTCAGCGGCAGAATTAAAGCCCTCATTCAGGTTTATTTTGGAGTAAGAAACCAATGTGCATACAGAGGATGGGGGAAAACTTGCCCTGCAGGCTGAAGCATAAGTACACCTTGACCTCTCCTTGCAAGCTTCTATACAGTAGAGCAGGCTTGATTAAGGGACCAAAACATCTAAACAATAATTTAGATTGTTGTCCAAGTAGCCTCCTCAGTTTATGACAAGCAGACACAGCTGACATTTGCTACCATCTACTCATTAAATAGGCAATCATATTCTGAAGTCTAAAGTGCTATTATTTTGCCAGATCAGCAGGGAAGTATATCTCTTGCAGTGTTCACATAAAACAGTTATGTGATTTTTCCACATTCACGGCTTCCTCCAAATGAAAATACCTCTTCCCCCTGCCCCTCTTCTTTTTTTCCTGGCTGTGCTGGAGTGACAAATTAAGCACGAGGTTGTTTCTACCTGAGGAAGACCCATATTTAGAGAAAATAACACTGAGGCAGAAGGAGAACTGGAAATTCAGTCTTGACGTGTTCCTTGCACAACTGATCTGATATATGTATCTATACATGTATATATTTAGATACCCAAAAAGAATTAAACAAAAAAATCTCTTGGAAAAGGAAGTACCATTGCATGCATTCCTCACTGCTTCTCCTGGAACCTCTGAACACAACTGTCAGTACTCAGGAGAGGCAAAGCCAAACCATCCTCATCACAAATCTCACACCACAAAGGTGGAAGAAAACAGTTCCCTTATCTCTTTGCTGAGCTCTGTTGTCTGGGCACCCAAAAGCGACTAGAAAAGTGGGGCTGCCACCCTCCACTTGTTTAGCAGTGCCTCAAAATCCAAAAGCAGTAGCACTGGTTATTCTTACAGACATGGAAAGAAAACCGCAGGGGATCTGAAGGGCTGAAAAACCTAGTGTGGAAAAATCAAACAACATCTTCAGAGAATTCATTTTACAAGAGAAAGTTCCTGCTGGAGTATTGGGGTGAGATTCAGAAAAGCAAAGACACCTTCAGCTTCAGAAATTCTTTACAAAAAGCTTATACCATTCTAAACCCAAGTTCTGGAAATTCATATTTAAGTAGTCCTGTTGCTTTATAATGAGAGACTAGTTGCTACAACAATCTTTTATTAGGTAGGACTCCATCCGCATGTATGCACTCTGGAAGACAATATAAACAACAGGGATGGATTTCTCCTCCCCTGCCTCCTTTTCAGCTTTTTAAAAAAAATAAAATCCATTAGGTAGAACAGAATTTGTAACAGGTATTGATCTTTTGGAAATATTCAAACACAAACCAAACACATTCCACAACAGAGCTAAACCCTAATTTGAAAATTAGTCTTGAGTCTTCAAATTTTGTTGGGCAAGGTGAGAAAACAAGTACGAATACCAACAAGAAAAGCCAACTTTCACACACGTACACAACTCTTTCTTGTTTAGTGTCCCCAAATTCTCAAGAGAGCCACATGGGAACTTTTTGGTAGCAAAGTAAGACAATTACTATATTTCATTTGTGTACATAGCTGCTAATGTCTCAAATAGCAGACTGCATCAGTACAAATGTATTTGTCACACAAAATCTAAGGAAATTACACTGCTGCTGTGTTAATTTGAAGGCTGCTATCTTTCAAATACCTCTTCTACACTCACTGAGACATTAGCTAAACAATGAACAATGCTTGACTAGACAGCTTGCTTTCTTGTTCCTTTCTCTTGCCATACTCACCTGTCCCATTTTGTTTTGCATCAGCCCCCATTCTCCAAGGTAAGCAACCTCACTTATCTGTGCTTATAAACACCTCACATACAAAGATCCACAAATCTGACACTGGTCTTCATGAGGTAGCACAACACATCTTTATGATACTATTGATCATTCTCACATAACGCATTCAAATTTGTATGTAACTCTAGTGAGGGAGTAACTGAAGTTCTAAGAATTTGTTTTCTAGACAGCAATTATAAACAAACACAAAAAGTGTTCTTACTTTATATTATAAAGATGTATCAAGTATAAAAATACTTTGTTACTTAAGAAAGGCCATGTATTTAGCTCATAGCAGTAGAACTGCATTGCTTTTAGAATGCTAAAACAGACAGTCAGCAGTCATAAAAAAATAAGCATTCATGTTAACTAAACAAGAGCTAGGGAGTGTACGTACACTAAAATCATGCATCACTATGGAATTCCACCAACATGATTTTGTAGAATGAAGTTATGATGGACAGGACTGGATTTAATTTAGATTTCTGCTAGACTAATGAAGTAATCCTGGGTCAAGCTTGGGTTAGAGAAAAGACAAAAAAAACCCTAGCTCTTGACTCAATTCTGATTAATACACATTTTACCTAAGCAAGAATAAAACAATTTGACTCAGCTGGAAAATATTACGGCCATTCCTTTGATCCCCTAGCATTTTTCCATCAATTACCTAGTTTTCTGACTCTGTACAACAAGGGTAACACCACACTTCATCTTCAGCCAAACAACTGCCATGACTTCTCCTCTAAGCACAGGAAAACAGGTTGGAAGTGCCATGGTCTTCAATTTTACAAGGAGATATGCAAAAAGTTCTGCTGAATAGTAGGACTACTATTGCCTGAAGTTCTTCAGGACTTGTAGAATTCATGGCAGGGTAATACCTTATCCGTGGAAACAGGAAATTTTTAAACGAATATGAAATTTTGAAGATCTACAGACTGAGATTCATATGCAAGGAATTTATTACTGGTTATAGATCTTGTTTCTTCAGCAGCAGTATTTGCCTATGCAAACATAATACCATTCCTCATGTCCTTCCCAGGAGTTCATAATCAACTCTAGTTATCAGAATTTTTTACTGTTATCATAATGTATCTGTACGTCTAAAGTAGTATCTACTCAAAAGGAAAAAAATACAGTTAACATAAAAGCAGTAAGCTTGATAACACAGCAGGATTTTCATGAAAGTATTTTGAGTGATAACAGACAGGACCACTTCTCTCCAAGATGCAAGTTTAATACTAATATTTGAAGTCACTGCAACAACTTTGTAACTTCAGGAAATCTTGTACTCTAAAACCAAATCCATGGCAGTGTTGCATGGGCTTAGACAGTACCGGAATAGTCTAAGCATTTTTCTGGTTACAAACGACAGACTTGTGGTAAAGGGACAGTGTAAACAAAGTGACTGTTATCTAACCTTCTACATGTATTGATAAAACCACTTGCATTCCTTCTGCATCACAGCTATAGCATTGGTAACCTGATGCAGAAAACTATTTATGAAACAACTCAGTTCTGAGGAATCATTACTGCCTAAATGTTGCACTATCATTACTTCAGGGATAGTATTCCTAGCTTTTCCTTCTTCATACCTGGTGACCCTCAGATGGGTTAGAGAGCTAAGTGGAAATTTAATTTAAACTTATTTCTGTCCAAGTGCTCAATTTCTCAGTGGAAGGTTTTATAAGAAACCTTTTTAAGAGAAGATTGTTGCTTTTGAATCACTATTTCTATGTCAGGCATGATAAAATAGAAAACTTCAGACTTTTTACCATGAGAGATACTGCATTACTAGTACAATCTTTAAGGATTTTGGTTTTGCTAAAAAGGTGAATAAATTACCTTACCAAATAAACCAAAATCCTTTTCATTTGCTTTTCGTTTTCAGTAATGCCTTATGAAAACAGGGATAACTGCAGTAAACTGATTTAAGTATTTTAAAAGAAACCACTCCTACTGAGTCGATAAATAACTATTAATGCGGTGACAAGAAACTATTTAGAGTAAAACTGTTTTC
Organism: Sagittarius serpentarius; assembly: GCA_034782735.1. Lineage (NCBI taxonomy): Eukaryota > Metazoa > Chordata > Aves > Accipitriformes > Sagittariidae > Sagittarius > Sagittarius serpentarius. Next base: position 33,070,444 of record JAVKLA010000088.1, read on the forward strand.
ATAATCTAATTGTTAAATATATGATGCTGGAGTTTCAGTAATTCTGCTACGACAAGTTACGTTTTTATGCAGGATTTAAAATTTCTAAGGCAGTGTTAGAGCCATGTAAGATATACAACATATGATATACGTATTTAATTATTATTTTTAAGTAGAAGAACTTTATCTGCTAACAGTCCAGATATTTCTGTGCATATAACTTAGAAAAGGACACAGTTCAAAATCTAAAACTTAGTCAAGTAAGGCTCTTGTTACAGAAGACATTGCAGACATGGGGGATGACTGTACCCAAGCAGAGTGGTTACCACAATGCCGCAGTGGATACAACTCCTTCTGGAATATGGAAAAAAACTGCCCCTGGTCTGCTTATGCAAGAACTGGGTACTCCCAAAGCTCCGAGCCAGTGTAACAGTCACAGCAGCAACTGGCTTAAATACATATCCCTGTTAAAGGACTTCATCCAATCCTAGAAAGATGGGCTATCTGTGCTGACAAAGGTATGTAAAGGGCTATCTTCTGTCTTCCCTTGAAGTCCGTAAGGCTTGTATTATGAATATCAACAGGTCTGAGATTTCACTTGCATGGTTCACGAGTGCATCTGAGAATAGATTCAGTTGAGTGTTATCTAAACTGATCTAGGTCCTGGATACATGCCCAGACATTTATGGTGTCTGGTTTAAGTTTTTATTATTATGCAATAGTCTTGGTTGGTGATGACACAAAGATATCAACCAAGTTAATCTTTCAGGATCAAACTCAGCTACTTGACTTTTAAATTAAAAGATTTTTAGCCAACAGACACTGAATATGTAGAAACATATCCGTGACAGAAAGGACGTTTAGGATCTTACCTTCCCTGCCTTTCTTTCAAATAATTTCTATTATTAATTACTAGGTGTTGACTAAATTATTCCTAATCTTGATCTATTCCTGCTATCAGTTATATGGCCTGTTTTATGTCCTATTTAATGAACACTTTTAATGGAACTTAGAGAATTCAATTTCTTTAACTTATATTTGTGACTTTCCATGCTTCCAACAGACTACATAAAATCAGTGTATTTTCTAAAACTTGATTTTAAAAGCTTTAATCATGCAATATGAAGTAGACACTGCTCACAAACGGTGCTATTTCTTACATTAAGTTTTACTGAGAGTCAAACATTTCAGAATTTATGTTACAAAACAATGTAACAAGTAACAGCTGAAGAGCAGCATTTTTCTCTGAAATAATCTCAATGGAAAATATGTTTTGCTAGTTTACTAAATAGGTTTACCATTAAAATAATCATACAATGTCCACTGACAAAAAGCCGCATCAACTTAAGTGTGAAAGTAAATGGGGAGTTTTAAGCTATATAAATCACCATAGGCACATTCTCCTACAGCTTTCGCTCAAGTCCATCTGAAACAGGTTAATGGTAAAGCAAAATAAGTCAAACTGACTTAAGAGTGGGTTTGCACTGACTTAACTAAAACAGTGCCAGTCTGAGTGTGAATGAAACCTATTATGTCTAGTCTCTGCAATAAGACCACATGTAGATAGATCTTGTTTGATTTGATAAGTATTTAAATGAATTTAAAATTGATTTATGCCAGTTTGGTTTAGACAATATGCAAAGTGGTTCAAAGAATGGCTAATAAATGGAGTAAGATGGAGTTACAGAACAAAACATAAAGTAATCTTCACCTTACCAAATTAATTTTTAAATGTGTTCAATGGGCACAGTGATCTCCCTGTACATTTTCTTGACGACACCAATAAGCAAGAAGGGGACTTCTTAATGGCAGAAGTTCTGTGAAAGAAAATTAACTAATTTTTTTTCTTTTTAAATTAGGAAAAAAACCAGAGTGTTATGGAATGAAAGACTCCAAAGTATCCATAAAGGAGAATGTTTTGGAACAAATACCCTTTGCTAGTCTTCCCTCTTCATCCTATTATCCCTGTGTTGGTACCTTTATTTTGTATTCCAAGACAATGTTTTCTAGAGTTCTTTCAGTATTTTGAAAAGTTATTTCTAAAGATTTAAAATACTTTCTTAAAGACCTTAAATTACTTCTTTCAGTATTTCACTTTCTCCCTCTGATTTTTGTCTTCATTAAGTACCTTGGGCTATATTCTCATCAGAGTTTATATACTGGTTACATTTGGTTTAGATATTCATCCATTTCTATCTGGCAGGGAACCAAGTATAGTTTTGAAGAGGACAGTTCCAGACTGCCTGGTTAGCAGAAGGAATGCAGTGGTGTCACTGTTCAGGTGCAGGCACACTGCAAAGTCTGAAACATTATCCATTTCACAGAATCATAGAATCGCCTACATTGGAAATGACCTGTAAGATCATCTAGTCCAATCATTAACCTAGCACTGACAAGTCCCCCACTAAACCATGTCCCTAAGCACTACATCTACATGACTTTTAAAAACATCCAGGGATGGGGACTCCACCACTGCCCTGGGCAACCCATTCCAATATTTCCAGAACATAATAATGAAATTACCATCTGCTTTGCTGGTATGAAAAAACAAACTATCTGACAATCATATCATTAAACACGTAATGCAAGCTAAAAATGCTGCAGGTTTCTTGGACGCTGTCTTTATGCTTTTTAAAACACTACCTAGTAGCCACTTTACTACTGGCCAGAAGAATATCTGAGCAACAGAGGTCTTCAGGAAATACTCAAGACACAGAAATCACAGAAATACAGCTTCAAATCCAGCTTATTATCAAAGCTGATAGTAGTATGTCCATCAGCTTATACAAAACCTAGAAGAAACCCAATTTCTCTTTCAGTTATGGGTCATATGCACATTTAAGAGTAGTCCATCTGGCAGCGAAGTTTTGAAATTTTTACATTTTTGTAGGAGTTGACTCAAAACTTTTAATTTCAAATAACAAAGCCATGCCGAAGGCACTCTATCTAATCGACCTTTTAAGACTAGAAAATTGGTTATTTTTTATTTTGGTAGCGCCAATACAACTTGAGACACTAGCATATATTCAAGTATTTAATGCAGAAAAAACCACGAACAATATTAAACACAAATCTCGCCAGTCCCACTTCCCCACTCCCCTTTGCAAAAGTTAATGCAAAAGAATATGTTTTTATTAAATATATTTGAATATTTTAGGTGGAAGTCTCTAAACCAGTTGAAAAAAGAGCTTTAGAACGCTCATTACTAAAAACAGAAACAAGCTTATATTTCTTATGGTTTCAAATACGTAGAATGAAATTCAACTTCAGAGAGCGGCATGGAGCCAGCGAATTATACACTTTCATTAGAAGGGTGGGAAGAAAGGCAGGGCTAACGTATAAAACAATAGGGTGCAGCACTCGAACAGAAAACCTAGTATTCATTCTGCATTTACTCAAATGTTATCAGGAACACCACTACTTTAAAATCACATACCAGTTTGATTTAAACATTTTTAATTAGGTTACCACCAAAATATTTGCTACCTCTTTACTAATACCACTATTACCATTACTCAGAATACATTTCATACACTTTCTTTTATTCACATGTCAGCACAGCGCCACTCCCTCTAGTGGGCAAGAAACACAACTTATATGGACAACCCGAATTTACATACAAGGGAGAAGTACTCCTGCAGCTACACCAAAAGCAACAACACTGGCTAGAGTGCAAGTCTTCTATCACAGCTATAAAGAGAATCACTATTTCGCTCTGACTACTAGAAAATGTGTTTTTACTAGCCCTGTTTGCTTTTGCTTCCTCAGGTTTCCAATCGCTGAAAGAGAATTACAATGAATGCAAATATTGTGGCAGCAAAAAATGTGTTTATTTCTAGCTTGCTTTCACTTCCAGCAGCATGGTAGTTTTAGTTCTCAGCTCAACAGCAAGTTTTGCCTGCCATCAATTATTTCCACAAATCTGATTCTTCCTTTGCATACACTGGCTACATACTAAACTCAAGTAGTATTAAAATCCTGTGTCTTTTCCTGCCAAATAACTTGATTACTCTATTTCATTTGAATACTTGCTTGACAAACCCAGCTCTGGAAACACTAAGACATAGTCTAATGTTTACAACATCTCATTTCAGCAAATCTTATTACATAATCACATAATGAAAAAAAAAAGACAAAACTCAACCATGTATTTGGATTTTTTTGACTGTTAGATATATAAAATCTGTATAGCTAACGGAACTACAGAATACTGCCAACAGGGAAACAAAACAAGAAGAACGGGTCAATGCAAAAGAACTTATTACATGCGTTTTTCTGTATATATTACCTTCTAATGTATAATTACTACCTTCTAACATATATATCCAAAGAAGTTGGCTAAAAAACCCAGCATCAGTTTGCTGCAAATGACGTTGCTGATTTTTTTAAAATAGGAATTACTTTCAACTGATAGATATTTTAGTCTAATTCATTTAAGTTACAACCTAATCCTAAAACATGAGATGCCTTAAGCAAAGGACAGCCACTCTCATTTATAGCAAATTAAGGTACTCAGTAGTTCACAAATTGTTACTCTCAGAATAACATATCAAAACTTCATCTGAAATTATTTGATAATTTTTAGATTATTGTAATTTAGATCGATGAGTAAATAGTCCACTGAACCACACTGTAGAGAAAATGACCGGCAATTATATTACTTGAAAGAACAAACTTGTTAAGAAGTATATTTCTAAGAAAGTGACATTTTACAAAAAGACAAAGGCATATATTTTCCACCAAAATCTAGTGCTGCTGTCATCAACAACCCAACAAAAGCTACAGCTACCTAAAATGGAAATGAAAATGTAATGTATGGAAATATTCTCTTATAAAATCTCCTTAGGCTTCACATGTATTAATGTATTAGTTTGCAAACATTAAGATCAAAGGCAAAGCAACAAATACATCCTAAAAAGTTTTTAGTCAGATTTTTATTAACGATATACAAGTAGCAAGGCATAAAAAATTAATACGTTCAAGCCTTGAAATGTCAAGTGTAATGATCTCTAGCTCTGCTTACCTCCTTTGCTTTTTGTTTCAGTCTAGCTTGCTCTGGGTCTTCTTGCCTTGAGCGACTCTACATGTTTAAAAAAACGGGGAAAAAAGGTTAACAGATGGTTTAAGAAGCCCTCATCTGTTGCAGTAAGTTAAAAAATAGCAAAGAAAGGGGAACAGGATACAAGGTGTCAAAGATGGGATGCTTAAATTCATAGAAGTGCAATTTCAAACCCGTAGGCCTTACCCAAAAGACTGTTTAATATTCAGTCGTAAATAAGATTTACCCTAGATTTAAATTAAAACAAAACAAATCCCCAAAAACAGAAAAACAAAAAGCATGTTTTTGTCAATGCTAAAGTTTCCATACAGGTTTAGATTTCAATTATTTAATACAAACAAATTCAAGCATCCGAGAGCAGAAGTGACACCCTTTCCATTATCTGAACTTTTTAAATTAAACTCCTTACAGTCACTTATTTTAAAATAATTTACTGTTTGCTTTTATTCAGCTGTTGGCAGAGAATGTGGAGAAAACAGTTGTAAAGTCACCCTCCCAGACAGTGAATTTTCATAATAAAGATGCTACTATCCGTATGAGCTTACTTTGAGTACAGCGTAGAAATACAAATAAGTTAAACTCATTCACACAGTACTAATAATATTAATGTTGTAATTTTTAAAACTGGAGAAATATTGCCAAATGGCAACTTTCGTATTTTTCTTCAAAACTAGGAACAATAGCTCTAAGACCCCATTAAAAATAACTGTTTAATTGCAGTAACAACCCATAACAGTACGTTTCTTCAGACAGACTGTTTTACAACCATATGTTAAAACTACTGAATTCTTATTTATACTCACTAAGCATACTCAAATTGATGGAATTCAAAACTCAAGAGGTAGATAAAATATGCATTATACTTTCTAAATTGCATGATTGGTCAGTATTCAGAAAAGGTTGCATAAAACACTGTAAGAAGCTGCAATAAAACTTTCGACATCCACGGAAAACTGTTGTTCCGAATACCTGAAAGACGTAATTGTTTTATTTCAGTATTTGAGATTTGAAGTGACATCATTTACACAACTCCTAAAGGAATAAGAATATCTATGCCCTCTCCTATCTATCCTTCTCTGCCTCTTTCTATGCTGAAGACAGACCTGAAACTTGAAAGAGTATTAAGCTTGCAAACTTACATATGCTTAGATTTTTTCCCGTTGTTTGAATTTTTCATAACATACTCTGTTCAGAAGTCAAAAATCCATAAAGAAAACCAAAGGGAAATAGGTCTTAAGGGTAAGGGGACATGTAATATTATTAACTCACCTGAAGAGAGCCTTGACTATGATTTGGCAAACAGGGTACCAATGACACTGAATTCTCTATCCTTTTTCGTGTTTTTGTTTTTTTTTTTTTTTTTTTAAACTGGGATTATTTTTTCAGCTAATACAGCACACATGGAAAACACAGTGATGACAAAGCATGGCCAAATTAAACAATAATGAGGTTTTTAGAAGATGTCCTTGACTCTTCCACTGTGCACATTAGCTTCATCTTCCAGTACCACCTACTAGTGATTTTGTGCCTGTCAGCATAGAAGGCAGTCTGACAGGAGAGTGTCTGGAGTAAAGTAATGAGAAATTAAAATCTGTAGATAACTAATGACCAAATTAGACTCCTCTGTTGTAGTTGTGCCAGCCAAAAAAGAAACTCCAACTTAACCCAGACTGTTTCCTTTTAACTGCTGTGGCCAGACAAAAATAAATAAATAATCTGATCTAATTAATGTTTACAGAATAAAAAGGCATTTCATGAAATATGTGAATCTGCCAGAGAGCTGGGAGTCTATTCAGTAGAGCAGTTACTAAGAACTTGATTATACTTATACCTATTAGGTTAAAAAATAAACAAACAAAAAACCCCTTTCAATGAGTTGCTTCTCTAGGAGATGGACTGAATTAGGTCCTTGCTCTGTCACTTTGTGATGACAGTTCAATCATTGTGTGCCTCAGTTTCTCCAGTATGATGCACAGAAAATCGTATTTAGTCCTTTCATGGGTTTTGATAATAAATTTCTAAATGTACAATGAACTTCTATTGCCTTCCAAGTCTCACAGTGAAAGCAGTACAGAAATACAAAGTGTTGTTATACTACTGTATGAAGCTGAATCATTTGCCAAATGCAAAGTACAAGTTAAAAGCACGTCAGCTTAAGGAGAAAGCAGAGTGTCCTGGGAGAATCAAGCTGAGACTTCTAATATTGTTACCAAGTTTCTACAAGAAAGTGAAAGAATCCTGGAAAACACACCGAATCTACGTTGCGTTTGGGGACACTGTAAGAAAAATTAAAGCAAGAGATGCAAAGTAACACTGCAGTTTCCTGGACTCCGTAAGTGAAGGAAAAAACTCTTAAAGTGCTGCAGATTAAAAAAATAACACACTTAGAAGTTGCAGATTCCCCCCTCCCAGAAACTGGCCAAACAAAAGTAGATCTGGAGTTCAGGATAATCTGAAAAAGCAGACCCCCAAAGCAGGCAAAATAGCAGATGATCTACTCTGTGTAAACCTCCAGTTCGTTCACAATAAATAATTAATAAAACAGACTGCAGAGGTGACAACAGATACTCAACTCCTGACTGATTTAAATTCCTGTATTAAATACAGGAATTTTTTCAGTAATGAAGATTAAAAATACCAAGTGATATGAGAGATACAAACCCAGACTGAAGGTGAAGGTAAAACTACTTTTACATTTAGAATAATGCAATGAGTTTCCGGTTATTCCTTGAACCCACACCAAATGGCCTTTTTAAAGAGCTCAGGCTAGCTCTTGCTTGAAACAAGTAGAATTCCAATTTTACATCGGATGTGTCATTACTGGTACAAGGAATGTTAAAAAAATTAAGGAATTTAACTTTCATTTTCTGTTTCTTTTTGTGTTCAGATAAATTTTAATCAATTTTTTTTTTAAACAGATTGTTAAGACTAAAATACCTTCCTGCTGACTACCACGTCAGTTTGCAAAACAGTAAGCTTCAGAAATAAAATCATCAGCATATGGAGGCTAAAATGTGTTAAAGGGAAAGAAAAAGTATAAACATTGACTACTAATTCTTCACTTTATGATCTAACGTAAATTATAAAAGGCTTCTTCAATGCTGATGCAACACAGATTAAAGCAAATATAAGCAAACAAAGATGTCAAGCTTAACAGAGGTGCCTAGATAAGCTTTAAAAATGTCTCTGGCTTCTCCTTACACTCCATTCCGCATGTGAACATCATCTCCTTCCTCTGAAGAGTCTGAACAATTTTGCTGCTGCTAAGCTCTTGTAGTGCTTGTCTATGTCACCATTTTTACTGACCAAGTATTTTAATATTTTACACTTACTTCTGTCAAGCTACTGACTAATCATTCCTAGGGTTTTTTAAATTCCAGTTTAAATTTTTTCTTCGAAGTCACCTCCCGTTTTTGGTTTTGTTTTCCTTTCTCCTCTCCCTCTAACATACAAATCTTAATATGCTGCACCTCACCTGCTGTGAAAAATGTTTTTCCAAAGTCTTTTAATACACCAATGCCTCCTTCCTCTAAAGCTTCGGAAACACCCACCAATCACAGAACTCCCCAACTCAAACACTTTCAAGGAGTTCATCACAACTCCTTTCCCTCCCCCTCTCTATTCTTCGTTACTATATCTGTAAATAAAGCAAGCTGGGTTTAGGTAATATATTTTCATGTTGACGAATAAACACCTTTAGAGCAAACTAGCTTCCCATAGTAATTTTAGAGAAACCTAGGACTGATCCTAACCAGATAACATGCTTTTAAATACATTAAATGCTGTCTCCTACTGAGAACTTATCCACCAAACCAGGTGTGTTAACATTTCTCCCAAACACAAGCTACTTTTTTATTAGACCAGACTACCTGATATTTTAATTGTTAAGAATGAAAGTGCTTTGTGTTACGAGAACTTGCTATCTTATTTATCTGAAAACTACATAGATCACATTAGATCTATGGAAATATTAGACTTTCAAAGTATGAAAAGCAGCATATGTTAAATGTGTGTATTCAAAACACATTAGAAATATGGGGTTTCATTTACATGCCACCAAACTCCCCAACACTCCAAACCTCAGCTTTCCCCTTGCTTGTGTTAAGGAAGAATGCCACAAAAACAGACTTCTAATTACACATTAACAGCATAGTCTTAAAGAAGAGGATTTTGTATGTCATAGAATTGTCTTAAATTAGAAAGCAATAGTATTTTTAAAATAATAAGGATATCTATAACTCATGTAATACTTAAACACATGCAAAAATTGTTTTTAAAATTGGAAGATACTCTGTGCAGCTATGCAGATGGGCAGACTGAGTCCTGATGTATTTAATTATGATCATTATTCAGTATTTTTTTGTAATTTGTGATGTCAAAGCTGCACTGTTGTTACATTTTGTCCCACTAACAAAAAGTTTTCTAATAGATTCATAATAATTTTGAAGTTTCAGCTTGTTAAACCTTTGTTAGAAAACGTCTCACAGGGTCTCCTCCTAAATAAGTCTCCTGCATTTAGCAACATCTGATCCCAGTTAAGGCACTTACAGCTCTACTCCCCCTTCCCAATACATACACTGGGAGTCTTTAATGCTTCAAATTCATCTTTTTTCATTAAATAAAGTTAAGAGTCACAACTGCAGGTGCTGTACTATTGAGAGCCACTGCTGTGCCAACAGTTTCAATTTTAAACCTATTTTTCCCCATTGATGACATTAGAACTTTACCCACGGCTGTACCAGCTTATAACTTTCACTTTTAATTAAAGAAATTAAATTGGCAACATGAAACACTTTGCTTTCACATTAGCTTTGTTAATAAAAAGTGAAAGTTAAAAGCAGCATAGCTGAGGGTAAAACCCTATTCAAAGCTACGACCACAGTGAGGTGGAATGCAAGAGTACAGGTCTAAAAAAAAGATTTATTTTAAAATCATTAAAATTGAAGTAACAAATTTATGAAAATTCAGAAAGTTATCTTAACACAATAATTCGCTCTTTGCTCTCCTCTCATCAGAATTGAGTTATAAGTTTCCCTTCAGAGAGTGCTTCATCTCGCAGAAAGCTGCACTACATCCACTGTACTCTCAGAAGAGAGGGAAAGGATTAAATTGGCATGACGACTGAACTCATCTCTAGCTCAAAGAGGTATCCCCTTCAAGTAATCACAGGACGTGTGTGTAAGGAAATCTGCATTGCCAATTTCAATGATCTCTCTCCAATAAAAAAGCCCTTAAGCCTACAGTACTGTAAAAATCACTATCATCCATAAATACTAACTTTGCAAACAACACTAAACATAATTTTCCATTTACTTATGTAATTATTCTTTTTACAGAAGATGGTCGTATTTAAGACCCCAAAACTTGACAGGCTTGTGCTACTAATACAGAACACTAATAGAATGCATATATTGCAAATTAATTTTCAAAATTAATTTGATAATAAAATACCTATGCATTTAGCCAGTTAGAACAGATGAATTAACACAGTAATTTTAACATGATCTACTATATTATAGATTATATTATAGAATATTATTCACTGATTTTCTGAAAACAAGGACAACCCCATGCTGTACCTCTTCACTGTAGAAAGCACCGTCTCCAAAAAACAATTCAGACATAAAACCAACCAAAAAAAAAAACCCCAACCAAAAAACCAACTACAAACTCTGATTCTTCTTGCTGCCAGAAATATTTCCATTATTAGCCCAGAACCAGAACCTCATTCAATTTGACACACACAACCTGCATTTTCCAGGTTTTGGAAATAGCTATGAACACATCTTTTACTACAGCAAAACCTGTGCTTTGTTTTGATTTCTTTTTTTTTTTGAGAAAGTGCACACAACACACACCATGTCAAATGTAAATTCCTCAAGTGATTTTAGTCTGGCTTTTGACCTTTCTGCAGTCCTAAGACTTTCCTTAGCTCTTCTTGCAATTTCCCATACCAGTCACCAAAGACAGATTCAAAAGATCTCCGCTTCTGCACACACATTGAAACAACAGCCAGTGGGTCCTTACTGGGAAAACAAACGAGGGTGAAGAGTTGACTCTCCCAAATACTTCCCTTAAATAGACTGCACTCTACATATGTGTTTATATACAAGACGGCCCCTTGTGCCATTTTTATCTTACCCTATTATTCATATATTATGAAGATAACCCAGAAGTAATGACAGTCAAGGCAGTTGCAGTCTCTCCCTGTACAGCTTGTGTATTTGACACATCATATTATCCAGATGTTTGACACAGGAGCTGTTCGAGCAGCAGGACGTGACTGGGTCTCACAGTTTTGGGGACCAATATCTCTTTAAACACTTCTAGTCTAGAAAGAATTTCTAGGAAGTAAATTAGAGAAATGCTTTGGGCCATATGTTCTAGGTTGGTATGCATACATTGTGGAATATGATGCAGAGATCCCCAAAGTAAAAGAGATCATGCTAGCTCTTGATACTAAAGTCTTGGTTTCAATTTTTAGATTTTTAATTAAAAAGAAATTGTACATTGTGTTGCTACTATAGCATACTTTATGATTTTTCCTTTCCTGTCAAGTTTTTCTTCTCTCAAAATCTCTCACTGGAATGTGAACATCAGTCATTACTCTTCTAAGCTTGTGATATGAAGTTTCTATTTCTCAAGTATTTCCCAGGCATGGGACGTAAGATTTTGTAATATTCTCTCATTTAACAAGCCAAATAATACTGCAATTTTGCTTTAAAGACACACTTGTAGCTTCACAATTATTTTAAACTTGGATAATTAATTTTCTCAGAATGTAAAAAATTTAAAATATTTTTTTGAAACCTAATTTTTTTCTTCTATCTCCCCATCTGATTTTATCTCTCATTCTCCCAAAAACATTTCCTGAAGCAAAACCAACCCCATCTGAGTGTCTACAAATTCTGCAATCACATCCTACTCTAACAACTGAAATTATAGTTGCAGATCAATCAGAACACTAGTGTCAAATATTTTTCTTTTCTCCTCCTAAAGAAACCAATCCACTACCCAAAACAACAACAAAACCCTGCAAATCCAACACTTTCTTTGACTATCATTTACATATCTTTCTTACTGAATTCTAATGCAAAATCACCAAATTGGTTTCAAGACTTCACAAAGACTCATGCTGACTCTCCTTTCACTTCAATCAGTTCCTTCATTTTTCATTATCTTTCAGTTGATTATTTTGTTGTTGATTATTTAATACCATCTACTCCAATGCCCAAAACATTTCTTTCATTATCTTATTCTTTGCCAAAACCTGAACTTCGGCTGTTAACAAGGCTCCAAAGTGTAAATAATTAAAACAGAATTTTCACTATACAAGTTAGACCTGTTTATGCTCTTCCATACTAGACAACAGATTAGCTACCACTAACAGGCGATTTTGAAACTCTTCCTAAAATTATTCTGCTGAGTAACTTCAAAAACATACTGCAAAATAACACATCAAAACATGTACAAGATTAAAAAAAAAAAAAACAAAGAAACACTCCGTCTAAAAGGCACATTAAGAAGCTGCAATTATAAATAAAAGAAAAAAATTCTGATTTGTAGATTTAAACATCTGTAGGAAAAAAGCAGAACCAGAAATTTCATTTAAAATCCCAAGTTTTCTAACCTTTAAAGACACAACACTGTTAAGGTGACAAAGATGCCATGATCAGGGAAACAATGTCTTTGCATAGTGGGTATTCAAGTCTGCAGAGCCAGTTTAATCATTAACCCTTTTGCAGACACAAATATCAATCATCAGCAGGCCACAAACAGACATGAAATGTTTACTGATCTTTATCACGATTTATCAGAGCAGCTGGGGTAGATTTTAACTGTGTCCATTTAATAACTGTGTCATTACAATTACTGCATCCTTTCCACAAAGACTTAGATGTCCTTAGACAACTAGGCAAGTTCACCAAAGACCAGGAAAAAACTAAACACTGAGTAAGGAATTAGTACATAGGAATTCAGAATAAAGACCTCAACAGCTATCACTGTTAATGTACAGGTGGTCTTGCAACTGAGCAGCAACCTAGATTCTAAGGAAATCATGAACAATCTATTACTTAGAACAGGAAGTTGTAACCTGACCATATTTTGCCAAACTATATCCTATGTAAGTCTTGCAATAGGTCATGAATCCATCAGAACAGAATGGTTGAGAGCCAGCTGAACGCGCCACAAAGAAGAGATGTTATCAGTGTAAGTTCAGTTCCAAATTGGCATTTACACTTAAATTGTAACATTGCACCTCCCAAAAGTTTCACAGTATCTTCAAATTATCTCTTCCAGGGCTACTTTGTGGTTTGGTTTTGGTTTTTTTAATACCTTCTTATATTTTTCTAACATAACATGTATTTATGCCAAGCTGGCTACTATCACTTTCTGGTTATGAAGCTGATTTACGCATTCATTATTTTCATTATGATAATTTCTTCAATTCAAGCAGAGGACTCTTTTTTTGTATTTGTTTGTTTGTTGTAGAGTTCTTTAATTTGCTCTTTCCATAATCTATAGGACTTAAACTTGTTGATCATGTATTTATTTCCTCAATTCTGACTTCACAGGAGTTTATATTATTCAAGACTAAAACAAAACAAACCAAAACCAAAGAACATCGAATCATGAAGTACTTTGGGTTGGAGGGGACAACAGGAGGTCATCTAACCCAACCTCAGATCAGTCTGTGTAAGGCTTTGTGCAGTCAGGGAAACATTTCTAACTACGGACTACAAGCTACTGTATTTTCCTTAATGTCCATTAAAAAAAAAAAACACCAACGTAACAAACCAGCAGCAGGATACACTGAATGGACAAAACAGCATTAAAAAAAAAAAAAAAGCATTTCTTCATTTTTTAAAAATAAGCATTAAGAATGAAAACAGTAAAACTGTCTTCATCTAAACATTTAAAGAGTATATATGTTATGTGGAATTTTGTCGAATATTTAACAATGTGAACAATCATAAATTTAAGAGTGAAAACAAGACAGATTAAAGTAGGCAAATTGAGAAACAAGTTTCTGAAATAAGCAAGGGTAGGTTTTTTTAGAAAAATCTCTCAATTTATGAACAGTAATGGCACAAAATCAGGAGGCTATGTTACAACTGAGCACTGAGTTGTTCTGTATAATCTCTTCAGAATATACATTAAATAATTTGATGAAAATGTAAATGCCATAGCAGCTGAGACAGCTAAGGGATCTGCAGTTTGATATGATATATATAATTAAATTTGCAGTTATAAACAGGAGGTTTATCTATACCTGTATGCTCTTGAAACAATACTGTCTTAGTTTGTTCTATTACATGTATGAAAATTCAGTCTTTGGAATTAAAGTTACAAAGGAACAAGTCCAGAAGAACTGATAGTTAACTGAAGACAAGCATGAACCAATTAAATAATGCAGTTATATACAGAGGTGACTGGAACACCAGCTAGGACACATAGTACTTAAACAAATGAACAAAAATTTAAAAAAAAAAAAAAAAAGTCTAGAAACTCAAGAAGTAAAGCAAAAAGCCTTAAAAAAGTCCGTAACAATTTACTGAATTGTGTTTAAGTACCAGAAGTGTAGGCTATGATTTTCAAATGGCACAGAAACCCTGGCATCTATTAAATGTCAAAGACAATTGTGAAAATTATTTCATCAAATTATTTTGAAAATGTTAGCCATTGTCTCCTATATTCCCAAGAACTCATCAAATTCAGAGCTGTATCTTGAAAATGCAGCAGCATTCCAGTCAGGTAGGTCTGGAGTCATCATGGATAAGACAGCATGACTTAATGAATTAAAGGTGTGATGTCACAACAACAGTGTCTTTTTGTTATGAGAAACAAAATGTGTTTATGAAACAGATTCCACAAAACTAAATAATTGTTTGAAGACGATGAATTGTTAAGTATTTTTAAAAAAGAGTAAAACAGATACCTTGGCAGCCTTTAGCAAGATTTCCCTCTCTTGTTCATCCTTCCTTTGCTTTTCTAAACGCTCCAACTGTTCAAAAAACTTTAACTGTGAGCGGACATCTGTAGCTTGTTCGTACCATTCATCATCCTGTAAAAAATAAGAACAATGTATTACAAAACTATGCATTTTCATCAAGACTACGCATTTAAAGCTGACAATAGGTGTTATACCTTAAAAGGTGTTATACCTTAATATCTTTCCATTGTACTAACAATTTTTTTTATTTTTTTTTAAAGCTCAGGGGAATGAAGCCAGTCTATGGTTAATAATGCAGCTAGAATCTGATTAATTAATATCTAAGCAAATTAAAAAAACAAGGACTGATTTATCAGCACCAGAGACATCAACGAGTTAAAAAACCAAAACAAAACAACAGACTTACTGATTAAAAACCCGTAAGATGCTTAACTTTATTACTGAACAATCCTAAGTATAGGATATAAGCCTGGTTATAAACTGCAGTTCCTGTATTTGTACTCATCTTGAACTAGTAAGAGACATGACCAAGATGCAGCATTATAAAAGCAATAAAGCTAAAAATTCAGTAGAAAATAAGCCTCTAATTACAATTAAAATAGAAGAGCTTTATGACAACTAAGAACATGCAAGCTTTCCTAGTACCCAACAAACAATAAGAATTTATGACACAAGCTGCACAGCGAACACTCAGAATGTCAGTCAGAAAAATAAGTTATTCATATTACTTCCATCTCATTTATCTGCTTAATATTTTCCTTTTGACTGCAATGTTATGAAATCAAGTAAAACCATTAACCAAGAGATATACAGAAGACAATGGAAATGCTACAGTTCAAATTGGAGACAACAGATTCTTAGAAAAAAAAAAATTAGCATTAAGATATTAATTTAAATCATCTTTAGCTTAAAACAGACTAAGCAAAGTGTCTTTTCAGACAGCATCCTAGGGAGGAGGAAGGTGGGATTTAACATTGCTAAAGCTGATGAAGAATATTGGAAAGAAACAAGGAGATATTACTTTTAGTCCAATACAACAGAATATATACATCAATTGCAAGGAAAGATGTAAGCGTAGGTAATACACAGGCATAGTGTCCTTTACGTTTTTTTAATCCATTTTTCTGTCACAGTAATGTTGATTCTAGTCATAGATCCCAAAGATAATTTTCTTGAAAATGCCACATACAATTAGTCCAACTGTGAGTCAAGGTTTGGGAAATAGGTGGGCAAAGATACAGTCCAAAGCTGTTTGACCAGGCTTTCACTCAAGGAAAACAAAACCAAAACCAAAACAAAAAATGAAACAAAAAACACAAAAAAGAAGCAAAAAACCAAACCAGAGCTTCTCTCTCTCTCTCTGCTAAAGAAATCTGAACACAGCTGAGACACAACACACAACTACGGTTACTGCCCTCTTGCTTTTACACTAGTGTAACAACTATTAGCATCTTACATTTATCAAAAAAGGTATTTCATATTTATCGATAAAGATGTTTGATTTATTTGCACTTCAAACTGGTTTGTAGATTCTTATTTAAATTTCCCTCCTAGTTTAAGATATCTAAATTGTTTCAATTTTCTTCAAGAATACAATCACTAACAACGGAATCAGAGTAGCATTTTATCTTGAATGTTCTTTTTGAAGAGAACACCATTGTTTAATTACAGTGAAGAATTTGCAGCTGAATTCTTTAGTCGCTGGCTTAAGACAAATCCTTAGCTTTTGTTAAATATTAGTATTTCTCACAGCCAAGGACATGTAAAGTTACTATAGATTCCTATATATTGAAGCAATTTTGATCCAAGAAGACATCAAGAATCAACAGTCTTAATCACAATGCATGAACAGAAATAGCTTAACAAATGCTCCATGCTAGACACTTTAACACAGAAGGATGAAAACGTAATTCTACACACAAATTCTATCGCAGAGGAGGAAGATAGATCTGGCAAGCAGTGCTATCATCCCACCATTTTCTATTTGCTAAGGTAGACAAACCTGCCATTAAAACATGCTTTGCACAGAGAATGAACACAAAACACCTACCATGTGCTAAGAAAAAACGGCATCATACTGCATCGTTCTGTAATATACCATACCTTTCTTTGCACACTTACTTTGTACGATTCCATTCGGTGCTGGGTTATCACTGTTACTTTTTCTATCACGGTTCTTAATCTGTTTTGTGTTGCATGGGAAATAAAAGTAACCACCTCAGCTGGCACATCAGTAATTCCTAGTTTTTTAGCTAAAGCAAAAAAGCCAAAACAAAACAGAATTAGCTTACCCCCCACAAAAAAAAAATAACAACAACCCTCTAAAGAACATAAAGTCATAACTTCATTTGCCTGAACAGAAAAATACATGACAGTGTTTTTATGTAGCTTTGGTGATACATTCACGACCCTCAGGTGTGACTACACTCTAAAGTTTGAAAAAGAAGTCAGAGCATTTTTTTTTACCACTTAGAAAGCATTTAAGAACTTTACTGATGTTTATCCTAATATATTAAAACAAAGCATAACAGAGTATGAGACAATTCAAGTTCTCCGTTGTGCTACAAAAGAAAAAGCAATTCCTTTATTTTCAGAAGCATTAGTGAAGATTAATTTCAGTGTCAATGAGATGAAGCTGCAGCCCAAAGCATACTGTTGCATACTTTAGCCTACACTATTGGCACTGCTGATAACAAAAATTCTTTAGGAAAAAACCCTATTAACTGAATACGAAGAAATAAAGTCATATTAACAACAGTTATTTAAAAACACCAGCTGTCCCCCAAGCACTGCTAAAAGACTTATTTGTGGCTATTTGGACATTTGATACTTTGTGCTGAGTTTATACGAAAAGCAAACACTTTACAGTCTAATGTATTGATATAAAAACCACCTATGCTACAGGAACAAGAATATGGGTAACACTTAAGAATTCCTAAATTCATCAAAACAATTACTAAATATTGGATACAAATTTGTATATATACAAACTAATCTAAGCTATAGACCTACAAAGACATATATATGAGCAGTCCCAGTGGGACAGTGTGTGCACCCACAGATACATGTATTCTATATATAAACAAATCAGTAGTTCCATTTTCTATGGATTATTCGATTTGACCCACCATAAAAGAATAAATACTCTGATTACACAGAATCAGTTTCCTACTGAATGAACACAAGACTTCTAAAAACGTTTGTGAATATGTTTGTTCGTGATATGTTAACAGATATGCAAAACACTACAGGAAATTTGTTTGAGAATATTTTGGAAAGTGTTTCCTGAATGGCTAATTACAAAAGTAATCCTCGTTTGCGGCAGGCGTCCCCGAGCAAATACAAACCTGAGAGGCTTAAGAACGAATATTTGTTTTGTGAAGCATTCCTGTCTTTTCCTGCCCAAATTCAAGAGCAAGAAACCATCACACGTCTAAAAAATGAAGACGAACAAGTGAGCAGTGGTCTTACACGAATGTATACTTCTGTTATTTTAATGATGTGATCTGAGACGAAGTGGCAGCGTTCAGCATCACCCTGGGCTTCTGTCAGGGCCGGGCTGGGGCCGGTTGGATGCTGCTGCTGCCTGGTTGAAAGGCGGCG
>JAVKLA010000088.1:33089230-33111161 GCA_034782735.1 Sagittarius serpentarius
GTCCCCTCCCATCGGCGCGGGCAGGCGGCGCGGGAGGAGCGGCGCGGGAGGGGCGGCGCGAGCTCTATGCTGCAGGTGCGGCCGTTGGCGGGACGGGTCCGGCCGGCTCGCGGCGGCCCCGCGCGCCAGGCCCCGCGCCCCGCCACATCCCTCGCCCCTCGGGAAGCGTGGAAGTAACGCAGCCCAAAGCGAGGGCTGCTCTGAACTCTGTTGGTCGAGACGGCCATTGCAGCTGGTTTTGTGCTAGGCCGTATGGAAAAGATTGTTTCCTGGAGCTCCCCCTCACCCCGTCTCCTCGGTTTTTGATCTGCAGTGTCTATTTAAATGTGCATTTTATTACATCACTACAGTACATCATTCCCACACTTCCCAGAGCTCAATTCTCTATGTCGTATATTTCTGATACTAATTTTTTTTAATGATTCTTTGAAGTCGTTATCTCTTAAACTAACTTAAGCCATCACTGGCTTCATATTGTACATGTTACCTTACGGATTTTAGCAACACATATATATGCTTTTTAGCTGATTTCTGCTTTATCACTAAAAAAAATTAAATCTTTCTTGGTGCCAAATTCGTCCTTTATAATAGAGATGGAACTCCACTGAAGTTGCTGAAAGCTGAACGTATAATGAGAAGCAGACATACGCATTAAGATCCCAATGCTGCAACTGTTACTCATGCAAATTAAGTCCTTGAAGTCAGTAGGACTATTCATATTGGTAGGAGCTATTTGTGCAAGTCAGACTTCCAATATCGAGCCCTATTTGAGCATGCACCATTTTATTATGCAAACATGTGTAAGCAAAGCTATCAAAAAACCCTAGTCTGAAAGATAAAATACAAGTAAGAAGAGAAATTTAATTAACTAGTATCCAAAAATGAGGTTTGAGATGGAAAATTCTGCCGAGTATTCTAGGTAATGGTATGAATGAGTAATTGTTAAGATAATGATTCTTCGAATTTCAGCAGTGTAACTACAGCTGTCCAAGTTCCCTGAACACACAAAATCCTTTCATAATAAAGAATTACCACCATCTTGTTTTATTCCACAATAAAGGTTTTCCTAATTTTAAAGGCTTTTGTTCCAAGTAAATTCAACCATTATATGGTTTGTTCTCCCCATTCAACTTTCAGAAATTCATTCATAATCAAAGGACCATTCCCTGAGATGCCTGATTCCTAAAGATTCTTCTCCTCCATCCTCTTCAGTATTCCCAGTAACTTTCTAATCCTGAAATCCCTCCACACAATGTCTTCAAGTTCAGAAAACTATCTGGAGGTCAGTTATAAACAAAGTCCCTTAGGAGTCTGTCCCGGGACTTACCCTTTTTAACATCTGTCTCAGTGACCTGGAGGGGGAGGACAAAGTATCCTCGTCAAGTTTGCAAATGGCACCACACTGAGTGGTGCAAAGGGAAGGGCTGCCAGTCAGAAGGACCTGATGAGCGGGCCAACAGGAACTTCATGAAATTCAAGAAGGACAAATGCAAAGTACTGCACCTGGGATGGATTAACTATCTGCAGCAATACGGGCTCAGGACTGCCTACCAGGGTAACAGCACCAATGGAAAGCACATGAGAGTCTGGTGGTCAGTAGGCTAATGAGGATTCAGCAGTGCATCCTGGCAACAATGAGGACTAACAGCACAGTGAGTTGTATCAACAGCAAAATGGTAGATCAACAGTAACCAATACATCAAGGGAAGCAATTACTCCTCTTCACTCAGCCCACATCTAGAACACTGCAGTCAATCAGTTTTGGGTTGCCCGGTAAAAGAAAGACTTGGAAAAACTTGAGTCCAGGGCAAAGTCACCAAGATGGTTATGGGGTTGGAGCATATGACCTATATGAGGAAAACCTGAGGGTTCTTTATCCTGGAGAAGAAAAGGCTTAGGGGAGAGGTTATAGAGAAGATGGAGCCAGGCTCTTTATTGAGGATGCCTGGAAGAAGAATGAGAAATAAATTCATAAACTGAAACAGCAGAGGTTCTGACTGCATATAGGGAAGAATCCTTCATTATGAAGATAATTAAGTACTGGAACACTTTGCACAAAAAAGCTGTAGACTCGCCCACCTTCCAGGTTTTTAAGACTTAGACAACACCCTAAGCAACCTTGTCTGAATTTAATGTTGACCGACCTTTGAGCAAGAGGTTAGACTAGATGACCACTCAAGTTCTCTTCCAACCTGAGTGATTCTATGATCCCTGTCCTCCTGCATAGCTCCAACTTCCTCTCATACTCCTTAGTGCACAATACCCTTAGTTTCCTCATACACCTATGATCACCCCCTGGCACATCTCCCAGTCCATATTTGTCCACAGCTTGCTAGCTGGGCACAGTCAGCTCACCCCGAGGATAGCGTGGCCAGTCTGTACAAGAGTGCTGACTGGCAACCAACCAGACAGAAGAGCAAAGAAAAGGAAAAAGCAGTTGATTTCCCCCTCAACTGGGACACACAGAGGAGCTATCTAGCTGCTGATTTATCAATGGATTCAAAAGTTATCTGAAGGGAGAGAGCAGGAAGGCAAATAGACTCTTCAACCACTTAAGACTAGCTTTCTTTGGGAAACAGGCTAAGGAAGAAAAAATACAAAACAAATTTCCCAAAAAATGAATTAGCATCAAGAATCCAGACTACAAAAAGATAGATTTTTTAAAAAGTCAACTTGTCAAGCACAACATTCATCATGTGTGGAAGCATCATCACGTCTTTCCTGCTCTAAATTACATCAGTCAAAATCCTGATAGTGTAGGATGTCAGAAGCAGGGTGCATTCCAAAGCTGTACGCTACATGAAGATTTGGCACTCTACTTAAATACTTGGATTGTACTTGGGGCCAGGATGGGAAAATTACCAATGTGCTCCTGAAACAACAATCTCATCTACACTTGGAAAGGCTGGCCTAGTTATACTTTCATAAACAGTCATGCATACCACATTATTGATCTGCTGACCAAAGGAAAGTTCTGACACCGTTGTTTAGAGATCGTCATTTTTTGCTTTCTGCTACTCAGAGAAAATGCCAAGTAGAAACTGAATCTATGCAAAGGGCTGGAAGCTGTTAATTTTCGTATGTTTCTGTATTAAAGTCTTTGTATTTTTTTCTTCACTGCTACATCTCCTTCTGAGTTTCATCAACTCTCATGCATAAAAAGCATACTGGAATTCTGTCTGCCATCAAAGGAAAATAATGCTGATCTCTAAATAGGAAATTCCTGAGATATTCTTCTAGTCCGCATAATTACTTCTCCCAGTTTTAATACAGAAAGGCTTCTCTTCCCTTTGCAAGATTCCCTAGACTGATGATGATGTGGGAAAAGAAATATAATACATAGTTTTAAGAAATGTGTATATACACACACATATATATTTTTTATAATACTATACATACTTAATTGTATCACAAAACACAAATATCCTCAACGTATTATTCATCTTTCTAACCAATCACTGGACAGTGCCTTCATCTACAGATATTTAGATCCTAGCAGTCTGGATTCTGGTCTTAAATGTGCCATCTGATCACTGCAATAATAAGTCATAATATATACGCTTACATACGTGCAGAAACACAAAACCTAAAGAGAAAATTAAGGTTAAAAAAAATTAACTTATTTCTATCAACAGACTGCTATCATATGTCTTTTGTTAAAAAAAGTTGAACTTGTTCCTGACTTTTAGGTGATCTTAATATGCTTTAAGTTTGATAATGTGGCCATCTTAACTTGTAGTTTTGTGACCAAAATTCTGCATTTAAAGCAGTAAGGAGCCATACACTTAAAAGTAAAACATCAAGAAATGTGTAATTTGAAAAAGTTGCTTGCTTTTAAATAACACATTTGCTAAATTTAGACATTTTTGATAACAAGTTATGCTTCAAGTCTTGAAAATTACTTTAGCAATGTAATTCTGAACTTTTCCTAGAGCTATGATAAAAACATCATCAAGGATAACAACAAAAATGGAGCTGGAGCAAAGCAATGCTCCAAGCTATAATTTTAACCACTCTCCCCACTTGAATTTGAGTTTTTAGATTTTTAAAGACATAACTAAGGTCACATTCTTCATTCAAGTGTTCTTGCCAGATTCCTACTACACCCAAACTGTACAAGACCATCAAGAATTGAGGACTGATTGCATGAGTACTTCAATTCTTTGTGGCAGGACTCAGTTTCAACACATCCTCAGAGGCATCAAATGCTACTAAAGCAGCCAGTTGAGTCACACTATCTTATATGAAAAATATGAAGGATCACAAATTAATACCCCCAAACTAAGCAAACTTCTAATCTGCCAAGCACTTACACAACGAGACAATGAAGCCTGCCTATATATTAATTCTTCACTGCATGTTTGGAAGTTTTAACAGCAAACTGTGGTTCAATCAGCATTTAATAAAGATCTACAGTATATGAGACAGCATGCAAAGGAAGTGTGTTAGAATATTTTTGTCACAAATAAACTATATTCTGTTGTAAAGTTTGAGATACTGCAATAGAGCTTCTATAAAGTTAGAACTTACACACAAGTTCCAAAAACCTTGAGGGAAAAAACATTCAGCAATATTATTCTGATATTGGCATATGTGCCACTAGCACAGGATTGTTTTTTTACAAACATAAAAGCACCTAAACCTTGTCATTGAAAACTTTCAGGTCCCAAGAAGTGAAAATTCTGAAGAGTGCTATCATCTGCTTAGCTATCTGAAAGGTATTGGCTTTGCTGCACTTTAAAAGTTTAATTATATTTTATTGATCAAACAAACTGAAATAAATCATAAGAAGAATACTGCCCTATTTGAGAAGCAGAAGAAAAATACTATCTTTGCAGAAAGGCTTTCAAAGAATCAAAAAGTTACCTTAATAATTTATACTTTAAGAGGACTGACAGGATTGAGATCAAAGATAAAAAAATTGTTTGTAAAACATTAGGTCAGACTCTGATTATTGATGTGATAAATTATTGAGTGCCTGTATAAAATCTCTTCATGTTTACACTTAAAACAGAAAAACCTTGAAGAACTGGTTTTAAACAGTTAAACAGCATGTATTTAGGGCTTGAACTTGTCTTGTCCTTCAAGAGAAACACTGGGAGAGTGCATAATTAGTCTCTATTTGCCCTAATCACAGGTCAGCTAGAACTGCAGAAAGCACTCTCTGCTGTCATCTTAAAACCAGGAGCAACTTCTTAAACTTGAAATTTTGTGCATGAAATACCGGCCCAAGATGCAACTGGAACAAGACTTCTTAGGTCCAGGCCTCTTCTGCTGTTACAGCTGCCTTGCATACTACAAGATGGAAACAAATCACAAAAGTCCACTCCCCCTTGAATCTGGGACTTTATTTGTTTAAACTTTTATTTCTCATTCAATAGAATTGGATCTACAATAATTCAACAAAGATGCATCTGGTCATGTCTATCTACCTACCTCATCCCCACAGCACAGTAAGTACTAGGCTGTGCCTTGCATTACATCTACAATTTCAGGCTCAAGCCCCCTTCCTCTTTTATCCCAACAGAACCATCACAGTTTTACGTGCCTCAGTCCCTCTGCAATCCTTCCCATCAGCAAAAGCAAAGTACTGGAAAAACTACCACTTGAACTTCTGCAGCCTTCCAAACTATGCAATTCTTTAATAAATTCCATTCCTCCATTTCAATAACATCAGGGAAACTGATGATTTTATAGTTCTGCTGTAGGTGTCAGCAGTGAAATATTTAAAACACCTTAATCTCTGTAAAATTACATGTAATTAAATACAACATGATTAGTTAAGTAGTCACAGTTCAAGACTTAACACTATACAAGAAATTCTGGAGACTAACAGCTGAAAAAGTTGCAGGGGAAGGGGAGAGCAGTTCACCTTCTAAAACTAGTCAAGCAGTATTTGTATGTCTTAAGACACACCATGTGTGGTCTCTACAGAAAATGGGTCATGAAATCAACAGAAAGCAACAGGTGCTTTGTCCAATACTATTATATTGGTAATTGTAAACCGAGCAACAGCATTTAACTATCCGGCTGACTAAACAAAACTGGGAAACAACTTTAATGCACTAAGGGCCCTTGACATCCTGAGGAGCTGTAAATGACAATTATTGAACTTACTTGTCCCAACCTAATCAGGTGGGACTTAAGAACAGGGTACACCTCCCATATAGCAGTGTCCTCAGCCTACAAAGTAATCCATCAGTACTGCAGTCATACTGCTATCGAAGGGAAAACCCAATCTTAAACACTAAGCTAGAGAACGGGGGATGGAACACAAAAAAGGAAAAAATTGAGGAGGTTGTTTGGGTACAAAATAACCAGGGGTTGTGTTGGGGGGGCTTACCAGAGCCCCAGACAGACTAAGTATTAAAAACTGAAGGAAAAGCCTGTTAAACAGAGTGGCAGTGCAAACAACAAATCATTAATTCTGATGATTCGGACTAGAGATTCCTAGGGGTAGAAGACAACCTGGTGATCCGAGGCAAAAGAAACAGTATGATAACTTTAGCTGTAATTTTCTGTTTTCAGTGCTTTAAATAAAAGCTTCACGTTAAGTCTTACTAACTAAATGCATAAATAAATTAATAAATGATGACTTGCTGTACTGTTAAGCAAGTCTGGTGCTGAAACCAAAAAATTTTAGTTTAGCCAGTCCAAATGAAGTCGTTTGAGCAGGCGCCTCTGAGGAACCTATAACCTGGAGTGTGTTTAGGGAAGCCACAGGCTAGGGAGTGTTTCCTGCCAAACTACAAAGAATCAGTGCTAAGTGCTTTGAGATTTGGTGAACGATTCCCCTCTAGCAGGCACAAACCAGCACCCGTCTGTGAGGGGGCATATGGCCAAGATACATTCCATACCTCCAAACCAGCCCTGAACTGGAATGGGAAAGATTTTGTAAACCAGTACCTGATATTGTTCAACACTATACTTCCAGCTCACCTTCATGTGTAATAAACTGATTTTGTTAAAGAGAATGACTTTTTATCACCGTGTAATTGTTATTCACAAAATAACGGAAGACCCTACATAAATTACTTCAGTAAGCTTGTTTGTAAAAGAACATTCCTTCTCTCATAGCATAAAAATTATCTCATGAGCTGGCTTCTGGATAAAGGTGGATAGTCTTCTTGAGAACTGAGGACTTGCTGGGTGTAGTGTTTGTTCTATAGTTCTTCAGAACTACCCACCTTGAGATGATTGCTCAGGAAGCATTTTGTGATATTCAGAAACTGGTGAAACTTCAGTTACTTTTTAAAAACAAACTAATAAATCCCAAAGTTACAGATTAAAATCCTCGAAGTACATAGCCATCTTCAGTGCAAGACACAGCAGAAAAAAAGACAACCAGCCATACAATTGTAACGTAACCTAAAGGAATAAAAATTCTGAATAAACGTTACACAAATTTTAACACTCTCTTTTCCTCCTGTTCCCTCCAAAGTAAATGCCAACCAGATTAAGATTCAACTAAGACTCAAACTCTGTAGTGTGAATGCACTGGTACAAAAGCACTCACAAAGCTTGTTTCAGGCACTATAGTGGATTTAACTTATTCAGTACAAACTATACTACAATAAATAGTTATGTATTTATGTAACTGTATAAAAAGTTAAGAAAAGCTATACTGGGTAATATAGTCCAGCATCCTTTCTCTAACAGCACTAGTGGGAGATGCTGCTAGAAGAAGACTCAAAAAAAAGAAGTGTGCAGTGATAACTATGTGACAATATATAGCGTAGGACCATCCTAAGCTAGAGGATCTTCTCTTTCTCTGTACTAGGGCAGAATGGAAATTTGTTTCTGATTAATTTTTCAAGTAATTGTTTTGAACGTGCAGCATCCTAAAACAAAGAGTTCTACAACTTAACTACTCACCTGGCAAAAAAAAAAAAAAATAGCCCTTTTTGCTTGTTTTGAACTTCAACCTTCTAATTTCATTTGATATCCCTAATTCTTGTGAACAGAAAACCAGAAACATAGCTCCATTCTAGGGGGTCACATTGGTATAATTATTTTAACGCAACAGAGCCAGAGAAATCATTGTATCTGTGCAAATTCTATGCGTAACACAAGCCAAAATGTCTGATCCTATTTTCTGTGCTGATTCGAACCTCTTAGGCAAGTTGGTGGGATTTGGGGCAGGATAAAAAAAATTCATCAAGTAGAAAAAGAATTTCTCAAGAATCCTACTTAACCCTACTTACATGATCAGTGTTTTTTGATGAAAGTCATGTAAGAATTAAAAAAAAAAAATAAAAGCCTTCACTTCTCTAAGAATTCTCAACCAGGTGGGTAAGTCTGGGAACCACACATAATTCATACTTTTTGGCAAAAAGAAAGAACTAATTTGAGAAGAGGTCTGACCTAAAATATATATAACCAGACAATCCAGTTTCCAAAATTCTGTCTTTAAGCTAGATAATTAAACAGCTGAAAGGTAGCTATTAATCATCCCTGAAGAGTCTTTTTATTATCCTCCGTGGTTTGTCTCTAACAGAACCAAGCTAGTCACCAAACAACATTATGCACAGGTATGTGAAGGCTTGGAAAATGGAACGAGTTGCCACAAATCATGGCATGAACATATAAGCAGGGAATCTAGGAGAAGAGAATACTTTTTATTCAGATGGCAAGGAAGCCTTACAGCCTGATTAGAGAGGACAGAGAGAATGCAAACTCTGAAGGAACAGAAGCTACTACTATTAATCTTTTCCCTATTTTTTCTGTAACTAAACTATGTATTACCTAATTTCTTTTAGAAGAAATCAAAATCTCAATGTGCTAAGTAAAGACATTATCCTTAATTTTGATGTTTAATTCCTTCTCTTTTAATAATTCCTCTTTAAGATTAGTTTTGTGCAATTTCATGTGTATACCCTAAAAGAAGGGAGGATGCTCAAGTTATTAAAAGGGAGGCACTGAAGGTCAAAGAATTTTTGGGAATTACATCCAGATCCTACCCTATAATCCCAGTAATCTGTGCTGCAGTGACTGAACAGTGCAAGAAAAATGTAAAAGACAGAGGAGAGGATGAGAACTGACATAGGTGCAGGTCTAAACAAGTCAAATGAGAATATACAGATTCAGTTATACAATTTTTTTTTTCATCTTAGTTTTCTCAAAACATAAATACAACATAATAAGCATGTCCAAAGACATTCAGGAACATTCAAGAATAAATACAGAGTGACTGTAGAGAACTGGAAAATATGTTCACTACTTTTATGAGTAACAGTACATGCCTCAATGCACTTTTGTGTTTCGTTACTCACTATGGAGTCAAATAAAAAGCGATTGTTAGAGGGACCAGAGCAGAAAGAACTAATATGACAATGACACCAATAAGAGTCCTTAATAAAACTGTAGAGAACTTGTTAGTTGGGGATTTATCCCCTACCTGTTTTCATGCAGGCTAGAAGAATGCGCTTCTTGGGCTAAGCCCAAGATCAAAAGATACTAAACCATTTACAGGACCTTAGGCTTAAATACAAGAAGTATATGATTATGACAGTATGTCAGGCGAGACAGAGATGGAGAAGAACTGTTGTAAGAATCTCAGAGATGACAAACACATGTGGAGGTACATCCTGTAACACAGTCCTCGCAATAACAAAACACACTCAATCACATCCACACAAGGATGAAAAGAAATACCAAGTATAAGAATTTGTCTACATGCTTCTGTTCTTTTAAAGCAACTTCTATAAACAATACAGAGATTTTGGCAAATTTTTTTTCTGGAGAAACCATCTTTCTAACACTCTAAGTCTTGTTGGTAACATGTCCGAACAGGTATCACAGTTGTCCACTACAAGCCTGATGCCAGGCAGACTAGCTCAACATGAGGCCTCATCTTAACAAGGCAGGATGGGCATGTCAGCCAGAAAGGATATGCACAAACAATACAGGAAATTATAAAGGATACCAGAAGGGCAGACCGAAGATCATAGCCTGAATTTCAAAACGTCAGCACCTTCATCTGTGTATGCCAGGATTAGAGGAAAAGTTGTCAAGATGAGGACATTGTGCCACACTCATTAATACGAAATCCATGCATCACCAGATCATCCACCACTACAAAATTTATCCAGATCAGACATGGTCGTTTGATTTTGTCAAAATAGCTGTAGTTTATGATAGTTGACACTAAAGTCACACTTCCATATCATGCAAGAACAGATGGTGGTACCTCATCTGGCACAACATCCAGTGTTGCAGCTACTTCCTTGAAAACAAACACCCTTTTGTTACTAGTAGAATGTCATTGTACCAGTTCAACACTTTGGAACATGTGGCCATGACTTATTTAACACTAGACACTGCAAAACTGGTTAAACCACAGACTAACACCTTCCATGTTATAAGCACTAAAAAAAAAGTGTCTAATTGCCAATGAATTATAGTAGAATCTGGACTTTGTATGCAGCAGACTCAGCAACATGAAGAAGGCTAACAAATGCAATTCGAACTCATGGGAGAAGGAAAGACTAAAGTGACGTTTATGAGGTTTTTCAGTAATTTTAAGAAATGAAAAGATTACAACCTTAGTATGAGCAGCAGGATTGCCAAATAAACGTAATGAACAATCACTTCAACATACTTTAGAAAATATTACCTTTTACTTTTTCCCCCTTAAACGATCCTTGAAGATGCTGCTCACTGATAATGACTTCCTCCTCCACAGATGTTCCAACATGTGTTGAGAGTTGGGGACATTAGTACCACCTCTAGAGCCTGGAGTTTGCCTACAGGGATAACGTAAGTCGGCTTTATTGCAATATTGAATGGTTCTCTAAGGTTTTCTTTTTATTGTTCTTATTTTACACCTAATATTTATTACCAGAAATCTCTTTATGAGATGGACTTTATAAATTAATCTGGTAGAGAATGCATCTCCACAGAATGATGATCTTAATTTTATTCTCCTTTGCAGAGACCAAGAAATTTAAGCCATTCAGTTCCCAGATACAAACTTATTCTGAGGCTGGGCAACATATTTTGGTAGGCCCTGAAGGCCAGAACTGCCTTCCAGAAATAGCAAGGCCTTTTAAAGAAGTCTCTTCCGCTACATTCGTAAAACAGAAGCAAGGTATTATGGTGAAAACAAAACCTGAATTCTCCTAATATTTCTGGGAGCAAACAGTATGGTCATGGTCTCAGTTCAATTCAAGTAAAACCTTTGAAAATGATGCCTGAAGAAACAGCTTCATTTTCTTCACATATAATCATAGTTTGAACATATCCACATTTATTTTGAGAAATTACTGCTTGATGAAGCAACATCAGTTCTGGCACTTACAGGTGATACTGCTAAAAGCGTAACTCAGATTCTGTACTGTTGCAGAACCAGTAAGATTAATAAAAAGAAAACCTTAGAAATACACAAAAAATATTGAACAGAAGCTGCCCTACCTTTCACAGAAAGGCAGACTCCAAGCTCTCAGGTGGTATTGAAGTTACCATTCCAACACATGTTGGGACATCTTGTAGAACAGGAAGATTAATCATGGACCTATTAAAGAAAGAACAACAATATGGTTTAACATTCTGCTGAAATACTTACTGGTTATGTTTATTTGGCAACACTGCTGCTGATACTAAAATGGGAATGTACTCCCACCTTTTTTAAAAAGGAAATAATAAATGTAAATAACACATAACTGTCTTATAATATCGTAATATCACCAATCAAGTAAGTTGGAATATAAAACCAGAGTCTCTATTGACTACATAAAATAAACTCCGATCTCAACATAAGAAACTAACTTATCACAACTATGGACGTTGATAAGATGACTGGGAGCAGTGCACACCTTCTAATCTAAATAAAATTTCTAGCAAATTGCTTGTTTTATACTAATGAAACACCCCCCAACTCTGCACTAAGTTACAGAACTATTCCAGATGTCAGAATGTAGAGACATATTGGCATGCATAGTAATTTGTAATTTGGATTATACAATACCTAACATGATTTTTTTTTTCCTGAGAAAAAGCAACTAGAATCACAGAAAACACCACTCTAGCTACAGTTCAAGTGGACTAAGCATGTCATTAGGACAATGCACAACTTCAAAATGTTGTGCTTAAGAACAAGTACATATTAGAACTCTCCAAACACAATCAAGAGTTATCTCCACAGGTATTTAAAGTGGTCACCCTAACAGAAAGATACTGCTAGAAGAAGTGATACTAAAAGGAGTATTTCAGTTTGAAGACAAATCAACTCATGGATAAAATGTTAAAAGTCAACAATGAAAACAACTAAGTCACATCAACAAAAAATGCAGTGAAAACAAAAAATTATGTTCACAGGCAGTATGATAGCTCAGAATTTCAGAACCTGCAACAACTGTAATCTAAGCAGCTATAAAAACCCTCTAAAGTAAACCAACCAGAGAAGTAAGTATACTTTTATGTTAGAACTGCTCTGTATATGAAAGAGCAATCATCAATAGTACAGTTTCATCTCATTCAAACATGAATACAACTGTTGACAAACAAACAGATGAAATGGGGATGACAGAATGACTCTCTTATTAAACTAGTAACAAATGCTTTAAAGAGACGCTCTGAAATCTACTGGCCTGGTTCCACATGAAGGATATCCCGATCAGTTTTTAGATGGCTTAGTAATAGAAAATGCCCTCTAGAGTATTCAAATTATTTATTTAAAATATATACATATGCATACAACTGGGCTGCCACTGTGATGCCACATAGTAGATTCAATATACTCCAGAATACAGAAAACACAGATAAGCTGTTTTCTTGTGTTTTAACGTGCATTTTTATAGCAGACACGCAATTCAAGTGTGACTAAACAAAGAATCAAGGCAGAACAATGATCAATATTTCATCAGAGAGAATTAAAAAATGTATTACACATAAAATAACAAAAAAGTAAACCTATAAATTATGTTGAGCCTAACCATACAACTGTTACATTGACAGAGACAGTAGCTTAATTCTGTCAAGCCAAGCTTATCTGAAGCTATTTTAAGGAAGACTATAGGCCTTTTAACTACTGGACTAGGAGAATTTGGATTCATCAGCACATTTTCAAGCTTCATAATAACTGGTGTGCACCACTATGTGTGTTCTAGCCTAAAAATCTATTTGGATGAAGCAAGAGAATCTAGTACTAATTTTGTGACAGGAAATGTTGCAGGTGTATGCTATGTTGTCAATGTAATAGACTTTTTCCAAAGGAAATTTGTAACAACGCTAGGTAACAGATATAAATACAGTATTCCATAAAATCATGCTGTAGAAAATTTGATTTCCTAAAACAGATGTAAAAATAATTCTGAATGAATGTGAAATAAAAATGTCAATGATTCTCCAATACATTTTTATCGTACACATTTGAGTAAAAATAATTTGAAAATACAAGATGGACAGTTAAAATGTATTCCATATGGCCAAACCAGTCCCACATTTCTTAGAATGTCACATTTGTAATTATTCTATTCAGCCAGTGCTCTGTAACAATAAAAACTGAAGTAGAAAAACTGGGTGAAGAACACTGAAAGTGAAGAGAAAGAAAGAGAAAGAAACAATCTAAGTCAAAGAATACAGTACACCAAACTTATGTTTCATTATTATTGCATTAAGACAATTTATGGTTAAGATTCTCCACAAGTTTTAACATTTTAGGGATAGCCAAGTAAAAGCAAAACAGCATCACCTGGTTGTAGAAGAAACCAGAATGAAAACAAAAGCTGTGGGAATTAATAAACTGATGCAGATTCTAAGCTTGTGAAGATATCATGCTCTGTTGAACACAAAATATAAAGCAGTTTTTTGGAACCACTCGTGAAGGTTCTAGAGACCACCAACTCTCAGTCAAAAGACTTCTCAGGAAAGTACACAACATATCTGTTCCCTTTTCCCATGAATTTAGTTATCAGGCAATATAAAAAGGGTCACCTTTTATCCCATCCTTCACTATGTCCTGCTACCTTTCACTAATAATATAAAATACAGTGCAGCCTAATTCTTATCTGTTCTCAGAAACTATGTTGTAATAAAGCAATTTCTGAGTCAAAGGAGTTTCTATTTTCACAAGATGGTTACAAACCAGAGAAAACTGTCATGCTTAAAACAACCTGCTAAGTCATATTGTTTTATTCATTAAAGTGTTGCTCCTTTTGGGGAAACTCAATGTCAAAAACGAGCTTCTAAAACCTAACTAATACAGCATTCTTACCTACCAAGAAATAGCTTATGAATGAAGTGAAACAATTAACAATTGTTAAGGTTGGGGTTTTTTTTCCTTGTTTCTTTCCCATTAAACCACATGAAAAAGCTAGGATTTTTCAGCATTATTTATTTGTGAGGGTCTAATTGGCTTATCTTGCCCTTTAAAGAAATACTAGTCATTTCACTAATAGAGTTAAAGACCTAGAAAGTTTTAAGAGTTTGCATGCACATCAGCATGCACATGCATGAAGAACATCAACCTCTGCCTCTCAACTTCCCCAGAAGAGAAACAAAAGCCTTACACTCTTTGCATTATGTTTCACTGTGCTGTACTGTCATGTAGAAATATCAGGGTTTAAAGTTTTATGATCCTGAATGGAATAGCAAAACCAATACATTATCTGCTAAGAAATACCCACTCTTGATTTTGCATCAAAGAATTTGAAACAGTCACAGCTCTGTCTTCCTACATGAACAAATGGTAATGATTACCAGCCAAAGATGACTAGATACAAAATTGGATAAGGAAGCATGTGGGAAGCGGATGAAAAGTGGATGAATATCTTTGCATGAATTACCTTTCAGTTACTTCTTCCATTTAAAAGGATCAATAATAATATTAGTCATTTAGATTTAAAATAAACTTTGGATGATTACACTGCCAAGTTACATTAGAGATAAGAATGTACATTATATTAGGAAACCTCTTTCACTGTAACTTTGAGGCATTTGGCTGGTGGTTACTGCCAGAGACTGAGTAGCATCTGCTCTCACTTTAGCAGTTTGTATTCTGACTCTGGTGAATGGAAGCACAATCTCTGAAACAGCCTTTGGGGAACACTACTGAGTTGCTCGACAGAGCTCTCACTCAGAAAAGGGAGGAGGGGATTAGTATTACAGAAAACTTGAAAGATGTAGCTTCTGAGAAAGGAGAGAAGAGCAGTTTCCTAATACTGTACATACCACAAATCTCTCTTACTAAAACACTAAAAACATGCCCTAAAACTGAAGCGATCATTAAATATGAATAGATTTAAAGGTAGAAAATAAGATCTGTTTAAGTCATATTCAGGTAAAACTAAGAAGAAACAATGCATTTTATCTCATTTGTCAACAGGCGTAACGTAAACAGAAGAATGTGGGCTCACATAACATACTTTCTTTTTCATAATGTGCTTGCGAAGGTCACAGCCTCCTTTGCTTAGTTTTGGTGCATCTAGGCACAGCAACATATGGTAAGACTGAGTTTTGTCATGAACTTACAGTGTCGTTATTTTAAGTGCCCAGTAGCACAAACTACTAAATTTGTGTGTGGTCCTATGCAAACAACAAATCTGGCCACACACAGTGAAAACCAAGCTTCTAAAACTTCAAAATCAGCTGAAGGAATTCTCTCCTCAAGAGCCATAGATCCCAGATAGTAGCCACTAGTGAACCCCACAGCCACTTTCAAAACTATAAAAAAGCTTCATGTAAAGCCAAAATAAAGCTCTAAAAGTGGCTGCAGGAGATCACTAGGAGTGGCCGCTCTTCTGGATTCACTGCTTTTGAGAAGTAAGTCCCTGCAGCTGCTTTTAAAAGCTTTGAAAGTTTCATTTCAATTATCAAAGCCAATAAAGCTTCAAAAACAGCCATAGGGATTTGTTCCTCAGAGGAGCAAACCCCAAAAGGCAGTGATGAATAGTGTGATGGGTTCTGTGGCTCTTAAAGTATGTACAGATTCCTGTAAGTCCTACACTTGTAATTACAGCTCCATGTTGTGCAGCAATTGTTACACTCAGACAGTTCATTAAGGCTTATATGGCAAATTCATTACTCGTTTCCCATTCTTTTTAACAGTTTTATGTCTGTTTCCTTTTTGTTTTCTTACACCTGTGTAAACTATTACATCAGCATTCCTCACAACAGTTTCTCAAACAAATTTCATTAAAACATTGCTGGCTTCCTATCTCAGGTGGTGGTAAGCCATCTCACAAAACATTGCACATATGCCTTCCCAGACCGCATCACATAATGCTATCATCACATCACTGCAAAATGATAACTACAGCATGCAAAATAATGAATTTCTCTGAATGAAAACTTAAAAGGGCTCTAATTAAAATACAAGAGTGAAGCTTGACAATAAGTCAATGAAGAACTTTGCCTGCAACTGCAATATAAAAAGCCTTCCATTAATTCAATGAACATAAACACAAATAACATCCCAGAAGTAACCGCGTGACTTAAAAACCTAACTGTACTGATTTGTAACAAGATTTTGGTCTTATCTTTAAAATTACGAGAACTAGATCCCTAAAAATTTTACAAGTTTAACTAGTGACATAAGCATAGTTCTGGGGAAAAAAAAAAAAAAAGATTTACGCCCCTAACCAATTTGAGATTAGTATCTTAAGACACTGATGGCTCTGAAAATATTATCAAAATTATGTTGAAAAAGATACATTTAGGTACTAGAACATATATAGTATATTACTGAAGTATGTCATATAAAATACATTCTGAGCATACTTACTAACCTTAAAACATCACTAATTTTGAATAGGGTTTTTTTTCCTACTAAAGTTTTTAACTTCTGTTTTCAAATGGCAGAATACATAAACACACCTTTTTGCCAGGATAAATAAATACAACTTTTTGAAAAAATGCTGTAAGAAAATCACTGTGAACTTAAATAGATGCAGGTATTAAGAACTGAATAACTGGTTTGTATAGGGAAAGAAAATCTTAACAGATAACGTCAACATTCTGTTAAATGTTATTCACAGGTGTCCTCTGTGACCTGTACTACTTACTTTACTTCTCTGTTTCAATCTTCTCATGTGTAAAACATGAAGGAGGATTGTGAGAAATAATTAATGTTTGCAAAGAGCTTTGAGATCCTTGGATATAAAAAACATGGGGAAAACACGGAAGTATAAAAGTACCAGTATACTATTTTTTTTCCAACTTGAGATAACTAAGTTACTTTCATCACAAAAACCTTGAAAGTTTAGTAATACAAGATAACGTAATAAAATGCTTAAAAAACAGTTTTAAGTGCTAAGCATATTCTGTTACTCAGAATTGTGTAACTCCAAAGGAAACACTATCAAAAGGAAAGGACATGTTTCTCACCCATTTCAAGTATGCGTTTATGTAGCGGTATAGCAGCAAGAAAGGGTTCATCTTTACAGGACTGTATCTGGGTTCCAACCAAGTCAGAGTTGGTAGCCATAATTCGGGCACTTTCTTCATTAAGATTAACGCCAGCCATAGAAGCAACATCATTGATGTCATCATCATCTCTATAATGAAAAAAAAAACAAAACAAAAACAAATAAAAGTAATACTGCAAGTGATATATTCATTTTGTATATTATCTGTTTCTCCAAAAGTAATCATCATGCAGTATGTCCAGTAGTTGGGCCAACTTGAGGCACAACCACTAGGGCCTGCATTTTCATAGAATATAATCTAGATTCAGAAATAACTAAATATTCTCTGAGCACATTAGGAAATCTTTAGAAGCAGGACAATTTGTCTGTAACAGAAGGTGTGACAGAGGTGTGTTTCCTTCATCTGAGAGTCAGTGATATCAATGAAACTGGGATGGTCAGGAAACTAAAGGCAATGATCACCACTGAAGACAAAGCATTTGGCTATTCTCTTTATGCTGAAAACTAGGAGCAAAATAATAAAATAAATAAAACCCCTACAGACATTAAAAGCAAAAACATGAATTTGGAATCCTGCACTTCTGGTGGAAGACTTCTGTAGTTTGT
Organism: Sagittarius serpentarius; assembly: GCA_034782735.1. Lineage (NCBI taxonomy): Eukaryota > Metazoa > Chordata > Aves > Accipitriformes > Sagittariidae > Sagittarius > Sagittarius serpentarius. Next base: position 33,107,200 of record JAVKLA010000088.1, read on the forward strand.
TAGATATTGGTTTTGTTTTCTTTTGCAGGAAGAAGTCAAGAAGGGATTTTTGTATAAACCTGGAGAAATGTGCTGAACACTTGAGGCAGAATATGGAAAATTTTACAATGATTGTCAGAAAAACGCTAAACAAATGAGCTTTTATTATTTTCCATGAGTGCTAAGCACGTGATTTCTTCTCTTAGAATGAAATTTGTGAGGATAGTGTCACAAAATTGACCTCCTGCCTTGATGGTTTTCATGCTGAGTCTAAAGGATTTTCATTTTTACATTTCACATGGTATGTATATTATACTCATAGGAGGGTCACAAGAGCCACCGAGAAGAAACTGGGCTCCTATGCATTCAGTGCCTAGATGACCGGACTACTCTTCAGCTTTCTCCAACCAGTTGTGAAACTGCCCCCAAATATCACAACTAATAAATGTACTTGGCCACATAACAATTAACAGCGACTTAAATATGCAGTTATGAGTTCAAAAGATTCTAACTACCAATGAAAAACAGCAACTAAAACTGAAAAAGGGGAAAACCTAAGATTTTTGGGAGGTTAAAAACCTCAATGCGTGAAATAGAATGAGCATCACCCAAGGTAATCTACCCAGGACTCACAAGACCCAAACCCAGCACGCCTTTTAAACCATGGGAAAACCAAATTCATATAAAGGTAGTTACCATAACACAAGCTCAAAACTATGTAAGAGAGTAGAAGCTACTGGAAAACAGACTTGAGCCAAGAGTTTAAAAATAAAGCTAAAACCAACCAAACTACAAAACATTAACCAGCTTATGCAGTTAAAAAAGTCCAACATCAATTCCCAGTGGACCCTCACATCTCCGTGGGTGCAAAGGCAGCACTGGTGCCCTGTGGGGTCTGGCAGTGCCTGGGTACTGCTGCCTGCTGAAGGGACCTGAGCACAAGGACTCAAACAATCTTGATAAAATATTAACTAAGCAGCATACTCTAATGCTTTCTCTATGTACAGCCCCCATGACCTCACTTGCTTTAGCAAGCATTTATCACACAGTTACGCACGATCTGGCTAGCAGTTAAGTAATACAGTCTCAATCCCGTATTTCCAGATCAGGTTGCCAGGACTGAGGTACTTTCATCTCCTTCAAGTAACCATCCATACTAAAAGCAAGATAGCACTCTTGACTCCAAGAACACAATTTTTAAGAGAAGTTCATATTTATCTCTACTTTCACTTAATAGCTGAAGAAAGTACAATCTTTTACCTTCCTTCTGCTTAGGATTTTAGCTAATCCAATTTTTATTTAGAATACAGATCTGTGACCACATTATAAACAAACAAATATTGTCTGAAATAAAAACACACAATTAATTTGGGGACAAACCAGGATTCCAATGAAATCATCAAAATCAATGCAACAGCACTTTTAAAGACCATCACTGTAACTCCTGGACAGAGTAATTTCCTTCCATCTTACACTGGCAATCTACTATCTGTGAGTACATCTTTTTTTTTTTTTTTTTTTTTAAACAGTCGATGGAAGATAGATATGAAATGTCTTAATCATAGTTGGGACTACAGTTTTTTCAGTCTAACAGAAATAACTCTATATATTCTTTTTGACTTTGAGGAACTTTATAATAATAAAGAGCTTGGCTTTGCATACTGAAACACACGCACGTTTAGAGAGAGCGAGATGGCTTTCTTGCCAAACAATTTCCTATAAAAGTCAACTTTTAAGTCCAGATGAGTGAGTTTTCAGAAGTCAATCCATGGAACAAAGATGCCATCCAGTGGTCGTCTAGATTGATGATTACTGTCTATCTTTTTCCCTTTTCATCCCCGTACAGTACTTAACATATGCCAAGAAATGTGAAATTGTTAACTGTGTCCATGCTAATTATACTGTTTTAGTAATTATTTCCATTTTTTACTGAATTAAATTCTGAGTCTTGTGGGATAAACCGAACATTCCAACAGGCATGCTATTTTTAAGACAGCATGGGTTCTCAAACCCTTTCCAAATGCAAACTACATCTTAAAGTAGTCTAAGAGTTCAATTCTTCCTCCTATATTCAACCTCTTGTAACACCTCTTGTAACACCTCTTACTCTCCTCTTCATTAAAAACACTTGTGCAATTACAAAAAAAGAAAACCACACCAAAAAAACCAAACGTGTTTGAAAATAAAAAAGAAAAAACAAAGTATTTGCACAGTTGTCCATAACATGTTTCAAAGACTTTGTTTAAACTAAGACAAGCCATTATAAAAATCTGGTAGCATTTTCTTTATGAATAAATCTTAACTGCACAATTGCATACTGTTCTTCTTTCTCAAGCACTTCTGAAGATTTGAGCCAATAATCTCCAAATCTGCAATACTGAACTGCCTCCAAATAAGCTATAAGAATACACAAAGCAACTGAGACATTTTACTATTGATTCCCTTCTCCCTCAAAAGTGAGATTTCATGTTGTAAGGGCAAAGTCCCTACACATACGCAAGACTGAGCGAGTCTACAAATTCCATGGATCACAAGATCAGAGATCAACAATACATTGCATATAAATGGTGACTTGAAATTATAGTAACAGCCACTACTATATTACATTTTATAATGCCATAAATTCTATTTACACAAATCTATTATAATGCTTATTCCGACATTCAGGCTTTAATTTGAAATTTCTCCCTAATACTGCTTTGTTGTACAATTCAGTCACAGTCTATGTTGGATCTTCTCACTGATAAGCAAAAGGGATGACACAGAACATACCGCATTTGTGGTCAGCATTTTTCTCTATTTTGAAAAATACAGAAAAAATGTATGATCACCTTAAAGCTTGAAATATTTATTTGGAAAAACAAACAAACTTAAAGCTTAAGATTTTATGTCATATACCAGTTTGAGATAAAACCTTTGAGGTTATCCATTTAACACTTAACGTTAGCCTTCTCTCTCTCCTTAAAGGACAGGCTGCTTTGCACATTACTAGATGTAACATCATGCTTTTTGAGGCATTATGCCGGAACTATGTTTTTAAGCTTTTATTTTTAAAAATATAAATAAAATAACAGGCAACAGATTCTTTGGGCTAGGCAAAAGACGTCTGAATACAAGTGTTTTATTCCCAGGTAGACTCTACTTTAAAATGTTGGCAGTCAGCAGCATAAAATACGAATGCTAAGATAAGCTTCAAGTGATCTCAGTCACTTCATAGAACAGATTCTGAAGAAAACTCCATCACATTGGCTATATAAAACCTGATACTGACAGGCTCCAAGAGTTTATATGTAACTTCAAAGTACTGTTTCAGAAAAAGAAAGGTCGCTGTGAAAAGGAAGGAACATCTGGCTAGCTGGTACACTATGGCAAACATATCATCACCACACACATTAAAGGAATGGTTCTGTCCACTTCCTGCCTCATTTTATATGCAATGCCACTGAGCCTTACTCAAAACAGTTAGGAAGTGGTAGGATTATACAAGTATCCTTGGAGATATGTAGAACTGGACAAGTCCCTGATGTAACCAAACCTGTTCTGAGACTGAAGTTGGACTAGTTGACCTCCCAAGGGCCCTTCCAACTGAAATTATTCTGACTCAGTATCAGGGGGAACAAGTGTTTCCGCTAGTTCTTTATATTGGCCACAATCTGAGCTATGGGTAATAATTACTTTGCGAGTCTGCTACTTCCACTGCCATGAGTGGTAGGTTATGTTAGCAGGAGCATCAAACTAGATGATGATGTACACAGCAGTTGTAGCCAAATACGCAGGCCCCTAGCAGACTTCAGGGGGCCTTCTGCTTCATCTCTCCTGACTACAGAAACCTCTAGCTGGACTACTATGGTACAAATGTAAATCTAGATCTCTACAATAAAACAAGAAATTACAAAAAATGGAATTCAAATTTCCAACTTTAGGTATTAACATAGTTGAAAAGACACCTAAATGGATGCCATGGTTTAACCCCAGCCAGCAAC
>JAVKLA010000088.1:33111222-33139368 GCA_034782735.1 Sagittarius serpentarius
AAGTAAAATTGGGAAAAAAAAGTAAAACTCCTGAGTTGAGATTAGGACAGTTTAATAAATAAAATAAAATATAACAACAATAATAATAATTGTACTGAAAAGGAATATAACAAAAAGAGATAAATTAGACCCAAGAAGAAACAAGTGATGTACAGTGCAATTGCTCACCACGTGCTGACCAATGCCCAAGCAGCGATCTGCCCCTCCCAGCCAACTCCCCCCAGTTTATATACTGAGCACCATGTTCTACGGTATGGAATATCCCTTTGGTTAGTTTGTGTCAGCTGTCCTGGCTGTGCCCCCTCCCAGCTTCTCGTGCACCTGCTTCCTGGCTCAGCATGGGAAACTGAAAAACCCTTAACTTAGGGTAAGTGCTTCGTAGCAACAACTAAAGCATCAGTGTGTTACCAACATTATTCTCACAGTAAATCCAAACCACACTGTACCAGCTACTAGGAAGAAAATTAATTCTATCCTAGCCAAAACCAGGACAATGGAGTTGTCTGTAGTTCTCTGAAAAACGTAGCACCAACACATTTTAATACCAAAAAAAGGTGACACAAAATTTCATGAATACAACTACTTCACATTGCAAAAGTCTTGGGTTGAAAACTCTGCATCATAGAACAACTACTGTAATATCCAACGAACTCATGTAAGCAGCCTTACAGTTCATTAATAAATGCTGACACTAAAGGCTAAACTGTAATTTGCAAAATTCCTAATTGCTATGTCTTTTATGTAATTCCTTCCTGTATTTCCCCCAGTCCAGAACAGAAGAAACTGAAAATAACGAAGTTCACATTTCCATTTCTAGTGACCAACACTTTGCTCACAAGAGTGAAAAGCTCAAGTAAGTTATTTTAAAGAAAGCAGAATATAAAATAATGAAACAAATATGCAATAATAAAACACTAAGGGCAAAATAAATTTATACACAACACAACTATTTTTCAAAATTCTTGCTTTGCTTTAGATGCCAGTTTGCCTTCTGGCTAAAAACACATTCTTCACACACGCTGGGAATGTTGAGGAAAACTAGTCAGCATTCAGAGGATTAATACAGATTTCCAGCTCTGTGCCTTCAGGCTTAATAGTCAGACATCTATTTGTCCTCAGGAGAGGTTAGGGGTTGAAATGCAAATATGCAAACAACGGAATTCTTTGTTAAGATATCAAGAAAAAGCTTGATCTTTGCTGCTGTTTAATAAATCCTTGCAATTTTATGGACTTATTTAAATGCAGCTTTGTGTCTTACCATTTTGGAGGAGAAAACAATGCAAGGAAACAAACACATTCATTCTGACTAAAATTTGTTCTCTAGAGGAAAAATGACATACACCCTTGACAGCTTATTTACCAAACTCACTAAAGATTTATTGATTTATCAATCAGTGCCTTGAGCATTTGCTTCTCCCCAAGGGAAAATTAACAATTCCAGCTAACCTAATATATTCTATGTATAAACTAAGTGAATGCAAGAATCAATCCTGGCACAGTTTACAACATCCAGTTAAAAAAATGCTGTCCCTTTTGGTGTATGTAAAATTGAAAGCTATACTAACGAAGAATAAATGCTCATGTTGCTTACAAACATAAAAAATACTTATTAAGACAGTACAATTGAACCCAACAGACATTTTAAATCATTTAAATACTCAGTGGGAGGCAAAAGCATTGGAAAATAAAAAATTGAATGATTTTGTTTCTAGATTAATACTAAGTACTACCACTATTAGTTGCAATACTGACATGCCTCAAAGCAGAGACATTTCAAAGAGCTACAAATTCTCTTTTACTTCACCTGCAAAAGCCTAAGCCTGAAAATTAATTACCGGTTTGATGATGTCAGAGCAACACAGGATTCCAGAAGACGAAAATTAAAATCTAGGAATATTTTGTCATTTAACAAATAAAATGTTTAAACACCAATAAAATGTACTTTCACCAGTGGAAAAAAATTAATATGATGGTAGTGAAAGCAAAATGCAGTAAACATAAGATTAGCTTTTCACTACAAAGAGTACAAATATCCAAAATATAGATAAAATAAAAGTTTGAAGTACAAAAGAACTAGTATAGCAGCTCAATGAATCGATGCTACTGAGTTGAACTTTTGCAGCACCTGGTTACTACAGGGACCCACAGAATGCCCCAACCTCTGCTACCTAAGTGAGCATGTGAAGAATAGATACAGCAATATCTTCTCTTTAAAACCAAGAACAATCCTATGCACCTACACAAAAAAAACCCAAAACCCACTACCAAAAGCATGCAGTATTTTCTCTATGCTGATGAGGGGATTGCTACAGCTTAGCTGCAGAAGCCTATTAACAGGATGCCTTGTCAGAATTAGTATCTTCTCAGCAGGATACGTTCCATGTGAATGTTAGAATCCAATACATGAAACCAACCATGTATTTTTTAAAAACTTCATACACATAATTCCATTTACCAGAAGTTTCATTATAATCCACAGTTGAAGGCTTTACTAAACATTAAAAAGTGCATTTAGAGAAAAATTCCCAAGACATGTCATGACCCCCTCCCTTTTTTAAAAATAGAACTAAGTAAGAAAATTGTCATCCAATCACAGTAAGAAAAGGCAGAAAATATTGTAAAACACTGCCCTCTGGTGTTAAGCCAATTCTAAATTTTATTTTATATTTAAGATCCCCCTCCAACCACCCCCCTGCATTTTTTTTTATTATTTTTTATTTTTTTACCTGAAAGAACCACCTCCAGGGTCATTCAGCTTGTTTTTCTGATTTGCAGAGACCTGAACACCAAAGCCCCCAGGACTTTTGCTGGCTTGTATTGTTGGTGCCTTCCCTACTGTGCCTGAAAAACACCAAGCAATGTTATTACGAGCTGTCTTAGACAATTTACATCAAAGAACCTTCTGTCCAGGAACTAAATTTAACTGTCTGTAAATTGCAAACAAAGGAAGTTATTATTTTTAAAGATTACACTGCTGAAACAGAACAATTTAAAATACAAAATTTATATTAACATTACAGTTTGTTCAATGTTTACAGAATACTGAAGATTCCAAAACTGAAAACCATTGGCCAAAACTGGTTAATACACATAATGGCTGTGTGTTTGCAATTCCTAGTAAACCACTTTTCTAGACAGTCTGCACAGAATAAAGAAGCAGAATTTGAAATGTTCTTAATACAGATGCTTTAAGTCACAGTCACTCAGGGTATTAACTATGCCTTTTACTTTTTTTATATAGCCATTTTTCTTTGTTGCAGTGAAAAACATGTGTTTTCAGAGTTGAAAACGTTATTTTAAATATTTTTAAATGTTTTATATTGTATGTAAAAGAAAAAACACTATTGTAAAATTTGACACAACCCCCCTCACAAAGGTTGTCTTTTACTTTATTTTGAAAACAATGATTTAAAAGTAATTCATATCTGTATCTAGACTTTACAGGTTTATATGTAGAAGTAAAACTGGGCTTTCTAAGTGATCTGAAGTGTGGTGGACATTCATAGCTGTTTTTTAATTTACTGTCACAAGAAGTGTGAATTCCTCTCTGACATTTGGAAAAATCTAACATAAAATAATTAAAACTTTTTGTTTCTAATTAGTAAATTAACAGACCTGTATTATTATTATTAAAAACACTGTATCAGTATGCAACTGAAAAAGCACTGACAAATGAAACTTTTGGAGCAAGACCCCTCTACTGCTTTAAACACATTTACTTGGGTTATATTTTGTGTTTTCTTTAACCCCACCTGTGTTTTGGCATGTGAAAATAATTAATTCATATGTCTACTTGACTTAAAAGATCTCACCTTTTTCTTGTCTATCACTCCATTTTATTAAGTGTTACATATACATAGTGTTTGAGACTTTGAGAAGCACATGAGAGTTACTCCTGCACATCTATGACTCAATTGCATATAAATGGCATGGTATAAACCTTAGTAGAGTTACATTATTTTTCTTTCATTAATTATAAAACCCTGAAACACAACTATCCCAGCAAATCCTTTAAAGAACACTTCTTTGCTAAAACGAAAGTGTCAGCTTTGAATGAGTTCAGCATTACTTTTTTTATTTTGAAGCCTTCATCAACTTGAACATGTGATCTTAAAGGAAAACTAATTTGACAATGTTCATTGAGTTCTTCAATCTGTAGAAACTGTTCTGTGGACTCTCAACATCAGCAAATACAAAACAAGATTTAGGACTTCAGGCTCCAAGCCTGGGGAATAAAAATACTTTGTCATCAGAATATTCAAGGTCCATGACATGTCACAGATAGCATTAGTTCATGGACCAGACAATTCATTTATCTATTTCAGATGAGCTAATTGAAAGGTTTTCTACTAAATGAACTGGAAGGAAAGAAATAACACAATAATAAAACTTAGCAGATCTCTGTTTTCTACAATTAACATCTAAGAGATTAGAAGTGTGTTAACCTTGAAAATTATTGCAATGGCAAAATTAAAGTAACAGTGGCACTCCTCCAGAATTAACATTATATTCTTTTAGAACTAGTATCAATGGTTTGTTTTCTACACATGATAACTTTTTATCAAAAAAACCCTGCAAACAAACAACCTAAAAAGGTACAGCAACAGAGTAGCTCTTGGTTTCAGCAAAACAGTATGTCTGCACTGGATATGGAAAAATAAAGTCTCACTTTCTTTCACTCTATGTATATATTGTAATTCTACTCAAATGGATCTGGCAAAGTAAATCTAAGTTTTGGGATGACATACAAATTTTCTGGTTTAAATCACAACCGTGCAAGATTAAGCAGTTAAGACACAAAATATGGCTAAAACATCAATTTTTGTTATGAGGCAGAGCGTATTTTGAAAATTAGAATCACCTGTGGGCCTAGATATTTCATGGGATTGGTAATGACATACAGAGTCTTTCAGCACTGGGTCCTCATTTCAGATTTTAAGTAGCATGATCTCAAGAAATAAGCCCAAATTTAGGAGCTTATAAATTCCTAGTTGTATTTCTGCACAGGTTAAATAGCTACAGTGAATACTCTGGCTAATTGTTTTATTCTTTGGCTCAATTCTGCCACCCATAAGATGCAATTCACCTAACTATTATACTGATAAGTGCTTTGATAAAGGAGTGTGAATTTTTTGTGCAATAACTCTAGTGTTACTTCCTCTGATGTGGAAGCAATTTTGTTAATATAGAAGTCCTTAAAGCCTGCCAACTTTATCTCTATACTGTTTTAAAAAGCATCACAATCTGTTCACATGGATGCATTAATATTAATGTAAAGACATCTTACACTAGGAGATTCACTCCTGTATGAGAAGGAAAATGCACCATTCTGTGGACATCAGCTCAGTTCTGGTCTAACAATCCTTAAAAAGTCACACTCCACAAAATTATACTACTGTAATTTTCTATATAGACTATGTCCTATTCCAGTATCTTACCTCCTTCTACAGGAATACCTAAGGTCAGTGTAAAATATCATTACACTGGTATTTACAGTAGAAACTTTTAACAATATAACAATATCAAAATAAACTGGTATCTGACAGTATGCTATAGCAGCATTTCTTAGAGCTGCAAGCACACAGGTGGACTTCTCTCTAGACATGGGCTGCAGGATGAGCAGTTTTACAATGGGATGTTTTCTAAATTTCTGTTCTGTTTGCTTTGTCTGTATAATTAAAATAATATAGTGGTGGGCTTAAACAAGCTTGTAAATAGGAGTAAGCTCACCTGAAAGCAGGGCTTTGCATGAATTGGCCTTTATGAATCGCTGTCTTCTTTAAGCCAAACTGCCAGTTAAGTTGCATTTCATTGGCTGATCAATGTCTATCATGAATAAATTCGTACTCTGAATCCACTGTTTAAAAGACAAATGCCACTATCATGCAAATTCTTGGCACACTGTTGACATTCACAACTTAGAGACTGAACAATCAAAGAAATGAAATCAGCCTTCACTCTCAGACACATTAGTCAGAGGTGAAAGTTGATGCTATAAGATGCCAGATACCTGCCCTGTTAATAAAGTCAGGGCATGAGTATCAGTGCTACCAAATATACACCTTTTATGACAAGTAAATGCATTTCTTCCTAACTTGGAAAACCAGCCTAGAGGATTACAGTGGGAGCTTGGTCTCCACGTCCATTCAAGCTATGGACTCTCTGAAGAAAACAGAGCAAGTAGAACATCAATTGCTATTAACTGTGATCACTGGGAGTTTTGATTCTTTCTTTTCCCAAGGAGAACAGAAAAGACCAAGCAATAAAGTCAAATAGGTAGCAATAGCTTTTATGTGCATTTAAATTAGTTTGATTTCTGATTCAGTACCTAAAGATGACAAGCTCTGTATTCCATTACAAACCCTCAATCATCTAAATGCCCACATCCAAAAGGATACTCTCACACATAATCAGAAAAAATAAAAACTGAGCCTAACAGGTCTAGTGATGGAAAGAAACAAAGCGGTATTAATTAGAAAGCAAGAAGGCTTCAAGAACCCTCTTAAAAAGTGGGATATATCAGCCAGACAGTAATCCACCTGTGCACAGACAGATGAGGAAGTTGTGTACAAACCACACTCTTGCTCCCCTGGCTAATTATGGCATGTCAGGTTGCTGCAGTCAGTCTCTGACCTCAAAGAGTAAACATACTGGCAGAAGGAGGGGAAGGGGGGGGAAAAAAAAAAAAAAAAGGGAAAAAAAAAAAAAAAAGAGGCACGTGGGTTGAGAAATTTCTCTACGACTCCTACCTTGACCTCTGTAGCTGCAGAGACAGTGACTATCAAGTTCCACTTCAGGAGTGAGAGTTAAAAGTAGGATGATTAAACTGAGGCATCCTCTAGGCTTCAGGAAAAAAAAATGAAGAATTTCTTTCTTGGCCCAGAGTTAGAGCTTAGGACAGTAACAGTCAAGTTCCTGACTTCTTTCAGAACTTTCCATGAAAAACTGCTGAATAAGGAGCTAAGCATGTGAGAGTTTAGTCCTAAGGTTGTTTCAAAACATTTCACTGTGTTGGTCTAAAATACGTTGAAACTGCATAGTGAAGACATGCATTCCTCAGCCAGTATGAAGTAAAAAAATAAATGTCAAGCCTGCCAATGTCAACACTGTAAGTTTTTCCCATGCTACTGGTTTGTAATTACAATGAAATTCATACAAAGGTAACAATCTCACTAAAACATTTAAACCCATACCTTGTGGTCTAATGGTCTGAGTTATTACCACTGGCATCCTAATCTGGGTAGTCTGGCAAGCAGGGTTTCGTTTCACAGTTTGAGCAGATGTTGACTGGATAATCTGCTATTATTAAAAAAAAGTATACTTATATTATACTCTTTATACACAAACACACACAACGTAAATATACTAATACCTGTAATTACTAACATAAGCATGTGGATCTCTAAAAGCACAACCAGCTAGTGACAAAAGTCATAGTCATGTAACGCATGTGGTTGTGTGTGTGTGTATATACCTATTTTGCTGTTATGCTTTAAAAAAACCGAAATAATATTTGACACAAATGTCATATGCCACAACCTTCATCAAAAATATATTTCAAAGTAGTAAGGTAAATATTAAAGTTTAGACTTTTGTCTTCAGAAATTTTACTAGGAAGAAAAGCATTTTTGTAGAAGAAAATGCTGCAATAATTTTAGTGGTATCCACCTACAACTGTTAGGCCTTTTACTATATATCTATGCTTTTTAAAAAAATATATACTAAAAGTAAATTCTAAAATATTATGGGTTCCAAAGTCAGATATACACAAGAAAGAAAACAATGTTTTGTGGTGATCATATACTATTCACCTTTTAAATGTTAATTAGATATTCTCAAGGTTTCACTTACCACTAAGCCAAGTTCTGAAGTCCTTACCCAGAACTGAAACTGGGTTAGAAACTCAGAATTTGACCCATAAACAAATCAAATCAAAAAGAAAAAACCTGCAAGGGTCATGTCTAAGCAACAGCAAAAAGTATGTTCATAAAATCAGGGACAAGGCAGGCACAGATGTAATGAACAGAAGATTCAAAAAGGCGTGGATGCTGCAGAGCTGGAAAAAAAAAATCCATGAATAAACTTTGAAAACAAAACACAGGCAAATAGCTGCGAATAAGTACAACCACAACTCAGCATGACAACTTCAGAAATCATGTGCTCTTCACAGTCACAACTATGTTACGCCCATTGCATAATCTGTCTGTTTCTGAATTACACGTCTCAGTCCCACACCCGCAGGCTGCAGTATTTCCTCCTAGAAGGCAATATGCCACACTACACACCGCTACATGAAGCCAACAGGAACCACTGGACCTTTATTCAGCACCAGTCAGCATTGTTCTTACAAAGTGCATCTAAAACTATATTATTTAGCTGAATCATGAATAGCCAAATCTCTGACTTCAAAGTACGCTATGGAAAAAAGGGAAGGAGAAACAGTATTTTCAAACAAGACGTAAAAGTAGAGAATGAAGAGGCTACGGAACAAATAGGAAATTGTTCCATCAGCAGGAACATGGGCTCCCAAATCCGAAGGAAGAGAGATGAAAACTACAAACAAGAAGAGAGTAATGAGGGAACAAGACCTGTAATGTAGTCTGGAGAAAATACAAATAGGGCCATTTTGAAGTTACAAAATTGCATTCTGTACATCCCAAAATATTAAAAGTTGGAAAGTCATAATAAACCTGTGGATGTAGAAGTATTAGCAACCTTGCAGAAATATAAAAGGGAAAAAAAGATTAAGGATTCAGCTTCAACTACAGACACTGAAGGAAAATGGGGGATTTGTACGAAGCACAGAAATGGAACAAATGTATGTAAATTTACTTGGTCAAGACACGCAGTGAGTAAATAGTGACACTCGGGGGGAGAATAAAGTAGCTACCATGCTTAAAAACAGGAAAGAAATAAAGGTGATAAGTGAAAATGAGGGAAAAAGTTGAATTTGACTGCATTTTGAGGCACAGGAAACATGTACAACTGTATTTTAATAAGTAAAAAGACAGAATAAGCCACAGGAAAAAAAAAAAAGACTACACTGGTATGAAAAAGAAGGAGAATGTTGCCACTTTCACAGTAATTTATTGAACGAGCTTTCAGAGAATAGTGAAGAAAAGCAGCCGTACCTTAACTGACCAGAAGCCAGGCCAAAAAGGAGAAGTGTGTGACCTGTGGATAGAATTACTATCTGGTATTACAGTAATTGTCTGCGATTAGATTTTGTTTCTCTGTGAAGCAAGCAACTTCTACAGTTCAGAATCAAGTTCTGTTTCACCTGATTAATATTTTCACGTGAATGCCCTAAAAAATGAGCCACTAACCATTAAAGATACGACAGTATTTAACCAATTAAGATTACATAAATCACTGCAATGTTTTCTTTATTATCAAACATTCAAAAAACGTCCTTTAACAAGTACTGTACTAGGACTTCAACGCATGTAAAAGTGCTGGAAGTGTAGAAAATGACTGAGAAATAAACTTTTCCAAGGGGCATAGATCAAAATCATCATTTTAAATTCCATACGGAAACTGATCAGCAACAGTACATACTCTCTAAAAGGAACAACTGCACCTGAACTGAGCAACATTTTAGGCTAACTTAAAATTCCAGTTTCTATACAGCTTTAAGGTACATTTCAACACAGATGTAATCTTCAGATCTGGAAGTGAGTAAGGAATGAACATTAGGAATTTGTTTATAAATTTTAGTGCAGGGTCAATTACCTCTGATTCATCAGTTTTTACCATGTCCCTTGTTTGCCTGCAAAGCAGGTTACACATTTTGTTTCAGAAACAATCTAAACCACCCTTCGTCAATTACCAAACTGTTCTAATCCTCTTGCCTATTTCCCCAACAGCATAACATTACTATTATGTCCTTAACTTGGCCTGAAAAGTTTAGACAATGAACTAAGTACTATCAAGCTAGTCTGGGAGATGGTTAACTTAACCAAATAATTTTGTATTTCTCACAGCCTAAAAATACACAGAATGAGTGTACCCCATCTAATGTTATCTATTCATATGCTGAATCGATGCTGAATCCCAAATGATGAGTTCATAAGCACCAATTTAGTGACCCAGACTGATACAGAAGATACAGAAGTAGATGTTTCACTAGACTGAGGTTATCAGAGACGTTACTTCAGCCTTCAGAAAAGGGGACATCTTATTGCTGTCTGCAACCACCTAATGGGAAGACGTAGGGAAGATATAGACAGACTCTCTCAGTGGTGCAGAGCAGAAGGATGTGACACACTGGGCACAGGTTGGAATATGGGAAATTTCAATTTAATATAAGGAAAAAAAAAAATTTACCATGAGGGTGGGCAAGCATTGGAACAGGTTGCCCAGAGAGGCTGTGTAATCTCATCTTGAAGATACTCAAAATATGACTGTTCAAGGCCCTGGACAACATGCTAATCTATAAGCAGGAGGTTGAACTACACACCTCCAGAAGTCCTTTCCAACCTTTTATGACTACATCCATAATCATAGTATCAAGCATCTTACAAAAGTGCCAAGTCAGAAAAGGTAACAAGACAGAATATAAAAGTCTTCCAAGTTTACAGAAACTGTTTGTAATTCCATCTGCACTAAAAAGAAGGGAAGCCATTTTCGTTATTTCCACCATTGAAGACAGCAAGCAAAACACAACAGCAAAAAAATAACAACAAAGGCACAGAAAATAGAAAAGATTTAATGTGATTTAGCCATTGCCTGGATTTGATAAGGAGTCTGGAAAACAGCAAAATTACCAAACAAAATTAGATCAAGACAGTGCCAAGACAGCAAGTACTGTCATATACCAGCTTATTCCTCTTCAATTTATCAGTCAAAAATTGAAGAATCATCTCCTAGCCTGCTGCACTTTGAAGCTCTTCAAGTAACACACGGAAGCAGGAAAGTCATGGTATTGCTTCTCCTAGTGCAGTATGTAAAAAGTTACCTAAATTTTTTCTATAAAAAAACATTTTTCTGCAAAATAAGATGCACATTTTTCACAATAGAGAGTATTCTCCCTCTTTTACTTCATCTTTCCATTTCTCCCCTTAACCGTCATCTTTCCACTCCACTAGTGATGCTCACTTAGATTCATCATTTGTTCCTCCAGACAAATTCCTTCCCGAATGCTTTGTCCTACTCTGACCATTTCTAAAGTTCACTTTATTTTCACATCTGTAAAAAGGGATGTTTGTACAAAGGTGCTTCCACAAAACAAGCAGACTTACAAAGATGAAAATAGGATATTTAACAGTCACACTACTGATAACCAGAATAACAAAGCGGTGACAGCTGAAATACTCATTTTTGTTAAGGCCCTTCTTCAAAAAGCTTAGATTCAGTAACTATATGAGAATAAAGTAATAGTGATCTCTGGTCTTAATCTCAAGCCAAAAGGTGAAGATCATACCATGACAGGTGTGAATCTTCTACCGTGTATGTTATTGCAGGACAAAGAACAAATTACAGATGCGAACACAGACCAATAATAACAACACAAATGACCAACAAATATAGACCGAGAAAGAATTCAGCCAAAGCACCTAAAATGTATAAAAGTAGAAAGACTAGTAACTTCTGTTCTCTTTGTCTTACCTGAACAGGAGATACTAAATAAAAATGAAAGCTACTACCTACAAACCATCAAAAGGAAAAGTCCTTTAGGACAATTAGATTAGAACTCACTGCTAAAGTTTTTGAGGACAAAGATTTTGCAAGTCTCAAAAATCTAGATGCTCCATTACCAATGTAGATGCATGGGGACCCAACAACATGCTTCCCCTTACTTGACAAGGGCTGCAAAATCAGCCTGACTCAATTTACATACATCACACTTTGCAACAAAAGCCTCGGATCGAAAAGCTTAAGCATATCAAATAAAGCAATACTAACAAAAGCATAGGAAATAGAAGCTTCTGTAAAGAATGGAAAATAAAAATAAATGTGGAAAATATATCCTTTACCAAGCATTTTTTGTCTCAATTAAGTTTCAAAAAAGTATTGCGGAAGGAAGAAACAAACCACTTGTACATGTACAAAATTCAAAATGGCTATAGTCTGATATGACATTTATCTTCACTCATGAGTAAACACTTGCTACCTCACTTGTGGCTATGCCACTTGTGATTTATCAGTCTACTCACTCCTGAAGATAAATGTCATATCAAACCTCAGCTATCATGTAATCTGGCAGCATTAACTCACAATGTTCATGCTCTTATGGGCCTAGCATTCATATTTACCATTGTTTACCATGCTGTAATAGTAAGTTACAATTTTTCAACAGTGCCTCAAAATTTGCATAAGCAATTCTTTTTCCTCGCAAATAAAAAAAAAATGGACTTTTTTAAAACTCAGCATGTAATTTTTAATGTTAGTATGACAACAATATTGTTCCACTGAGTATATGTTTTCAAAGAAGCAATGAAGAAAAATAAAACCAAAAGCCACTGGATCACTTGTCCCACCTGCTCCCCAATTTATTATACAATTCTTCCTACAGTATTTAATCTAGTCTAATTTTGAACGTTTTCAATGACAGCTTTTTCATCACTGCCTTTGGGAGCCTGATCTCCATCTAATAATCTGTCTTACTGTAAGGATATTTTGCCTTATATCCTGCCTAAATCCTACTTTGTTTAATTATATCCTGTTATTCATATTTATACTCTCTTAGACCGCTCTAAATAATTCATCGATATACTTTGATGTTTAAACCCTCAAAATATTTGTATATGTTTTTTTATGCTCCCCTTTAGCCAGTGTTTGACCGGTCAAGTTGCATGCGTTTAATTCTCTTAAGCTTTTCTTTTAGTGTTTGCTTTTAAGTCTGTCCTTTAATTGACAGTTTTTGTTAGTTTCCAAACAGCATTCATTGCCAATACCTTCCTTATATTAAGGTACAGCCCACAAAATTCTGAGAGTAAAGTCCATGATAACAACTCAGAAAACTACTAGGCTGTATTTCAAATGGGCATACAATTTGTCAAGTATAGGCTTTGTTCCTGTTAATGGATTCCAGACATCTACTGCTCAACAGCCATTTTTATTTAAATTTTATTGTACACCAAATTCCAAGTCAGCAACTAGATCTTTATTAGTTCATTAATAAAACTACTCCTTTTATCCAAATAGCCATCTTTTACTCTTCCATTTCTAAGCTGCCTTGCACATAAGAGAAAAAGAAAATGACTTCCTGTGAGTCACTAAAATGTGTACAAATTACCACCATTCAGCAGCAGAAAACTGACGCCAGAAAAAGCTTCGGTAGGGAATTAAAAAGCAAAGCAGAACATCCCCATATAACATAATGCTTATTCTGCTGTTGTATCTTGTTTCCAAATTCCATTACTCTATCTCACCTTTTGGGAGCCTACAACCACTATGACAGTTCCTGGAAAAGTGTTAGTAAATGTTTTAGCAAATACTATCCTAATGTAACCTAGAAGATGGCAAAATCTCCCCTCTGGACACTGCACATTTTACTGCTGCAACAATGGTCCAGATATATTTCTGTACACTTTTCCTAATCCTAGACCTGCACAAATCTTTATATTGCTTTGCATATAATTAAATTTGTTTTAATTAAGGTGGATCACTTAAAATTTCTTACTCTTTATCATTTAAATCTAATAATTGGCTTCAACCTCCAGGAATACTTTCTCCTTACAACGCAGTGTCAACACAATATATAAAGTGCTAATAGATCTCCATTACTCATCCATCTACTTACGACTTCAACACATTTAATAAAGAACGTCTCTCTTATTCATAGAAATTTTATCTGCTATAACACCCAGAACAAGACAGGTAATGTCTGCATGTATAAGGCTATATAGAGCTCCTGCACCCTAAGAATGACAATTTGGACAAACTTTGAGCATTGCACTTAGAACAATTAAAAAGAATTGATTGCTGGTTTATCTCATTAGTGTCTCATCAATAAAATATTAGCCTAAGATTATTCCTCTTTTCCCTAGCTAGAACTAGTTACCAGTACTAACAGCGCTATCTAGCTCTTTAGAGCATAGCTTTTTCATAGTTTTGGAATATGATTCCAATACTTTACAAAACAGATACATAAAACAGTCTCTTCCTTCATCTCAACATTTTAATGCTAAGTCTCCTTTGCGCAATCTACATTGCATGCTGAACAGTGTACATCAAATTCCCATGTTGCAAGACAACTCAATGTAACTGGAAGAAGTATCACCACATCTGACCCCTCTGTAAAACAGAAAAGTCAAAAGAAAGGAACAGCTAACAGATTCTCCACATTTTAAAAGAAACTAGACTACTGTAAACTGACTGGTATGAAAGCATCTATATTCCAAAACAGGCTTGCCCTTCTGCAGCTGGACAGTTTGCAAAGCCAGCTGGAACTCTCTCCAGTGAGCTTCAGGCTTGGAAAATTTGGAGCTCAGCCAGTTTCCTCCATCAGTGCTGGCCACCCTCAGGCAAGCCAGCTGTAATCTTCCTCTTCCGGACAAGTCCCAGGCAAGATGGCCAGCAGCTCTTCGCTGTGCTCTGATTTTGGGGAGCACTAAGAAGTGTGAAGACTGTGATCACTGTCACCACAAAAAAGTCAACACTTATGAACAATTACTAGTGCGATATGGAGATGCTGCTGGGTTGTCTGTTTGGCAGCTGAGTTGATGGTTTTTGTGGTATATAAGATTTTTTAATGCAGTAACTCTTACTGTCTGATGCTGCTTTTGTCTGTACAGAACTAATTTGAGGGCCATTAAGAAGTGCTTGCTTGACGTAAGGTTTGGTTCTATTAACTAATTACCGATAGATTGAAAGCAAATACGGAAAGCTAGTTTTGTGATAAAGCCAATAAATCATAATTTTTAATGTATTCACTTCTCCCTAAATATTTTCTAGAAAAGGAATAGTATTAAGCATAGTTATGCTCTGTGCAGTTTGCTACCTTTTGAAAATGTAGCGGTCATTTCATGTATTCAGCAAGATGAAAATTCAGTCCTAGACCTATGACTTCCTTACAGACAGAAAAACAATTTCTTTTGCCCATAAGATCAATCTCCACAATATATTACCTTAACAGTTTTCAGCTCCCTCATATTGCCTAGGTATGTTGCGTAAGATGACAGAGCAATTCTTCACATCGTTAATCTCTACTCAGGTTAACCACATGATTGCTTGGCTTTGAGTATGCACTGACATGCGAGAGACACACAGAAGGTGTCTCTCGCATAAATTTGGCTTTATCCCATTCCGAAAATACTCCACAAGAACTATAATCATAAGAGCAAGAATTCCTGTGGACTTACTGACACATTTTTGTTCTACATTTCTCAAAAGGTGGGGTGCAACCTGCACAGTAGGCACAGGAGTGTTTAAAGTGGTTGCAAAACATTGGAAAAAGCCGTGTTACCTGGCGGTAGGTTAGTCCTAAGACTGTGGCATGAGATAAGGCTAGGCTTACTAGCCACAGACGTTTATACTTGTAAGGAACCTGCCAGCTGCTGTCAGAAATTTGCTTTCCCCAGGACAGGGAGTAATCTTTACAACTAGTTCCTGCGCCCCTACCTTGAAGAACAAAACCTATTGTAAATTCAGTCTTAGGAAACATGGACAAATCAGAAAGAAGTCACAAAAAGTCTGAGGAGCACTCTTCTAATTAATACAACAGTCCAGAAGGGGTGGAGAGAACTCATTTTAGAAAAAGAAAGAATGCAAGTGGCTGAACAGAAAGCAGCCGAGTTAAGGCGCAAAATATCCAAATGTCTTTACAAAGGCCAGGGTCAGAAATCTTAGCATCTAAGATGGTCTTACACATTAAAACTATGCTCACTAAAGGATGGTAAAATTATACTAATTTCATTTTAAAGTTAGTAATTTAACTGCTAGAAAGTATTTGTAAGGTTCAAAAGACGGCTCAGACATTTTCAAATTGTGCACTGCTACTTTTAAATTAAAGCAAAAGAAGTATTTTCTCTCCACACTCCCTGCAAGTTATTTATATCCTTTATAGAGCCTATAAACTCAAGGATAGACCACTGTAAGGTCTTACATTACCATATGTGCATTTCTGAATCTTAATAATATAAATTTTTACCAACTTGATATACCTTCTGGACCTCGTCAATTTGATTTTGAAACCTAAGTCTAGTACATTACTCATACATACACAGAAACTACAAAGAAACTCTTAGATCTTTGCTTGAAGGATGACAGTGCCTGTATAAACTCAAGGCCTTGTAAAAATCCTAACCATATTTTAACTATAACTGTAAACACACACGCAAGATCCTATATAACAGCGGGACAAATTCACCACACTCTCAGTGAGTAACTGGCTGTATAGTTGCCTTACTGATAGCGCCTTTGAAATTCATGAGTCTAAAGTACATAATACTCCAATATGCACAACAATGATATATTTCCGTAAATAACAAAGTATGGCACTATTTCTAAAAAAAACATGCTGGTACAGTACAGCTATTCTTCTACAAGATTTTATAACTATGTGTAGAGGAGTTTAAAATGAGATGAGTTAATTTTAATGCAGACTAACCTAAGCAAAGCAGCATACCTAATGACATACTAAAAATTATACTCTTGCTTTTAAGTCTTGAAAAGCTTTCTGTTCTACATTTGTAAGTAACTCAAATTCCACTGTGCTCATATAACAATCACTGCATTCCAGACAAAAAGGCCAAGAGTGTACTTTCTTAAATTTAAGCTATGTTAGTAACTTCATCTAAACTAATGGTTGAACATACATGTGAACTGCCATCAAATCAGGTACTACTACGTATCACTGAATATGATACAAACAGACAAACAAGCTGCAATAAAAATAACACTGAAAACTGCTTTTCAGTTTGTTAAGAAATTCTCTTTTATACTTCAGTACCTACCAGTTGAGAACTCTGATTTGACTGTACCACCTTAACCTGAGGAGGCTGCACTGAATTTGATACAGAGACTGTGCAAATGTTGTTTGGTTGCCTTACTCCTATTGTCTGCGTTGTGACAACAGAGGAAATGCTTCCGGAGGCAGATTGAGGTATAACTTGTGATAGCTTGGTTTGCTGAAGCGACTGCTGAGACGGCTGTCCTTGCAAAACTGAATGTTGACTATTCAGTAAAGATTGTCTCAATGCAGGTAGACTTTTCTAAAAACAGAAGAAAGTTTATGAAATATCAAATTTAGCAGGTTAACAAAAAATATTTTAAAATCTGCTGTAAACATAATTAAAAGAACACAGCTTTCTTTCCAATTTTACTATCTGCCTATTCGTCAAAAAGAAGTAAGACTGAACACATTTTGTAAGAGGGAAAGTTCAGTTTACATTCTTAATAAGCTTTCAATTTGTATTTAGCAATCCTGTAGATTTTGATGTGCCCTAATTCCACTGTAGGAGTAAAATACAACATTCCCCTCCTCAAGACTATCTAGAACTCGTAGCTTAGGTCTTTGAAAGGGCAAAAAATGGAAACAGAAAAGGTAGAACCATAAGAACAACCCTATTCCCACTGCATGCTAGAAGAAGTAAGCTGCACCAATTTACTTCTCCTGACATGCCTCTAGTACCTAGAACAAGATGATTTAACTGTTGATGCCCTACAGCAATAGCTGTTTACTCTGTTATTACTGATCTAATGTATTCTGACTGGATCAGAAAAGTGTACTATTTTATGCTACATGTTCAGACCAGTTCAACCAAAAAATACAGTTCTAAAAGGCTATACTGTACCTTCACGAATAAACTTTTTACTTTTTAAGTGGTAGTAGCGTTCTTTTGAAGTGGTCCCCCCAGGCAGCTGTAGAATGCAACAGTGTTTAGCCCGAGCTACAGTTCTTTCTAAACTTCAAGTATTTATTTAAAAACTTAATGCCTGTTGCTGAGAAAGGACTTCAAAGAAATGAAACAAGTTAAAACTTATCATGATGCTAGAAGTGACGGCAGTATAAGAGCAGGAAAAGGCACAAATAAGGGTTAATGATAACTTGAAAAAACAGAAGCAGAAGGAGAGAGTTCTGAAGAAAAGTTGAAGGGAGAAAAGAAAGAATAAATCTGCCCTAAACTGAGAGGTGTTGGACTAGAAGAAAAATGCTTTAAAAATTACAGTTGAGGTTTTGTTGGGGCATGATTAAACACACTCTGTATGTTTGCATACAATCTTGCATATGGAAGCTATTGTAGCTAATGTACAAAAACCAATTAAAACTTAAATTTACCCCCACATATACTAATTTAGGACCCAACAATAAATCCATTTGGTATCACATTAGAACTTCATTATAGATTAGTTCCAGATTACAAGCAGGATCAGCTAATCAATTATTTCAACAGCATTACCCAGTTTAGTTTTTCGTAGTCACCATTACACATGCATTGGAAGTTACCAGTGACTCAAATGTAGATTACAAAAACAATATGGAAAAAGCTTATTAAATTACTTGAAGCATTCTATAGAAATAACTTGTGACTCTTCCAAATGTGAATGCTGTACTTCACAAAAAATGACCTACTACCACAGAAAAGTACATGCATTATAACAATAAACAATCACTAGAGAATAGACAATGGATGATTTTCATACTAGGGAGTAACTGCTTTTTTTACATAAATCTAATTGCTACAATGTTCTAGATCAGGACTACTCAAGCAGTAAACTTCAGATCAGCTCTGGACAACAAATAAGTTTTTCTTAAACCTATACCAAGGTCCCAAACATGAGGTCTCCCTCCTGTAGGAAATCCCTATTTCTTACCATTCTCTCAATCTGTCAGGGAGCAATCAGATGCAGCACATAGCCACAGCTCCCAACCACAAAAGTAGTAAGCAGCACCTGGCTGGCCTGACAGAGATGGAGCCTGCACGCGACTTCCAGCCAAGAGGATTTCAGCAGAAACTGGCAGCACAAGGTAAAAATTGAGTAGTCCTGCTCTAGACAGGCAAAGCTACTTCCATTTAAAAAGAATATTCTAAAACTTAATGTATTGACATTTGCATTGAAATAAATTTATCTAAACAATATTCACATTACCTTAAGGAAAGGTACAAGATATGGCTGAGGAGATGATTTGAGTTCCGACTGAAGGCGGCCTGTAAATTCTTCTGGATCAATCTTTGCATCCTTCAGGGGGAAGAAAAAAAAGCACCACCAACTCAGTTCAGTCGTTTGGTTGCTTTTTTTCCAGATAACACCCATGTACATATCTCTAGCTAAACAGGCTACCCTATAAAGAACAACTTTCAAAGCTGAAGTCTCTCAACTCCTCTGTAACTATAAAATCCTTCTGTGAAGAGCTAATTTATATATGTAACATGTCACTCAGAATCCAAGGAGTTCCCTTCGGAATGCACAATTTCAGACACAATGAGATCCCACAAACACTCAAGTCTTTTTTGCGATTCCATTCTTTTGCTAACATTTACACAGTGATTTCTCTTTAAAAATATTAATTAAAAACCAGGTTGTTGAAGTAACCTTACAAACTATTAAGAAATTTATCAGCCCTTTTAATCAGAAAATATCTTTACTTAATTCCAAACCCAATTTTGAAGGTTCACTTTAACTTAGTAGAATATGTGTTTGCACATATATAAAACTATGTATGTAAAGTATATGCATATAAAAAAGTATACATGTAAGTATATATCTAAAAATTTTCACCAATATAAATGTATGTACATGTATATACATGTATATAGCCACAAACTATACACTTATAAATATATGAAATATATATTCAGTAGTTTAGTTAATACAGAAGAACTCTATAATCCAGTTGTATTTTATAATACTTCTAAAGTATCATTAGTCACAATCTCAGGTTGCATTACAAACATTCATAAGCTTTCCTGGACTGATACAGAACAAGAACAAAACCAAACCAAACCAACCTTCAATAAACATGTTTATTACATATGTGTCTCATTACTTTGTTTAAAATATTGTAAGTAGTTATCTTGACTTAGTTAATGTTTCTTAGTTTTCAAAAGTTAAAAGAAGTTTTTGCTGGAACCACTGAACATTAATGCTGAATGGTCATACTTTAAAAATGTCTTAGGCTTGTCTAAAATACACAGGTTTCTCTGTCAATGAATTCAAAGAAATACATATCAATACTTTTAAATCCAAGTTCTTCATAGACTGTATTTAATTTCTTTGAAGAAGCTTGACGATTTGTCCAGCTTCACAGTAACATCTGTCTGCAACTCTTGTATACAATTCACTGAAACATCTGTTGCATTGGAGACTACAGTAAGTCAAGACTTTTTCCGGGCCCAAGGACTCTGTCTAGCTGAAACACAACTTTACCTCTTGAACTCCACTTGCAGTTAAGGCTCCATGCAGGCGCATCTGTCTGCAGAACTGCTTGGACTCAGCAGCCTAGCAAAATACTTTTCCTTCAGTCCTAGAAACTCTAAACCACATTGTGGAAGCATATCTACATTTATTCTGTGGTTAACACATTTAATAGCTTCTTAGTGTTTCAGAAACGACCATGGTTTGGAGGAAAAGAAACTTAATGAATCCTCAAGGAAAAATCCTGTATTTTACTCTATTTTTCTAAATAAACAACTGAAATATTATCCATCAAGAGTGTTTTTTGACGACTGCATAGTAAATACTTTGTTGCATTTCCCCTTTCAGAAACTAAGAGAAAGCCTACCTTTAACAGATTTTTGAAGATATGTAATGTATAGTATATCTGCATTTTGATGTAGCCCAACTCTTCACTTTCATTACAGCAAAAAAAATTAAGATCAAAGCACAATAGTTTTCAGCATACGTAAATAACAAGCTTAATAGATTACTGACAAAATGAAAGATAACTAAATATTTACCAACAAATCTTGAACCAGAGCTTTCACATTACGAGATGTTTCTGGAGATGGTGAATTATGAGAAGCAAGTTTTATAAGGGTAGCTAAAAAGTTTTTGCATTTTTTCACATTCTCTTGCATTTCCTGCAATAGCCAAAGAAAACAAATATCAGATCCATGTTATTTTCCAGTCTGGATCAATGTATGCTCTGATCACTGTAAACAGGGATAATGATGAAATTGTTCTAATTCAGGCAGGACATACTTAAAATACCTCTGCAGCTATTTTACTATTGCTGCTAGTTACCTGACATTTTCTTCACTTCTTTATGTAACTGAACATCAAACCTCATGAATACTAACAAAAAAAAATCAATGAAAAATGTATTTAATATTTTACAGTCTGCTTTGATAAAAATAACCTTAAATATGAGAAGTAATACAACAATTTGTTGGAGATGCGTTCTCCTTTGAGATTCCCAATACCCAGTGTACAATGTTCCCTAAGCTATCTTAATTTGTTAAATTATTGATCCAGTATGTTTTTGTACAAAGCAGCTATAGCAGTAAAATCAAATTAGAAACAGTCTTCAAACATCATATCTAATATTTTCTTCATCAGTAGGAAAACAGATGCTTTATTTTTTTCAAGCCGTTATTTTTATATGGTGTAATTACTCCAAGAAACAGAAACATTACACTTCAGTGTAACCACAGTTTTGAGGCCCAGCAACACAATATTAAGTCCATAGAGTGAAGGCCTGATTGTTCTGTCTACAGAAACAAAATAGTTCGTTCACTACTGACACATACATGGCAAGATGGGGAAAGCTGACCACAAGTGATCTTCCTCCCTCTCAGAATTTGTATTTAGTTGAAATGAGGGAAAGGGTTTCTTCTTTGTAAAGTATTTGTTCCATCACAGGAAGTGTGCTTGCATGAAGATAAAGTTCTTTCTGCTTCTGAATAGACCTGAGAAGTTCATAAAAGTACTAAGAAAACCAAGTATCTAGTATTTTAAAACTTACCAACTTACCTGTGATACAACTGTAGTTCCAGGTACAGGAGAGCTTGGTATGACCTGGGGCTGTGCTGGTACTTGTGCTGTTGTATGAGGTGGAAGTGGCAGCCGAGGCTGACCCTGGTTTTGTGCTGAAGCTTGAGTATGTCCACTAGTAATTACTGCAGGTTGTTGAGAAGCTGATGTCCCAGTTGCTACTGTTGTCTTGAATAAATTTTGAGTGCTCGTTGTAGCTACTGACACCTATTAATATTTTATATTGAAAAAACCAGGTAATTATCTTCTTTTAATGCTTTTACTCAACCACAAAGTTCTTGAAAACCTGACAAGAAAAACTTGTTTCCTTTCAAATACACTCTTACTGACAAAATAAAACCATTGACTTTACTTATTATAACCCTAATTCTGTCACCCTTTACTGAACAATGACAGTCCTCAAAGTTCTTTTTATTACAAAATTAAATGTACCACTGAAAAATGAGTTGCTATTATCCAGCCCTTTAAGATCACCATGACGATGTGCCTTCTGCAACTTGCCTGTCTGTAAATTTGGACCTTAATAAAAAAAAGTCAATTCCCAAAGATCTGTGGTCATGTCATGAGGTTTACAATTATCTATACCACAGTTACAGTGACAGCTCAGATCCCAATAACACAAATGCACCAACACAGCTTCCCAACCTAATCTGAGCCCAGCAGCAGCATATATGCTTTCGCACCAGTGCACAGCCCTAGTGAACACAACTGTCCTGGACCTAGCTGGGTCACACACAAAGACCATGCTGCACGCTCCTCAACCCTAGAAAGCTAGAAAGCCTACCAGGCTGCACAAAGCACCACGCACACCCCCACCCCCCATCCAGTTCAGCTCTCACTTTATCTGACCTAATATGCCACCCTTCCAAGCGCCAGAAGTCTCAGACAGACACACCAAACAGGACTGCAGAAGCTAGAGAGCTCAGCCAGGCAGCATGATGTGCTGAGCAGAAGCTACCAGGACCTCCCAAGTCCAGCCTGACTGCAGAGCTTTGCTCTGTCTTGGGCACAAGCACAGAACAAGCTGACCCAGGCACCTGCACTGCCATGCCACAGATGATGCCCTGGATCCTGGGGCACTGGTGACCATGCCGCAGATACCATAGCTCTCAACAGGGGACAAATGTAGTGCAGCATGTCCACCACTGAAATACTATTTATGAGTCCAGCTGATTTAAATTCTTTCTTTAAGGAAAAAAAAAAAACTTAAAACTGAATCTATACTACCCCCAAATTTTTTATCACCTAGGAAACAGCAGAAAATAAGATCCAGTCTATCACTCAGCACCTGTGTAACAGTCTGACTATATATTCTTTATTAATTTCTGGGACTATGTTTGCGATAAAAGCAAACACCAACATTAAAATTCACTTTCAAAAAAACAAGTAATTACAAACATCCGTTTCTTCACCCATCTTCTGCTTTTTATATTCTTACTACTTACTGTGGTATGTGAAAGAATAGAGCCTCCTGGCAGAGTTGCAGCAGACGTAGCACTGACAGGTGTAGCAGTTGATTGAACAACTTTGGCTTGCACTGGAAGTCCTAGGCGGACAGTAGATGTGGCTACAGAAGTTGGTTGCTAATAAAGGAAAAATAAGCATTTTTTTTTTCCTCCTTAGTAACTTGATCTCCAAGACATTTTAATAAGTGATTACACAAATCATCATTATTAATGCTAAAAAAAAAATCCAAACCCAGTAATATGTTCTTAAATATAAATTCATAAATAATGCCGAAATGAGCTTTCTTATGTTCAATGATATGTTTGTAATATTTCTCCTAAAAGCTATTTCATCAATATTTGAGTTTATAATTGCCAGTAACACATATTGGTCCTTTTGGTATTTACTGGCCTGTTCTAGTGCTTCTTCTTGAAGGAAATTAATACAGAGAGAAAATTCAGAGAGCAGAAAAATATTTTCAAAATAATTTCAGATTAAGTTACATAGAAACTAACTTGCACAGAAATGAAGTCTAAGCATTTGGAGAATCTCTGTAATGCAACACACACTCTGTAACCGGACAGCAACTGGAATGTTAAGTGCAGATAGAGGAAAATGACTGGCTTACACCCTTTCACTCAGTAGTGTACTCTACAACGCAGTAAATTTGTCTCATGAATCAAACAAATTAATCGGTTTTGTAGTTTACTTTAACTGGGAGATTGAAATCTCTTACCGTCACATAAAAGGACAAGATTCAGGAAGGAAAAAAAGGTCTCCATGAAAGTTATTTAATTCTACAAGAATGTAAATACCATTATGGAAGAAATACATCACACAGTATGGCAATTATGACAAAAAGAGAACCACTCATTATTAAAAATGCAGGCCTCACTGGTCTCTTATAACTTGCATTTATTAAGATTTGCTTTCAAACACAGAAAAGACAAATTTTCTGTGTGGCTGGAGTAATAAATCATGGACAATATTGTTTCTCACAAGATAAAACTAATTTTCCTTGATTTACATTTTAAGTTATATGTCTCTATAATTAATATTTTATAAAGAATGGCTTAGTTTAGATTCTTACATTGTCTATTAAAACCTACATAAAATACTTCTTCAAAGAACAGCCAGTATACTTAAGAGATCTCCAAAAGGAACAGAGGCCCAGGCAGGCATTCAAAGCCCCAAGCATTCCCTACCAATCAGTCCAGCAACATCATCTACTGGATATCAATCTTCTGCACTTGGGGGAAAAAAAAAATATATATATATATAAAAAAAAAAATCTATCCAACTTCTGAGAAAAACGGTTTTTTTTGTTTGGATAGCTTTCAAGATTTTTAAAATCTTGACTAGGGATGTCTTCCATACTGAGACAGCCTAAAGGCAATAAACAGCATCATCATGAATAGGCAGAATTGTCTGGCTTTTTGGAAGAAGGATCTGTGATGGTTTTGGCTGGAATAGAGTTAATTTTCTTCACAGTAGCTGGTATGGGGTTATATTTTGGATTTGTGCTGGAAACAGCGTTGATAATTCAGAGATGTTTTGGTTACTGCTCAGCAGCGCTTACACAGAGCCAAGGCCTTTTCTGCTCCTCAGACTACCCCACCAGCAAGTAGGTGGGGGTTCACAAGAAGTTGGGAGGGGACGCAGCCGGGACAGCTGACCCCAACTGACCAAAGGGATATTCCATACCATATGTTGTCATACTCAGCATATAAAGCTGGGGGAAGAAGGAGGAAGGGGGGGACCTTTGGAGTGACGGTGTTTGTCTTCCCAAGTAACTGCTGGGCTTGATGGAGCTCTGCTTCCCTGGAGATGGCTGAACACCTGCCTGCCCATGGGAAATGGTAAATGAAGCCCTTGGTTTACTTTGCTTGCATGAGTGGCTTCTGCTTTACCTATTAAACTATCTTTATCTCAGCCCACAAGTTTTCTCACTTATACCCTTCTGATTCTCTCCCCCACCCACCAGGGGGGAGTGAGCGAGAGGCTGTGTGCTGCTTAGTTGCTGGCTGGGGTTAAACCACAACAGGATCATATAAGCTTTTTCTATTTTTAAATACCGTATCTCTTTTCTCCATTATAAAGATCATTTGCTTCAATTTCCTTAAAATACTGGTTGAATGAAACTATATCTACCTGATGAATGTTTGCATTTAAAAACATAAATACTGTGTATCATGTTCATTTGCTTATACTCAATGTTTCCAACCTAAAAATACAGCATGCGTGTGATATCTGCCCCGTTCTTGTCAGTAAGTGCTTCCAGAGGTGAGGATTTACAAAGCAAGCAGATAACCAGGCAAACTTCTGGC
The DNA here is from genome assembly GCA_034782735.1 of Sagittarius serpentarius. NCBI lineage: Eukaryota > Metazoa > Chordata > Aves > Accipitriformes > Sagittariidae > Sagittarius > Sagittarius serpentarius. The sequence goes on from JAVKLA010000088.1 coordinate 33,136,875, forward strand.
AGCTACTCAGTTCCAAGAAAGATCTGCAGCCGGAAATCCACAAATACATAGCTCAGACTGCAAGCTAGAGCATTTTTCTCAGCTAATAAATGCCCACAATTCATCACAGGAGCATACTTGAAAAGAAAGCTGCATATAATTAAAATATAAAATTTCAGTATTGTAACAGTGTTATTATCCAACTACATATGTATTCCACTGTGCCAGAGCACAGGAGCAAACAGTACAACATGAAGACTAAATTCACCCTCAGTTTTAAAAATCAATAGTGACAAAAGCCTTTGATACAAAATGGCAGTAAAATCTATTAATGCGTTGGGTATGAAGAACAAGCCTTACTACCAAAGAACTGCAAACAAAGTACCGCAACAGTGTACTAAGGTGGTTCCAAAACTCATAAATGTTAAAAAGATAAGTATGAAATGAGTTGATCAGAAACATAACAAGGAACTAGCCTACAGAAATTCTTAAGTATCATGGAAATGATCTTCAAATGACAGCTACTAGTTGACAGAAGACACTACAAGGACTCCCAACACAAATACTTCAAGAACTGGTAAAAACTATTTACAAACAAACAGCTGTGCTTTCTATGAAATGAAAGCTGTAAACAGATCTCATGAGAAATCCATCAAAAAGAAAACAAAAATTATCAACATTTTTTATATATATATCAAAAAAAAAAATTGCAACCCAATGTGTCATGCTCCTACTGGAACAATCTAAAAGGATTTATGATGTTCTTTAAAGAACTGCTAAGGTTTGGTATGATGCTATTAAATTCCAAAATCACCAAGAGAGGCTTAGAAAGAAATGTATTTTCAAATGTAACTGTATTATTTTTTATTAGACACATCACACATTTTTCCACCTCCTAAATACATGTAAGTAATGTTTAAGAGGCTTTTCTCCTCTACTCAGACATTAACAGGCAGAAAACTAGAACATAAATGAATAAAGTATATAATCCACTACCAACCTCCACGGGAACACTTCAAAATGCTTAAGCAAGCCTTCTGTATACACACTTGAGCTGGCTCTGTCCAGAGATCAGAAATTTTAAGTGAAGCTACTGTGGAAATAAGGGTTTCAAAAATGGATCTAGCTCACATATGGCCAGCTTGGAGGGGGGATGTCCCAAGGTTCATTCTACCTGCACAAGTCATGCAGCTAACGCAAGTGATTCCAGTTTCAGGGTGCAACACATCACTTCCACAAAGGCAGTCAGTGCACATTACAATTGTTCACGGAAGAAGCCAGTGTGGAACTACTCTGTGTCCTGTAAATTCAGTCCCTAAGTAACTACACCTTCACTTTCCTATGTAGATCTTCTCCCCAGACCTCTGGACACACAAACAGAGGCAAGGCTCAAGGCACAAACAGGAGCAAATCGCATTGTACCTGCTGTGCACAAACAAGCTGCCTCTATATTCGAAGGAATATACAAGGCTGCATTTGAAAAAGCAGGCCACTTGAACATGGAGAAAATACACCAAAATATCCAGGTATTAGTTGTCACTGCAAAGCCAGGACTACGCCAATTTTAGGGACTGCATTGTGTACTCACAGCTTTATAAAATCAAGACAATTTAAACTGCCACAGGTTAGTACAGTGGTATATGTAAATCTTTGGAAACAGGTTTGTGGTGTACTTGTATTTTGTACTACAGTACCACCTACTGCTGAATACTCAAGGTACCAGAAACACAGTATCTGCACTACAAAGCAAGAGAGCTTACTTTTGACAAGTATGTTGCGTATATTTTTCATAAACAGTCCTGTCAATAAACTTGGCCACTACCAACCACAAAAGGAAGAAAGAAAATACACGAATAGTATTTGAACAAACATTAACACAAAAGCAGGGGCAAGTTTATCACAATACACACCATGATACCTCTATATGTGTCTTCCAATACCTTCTTTCGCTAGGTATTACACAAAACTCAATTTTAACAGAATATGACCTTCAAGTTCAGATTTAAATTTGCAAAATTTGAAACAAAACTCTATCTCATTTTTAATCATTAATCCAGAAGACTTCTTACAAACAAAATAGGTCATGCTAAGATGCCCTGATGCCTCAAACAATAGAAGTGTTTAACAAAGAGAAAACTAAAGTGGACACTAGCAGAAGCATAGGCTAAAGGTCAAATCTGGTAGCTCATTTGTATTGGGTTTGCATGGCAAGGTTTTGGTAGCAGGGGAGCTACAGGGGTGGGTTCTGTGAGAAGCTGCTAGAAGCTTCCCCTATGTCCGATACAACCAATGCCAGCTGGCTCTAAGGCGGACCCCGCCGCTGGCCAAGCCCTCCAGCAACAGTGGTAGCACCTCTGGGATAACATATTTAAGAAGAGGGGGGAAAAAACCTGCACAACAGCAACTGCAGCCGGAGAAGAGAGAAGCGAGAACACATGAGAGAAACAACCCTGCAGACACCCAGGTCAGTGAAGAAGGAGGGGGAGGAGGTGCTCCAGGCACCGGAGCAGAGATT
>JAVKLA010000088.1:33139422-33153007 GCA_034782735.1 Sagittarius serpentarius
TGGAGCCCTCAGTTCAAGAAAGACATGGACCTGCTGGAGCAGGTCCAAAGGAGGGCTACAAAGATGATCAGAGGGCTAGAACACCTCTCCTGTGAAGACACGCTGAAGGAATTGGGGTTGTTCAGCCTGGAGAAGAGAAGGCTCCGGGAAGACCTTATCGCGGCCTTCCAATACTTAAAGGGGGGCTCTAAGAAAGATGGGGAAAAACTTTTTAGCAGGGCCTGTAGCAATAGGACTAGAGGAAATGGCATTAAACTAAAAGATGGTAGACTTAGACTAAATATAAGGAAGGTATTTTTTACGACGAGGGTGGTGAAACACTGGAACAGGTTGCCCAGCGAGGTGGTAGAAGCCCCATCCCTGGGAACATTCAAGGCCAGGCTGGACGGGGCTCTAAGCAACCTGAGCTAGTTGAAGGTGTCCCTGCTCGCTGCAGGGGGGTTGGACTAGATGACCTCTGATGGTCCCTTCCAACCCAAGCCATTCTATGATTCTATGAAATTCGTTTTCCCCAAGTCAAGTCTATTTTGCCACGATGGTAATTGGTGAGTGATCTCTCCATGTCCTTATCTCCACCCACCACGTGCCTTTTGTTATATTTTCTCTATCCTGTCCAGCGGCAGGGGGAGTGATAGAGCGGCTTTGGGAAGCACCTGGCATCCAGCCAGCGTCAACCCACCACATCATTTCAGAATAATTTATACAACCTTTCTTATAGGCATGGCTGGTATCCCTACCTACTATTAAGGTATCATAACCAATATCATTACCAAACTCTGTTGTCCAGTACTTTAAATTCTGTCAAACTTCTGAAGCATTCATGGAGAAACTTCATATTCTTATTGACTGCCTCCCAGTTCTTCTGGTTATGGTTCATCTGGAACATGCACTTAAATATCAGATGCAGAGCAGTTTGTATGTCAGGGATTTGATTTTTTCACTCTGGTAAGAATACAGCCAAATTGAGCCTAAGTACTAACCATTTAAAAACTTGGCATTTGCACACAATTGCACAAAACCACTTAAGGCAGAATCTCTAACAAGTCAGCCAACAGAGGCAGAACCTTCATTGCCACCACAGTTCTTGGACACCACAGTATGGCTAGAGTCAAGCCTCAGAACCCAAACCAGGGAGACACTGCTGTGTCCCTCATATTTGTGATGTCCCTATTGGGTTCACAAACTAGAAGAACAACAGGGGAGGAAGACACAGGACTGGGAGCAATTAGACAAGACACACAGAGGAGCCTGGAGCCACCAGAGAAAGCCTTCAGAAACCAGGGATTCTAAGCCCAAACCCCCTACCTCTGAAGTCCCAGCATCCTGTTGGTGAAAGCAAATACCTGTATAAGCCATTATCAAAGCACTTTCTCATTCTCTGGTGAAGTGGCTAGTCCATCTATACTCACTAGGATTCATCCAAAGAATCTGGTGGATAAAAAGTAGCTGAATTTTGGCACTACAGTTAGATTCTGCCCCTGCCTCAATTGTTCAGTGCTTGTGCTGCATGCAAGTATAGATAATCTATTGTAATCAATATTCCTGCCATGTATTTATGAGTGCCCAACCTGAAATGTGGGGTTTGTGACCAGGAATGGTCATGGCTGCAACTGAAGACAATAAAGTCAAACTGAACACAAAAAATTAAGCAGTATTTTTAATTTAATATTTAAAATAGAGACAGGCTTTGTCTTCTACTTATAAAAAGAGGCTAATAATCCCCTCAACTGCATTGTTGAGGAAGTTGTTATAGGGATAAGCTTCACAAAAAAAACCTGCTTGGTTATTAATTCCCACTTCAGAGGGGGCCTTAGATAGGGTGCAGTAAATAAGCCTGAAGCAACCCACTGAACAGCGGAGAAAAATATTACATAATTCTTTATTAATTAAGACTGTCCAGCCTACACACTGAAGAAATTAAAAATAACAGTAGTATGTGGTCATGCAGCACAACGCATATGCACACGGGAGCCACTATTAGATTGCTCAGGAACCTTCTTTATAGCATTTCCTAATCTTTGCATGTTTAATTTTACAGCCTTACTAATGTTTGAGTGTTTTCTAAAAAGTTTTTAAAGATAGGTTAATGCTATGAAAATGTAAACAGTAGAATTTGTAAGTAGTGAGAACCTTTTATCTACTATACAGAAAAGATTCACTCACCACGAAGGAAAGGAAGGAAAATGGTTTTGTGGTTAAGGCACAGTCAAGACCACACATTTTTTACTTTCTCTGACCTTCCCACCAACCTACCCTGCTAACACAAATGCCTTCTCCAGAACATTGCACAAGCAGCCCAAAAACTGTTTATACACAAGAAATAGTACAGAACAGCTCATTCGATAATAATGGTAATGCAGCTCAGGCAACAACAAAGATTTATCAATTTGCTTAAAATTTCTACAAAAAGTAAAACAAGCATTTGTCAGAAAAGCAGAAAGGGTGTGAAAAACAGTAAAAAAAAAAAAAAAAAAGAAAGATCAAGAAGAAAAACTACCAAAACTAAATGACAACATAAAAATACAAACACTGCTGAAAACACAGGCATAGCATATTATCAGAACTATCTGTTTTGAAAGGCTCTGCTTTAGCAAGAATAGCAGCTTGTGATACGTCGGCCAAGTTTAGAACTGCTCTCAACATCACATGTGATGGCAAAGACTAAGCTGCTGTTCCCTGCGTTAAGCATATTTCATAGCAAATATATAGCTACTTCCAGAGCAGGTGATTCAGCACTTTTCACAAGTTCAAAAGAATTTTTTTCATTTTAAAAAAGGATAGTAAAGTAAAACTTTACAGAAAGTTGAGTATCAAAACATAGAAAACAAATCAGTAAAGGTTGTATCATGAGCTTGAAATTGTGAAGAGTAGAAGTTAGAAAAATGCCTAAAGCAAGAAAAAACAAAGCTAGGAAAGAATTGTCAATTTCTTAAAAATACATACATGTATATTGATTGGACTATTTAGGCAATGAAAACAAAATTCAAGTGATTGGTAATCCTCTTTGTAGCAGAATTGTTAAGTAGCCCGCTTATGTGCCTAAGTATTTGGACTAAACCATCAAAATATTTGGACTAAACCATCAAACTTTACACATAACCTCACACTACCTTTTCTGATCACTAAAAATATACAAAGCAACTTAATACTGGAAAATACATTTTGAATCAAACTTGAAACAAAAACATTAGTAAACTCAAGACCAAATCCATTTTCAGCAACAGTCTCATGAAAATTCCGATATACACCTGATTTGTAAGTTCCAATAACAGATACTCTGTAATAAAATAATTATGGGCCAGGCTAACATTGGTCTTTCCTGTATGGTACTCACTTTATATTCTTGGTGTACAGCAGCACTTTGATTTTGTAACCAACATAAAATAATTTTCATTAAAAGTAATTTAAAATAAGTAACTTATTTTTTGCTTTTTGGTTATAAATGTAAATCCAAATGGGTATTAAGACACTGAAAACCAACAAACAAAATCTGCATCAAAAGCATGGAAAGCCATAAACTGTACAAATGAAAAGAAGCGCAGCAAAGAAAAACTAGATGGCAGCACCTACCTATTTTTCATAATTTCATAAGCTTCAAAACAACATATGGAGGCAAAAATTTAATGTAATCTAAATAATCAGTTTTAAAAGACATCTGAATTTACTTATTAACTCTGAAGAATATAGTCATGCAAGCAAACACACACTTATTTGACCTGCTTGTAATACAAGAATCCAGAACAAAATTTTCTAAGATCAACAGAAGTTCCATAAGATTACAGCTTGTTTCCTAAAAATCCTGTACCTTAACTAAGATCCACTAGCAGATAAAATTTTGGAAACATTAATAATTTTTAATATTCAGCTAAAATTGATGTTAATCAAAAAACAGGAGGAAACTAAAATCATGAAGAGAAAATTGTTCAATCAATATTATGTACAATTAACTCAAACCAATGTCTGCTTTAAACATCGAAATCTTTTTTTTCATTAAATGTTTTTTCAAACAAGCACATTATCACTGAAAAAGTATTCACAGTACAGCAAAATTGTATTTCTTAATGCATCAAAAGAGTATTTTAAAATAATATTCATGGAAGACTAAGTATTTCCATGTAAAACACAGGATACCAATTTTAAAAAGGCAAGCCTCTCGTACCTGCACTAATAAGTTGAATTTATACTCATAATATGAAAAATTTTTTTGTTTTTATATACCTGAATACTTTGCAATAATTTTTCCTTAAAAAAAAAAAAAAAGTGTTGTTAGCTATAGTTAATATCCCCCCATTACAGTCCTAAACAATCTTATAATTGGACCTACACTAAAACTATTACATGGTATAACTGTACCTATTCATGCTTTTCTTGAATATTTTACTTAAAGAAACCAGAAAGACTGTAAATGTAAAAGATCATTAAAACATCAAGTACATCTTCCTATTACAGGTACATCTCTCAATTACTGCTTTCTCTGTACTACTCTTATTTTCAGATTCTGATTTGTTTTATTGACTCCATTTCACTACTTCTAACTCTGTGTTTCAGACATTGTACACCCTTTTGGGACACATGCCAATGCTCCACAGCCTTTGAGCTTGGCATTAAACTGATCAGAACCGAGACCCTTCCTACAAGGTACTTGCTTATCCCGATTAGCCAGTTTTCCAGAATTCCACTAGGAATTGAAACAAGCAGATTTTATTCACATTTTACACAGCAGCAATTGAGAGTAGCATAACTAAATGTCTAATCGAAGATTACCCCACCTAAGAGTCAGGAAGAACCCAAGTCTTCCTTTCAAAATGGATTTGCCTATCTTCTTCCAAGAACCTAATGCAAAATTGTCCCCAAAGCTGTACATTTGCTTACATCCTCTACTCCTAAAAGCCGCAAAAAAATTAGAGAAAGGTATTACAAACAATAGAAGTCAAACAACTTAAATAGCAAAGCCAAGCACTTGAAATGTAAGAAATGTCAGATTTAAGTCTGCTGTGCAACATCAACTGTGTGCCTTGATTGCCTAGCTGAAGCTTTTATCTTTGTGCATTTATCATGTAAAGACTGTAATTCACTGCACATGTACAGAAGAGATTAATGTAGGATGAATGGGAAGTTATGTATCTTAATCTTTCTGAACTTTTGTGTTTGGCACTGCAATCAAAATATATCTTTTTTTAACCTGGGAAGGGAAGAGGGATGGCTGTATCAATTTCCTAGGAAGGTGAATACTACTGTATACAAACATTTGACTTCTGAACCTTTAACAATGCAACATGTAAGTACAAAGCCACCGTCTTTACAGAAAACATTATCCTAAGCCCATATAGTAAATCCTAAGGGAAAGCAAGACTATGGTTTCTCTATTTCAGCATCTTCCATTGTTCCTAGAGAAAGGTGGCTCCTTCCTCACATACTGTCCTGGATTATAAGCCCGGCTGCTGAAGCTAGAGGAATTTTCATGGGAAACTTAATTTGTTTTCCTCCCAAACAGCTGGGAGAAGATCTAGGAAATGATGGCCCTGGGATATAGGAAGAAAATTTCATTGTATTATGGGGCTGCAGAAGCAGTTTAGAATCTGGACAGCTCTGTATCTATCAATCAAGTCAATCTCATTTAAGAACATTTAACACATAGCCTTATTTTCCCCTCCTCCTTTTTTGAGAGTGAAGGAGGAATTAGTTGTCGAGGGGAGAGATTCAGAGAGCTTTCAAATTTAGATGAACACTTCAGTAGTTTTTCAGACAACCTTTCTTACAATTTTTTTAAAAAGTAACTCATAATTCATCTTGTATTCTCCAGTTATCACTCTCAACACTTCTGAATGAGTTGCCAAAAGTAACTGCCAGCTTTTGCAATTTCTTTGGCATGTTATTTAATAACCTGCGTTTTACATCTAACTAACATAGCTCATAACACACTTTCTTAACACAATCATTATTTAAAGTGTATATACAAATTAACACTGAAAACAATCACTCAGCTGAGTAACTTGTGACACTTGACACTGCCTAGTAATAGGACAATCTGAAGAAAAGCAACCATAATACCTATGAGGCATGAAAGCTATGCCTTTTTCTGACATGATCTTCATAATAAGATACTATTTCCTAGAATACTTACGGCAGACTGCAGATTTCTACCTGCATAGACTGTCTACATAGGTAAAAGTAAAGTAAAACACAAACTCAGCAACAGAAGTACATCACTAAATTCTACACATTTAAAGCATCCCACATTTTAATCCACATAAAGCTACCTTAAAATAACTGAATACAAACACAAGAGTAAATTTGAGCTCTGCACAGTAAAATAACAATCACTCCACTAACATATTGGAGAGATAGGTATTTGATGTTCTAGAGGTTAAAACTGCATAGCCCGCAATGTTCAATCTTGCAAACTATTTTGCAGGACTCAAGCAATTAATGTTTATATTCTGTCTCGAGCTAATGGTGCACACAATTTTTCTATGTTTCAGTCACAGTGGAGACTAGGACTCTTGAATGTTATCCTTTATAAACACAGAAACATAAGACACTTTTACATACATTTTGAATTTCTACTGAAAATTTTAATTCACAGAATTTAGCTTTCTGACACATCAGAATTTGATTCTGCCAAAAAAAGTTTAATTATAAACTCAGTGAAAAATTTTTTTAGTACACATTATTTCCTGTATTTTAACTCGATCCCTTTTCTTGATTAATCATACTGAGTAGTCAAACAAGTAACTGACACTTCTAAAATCTTAGCATAATATTTGTCATTGGACATTTCCTCCAGAAAACCAATTAATAGTCTCTGGTTATAAACCATCCACCTAATCAAATAAAAGTCTAGTGTCTAGTTCTAGTATGATAAACCTTTAGAATTTAAACCTTTATAATCTGGTTTTAAAAGGCTGTCAACCATCACTTTTAAAGAACGCTCTAAGGTCAAAGACATGTAAAACATAAGCACTGTCAAAGTTACAGAAGAGTCTGCAGATCACATGCAGAGTCATGGAAGTTCAATGTAAATTTCCCAAGGACAGTATTCATTATTTCTTATCCTTGTTAATTACAACAAATAAAGAAATGACGCAGTATAGTTTGGGTAGCTACCACAAAGATCTGTCAAAGGACATGAATCCTGACAAGCTACAATACCATGATTCTAATCCCGCTACATGAAAATAATCGAACCTTTGCATCCTGGAAGACATTTATCATTCATAAGGCCTTGCTGGTTTCCTCTATTCTCCACCAGCTTATTTGCACTAACAAGTGTTAAAGAAATACCTATAATGTGTGGGAACACATCGCTCCTGCAATAATGCAGTGGAGTATTTATCTGGGCAGAACCCTGCACAAAAACAATTACATCTTTCTAATTCCTGAACTCCTTCAGATTTTTAGGTATCTCTAAAAACACATGAACATGCAGTATCCTCAATTTTATATTTATATAAATCCAGCAAGTCAGATTATACTCTTTCTGCAACCTCAACTGCTTCATATAACTAAAGAACAGCTGCCTAAGGCCAACATGATCAACTCACAACATTTGCTGTGCACACATCTTAAGGCTGACTTTGGAATCCAAACTCCAGTCTTCTAATAAAGACTGAACACACACAGCCAAGCAGTCGGTCTAGATTTTTGTATGCTTCCTAAGATTCTATGTACAATAAAGGTATATTCCTCAAATGTTTTCAAACTACAGACCATTTGTTAATACTTAATTTGCTATGAATGCTTCCACTCTGAATTTTAGTTCTGCTTGCTGGCCACAACAATTGAAGTTACATGAAAACTAACTGTATGAAATAAACAGCTAAAATTAACTCATTTTAACAGACAGCAATCATATTCTTCGTACAGTCCCACCCCACAATTTCTGTTTTGGATTTATGCTATGCACTTGTCTCAGGATCCACTAATAGAATGTGTGCTATACAATACTTTGTAGTCACTGCTAAGGAACTGATGATGCTTACTCACAAGAAAGCTCCAAACAACCAGGAACATAAAAACTCAAAAGAAAAACTTGCCTGTTTTTTTGTTGTCATCAAACTAGTCGAAAAAAATCTTGAAATTAACACAAGCTTATCTCTGTGTTTATTTTTCCTGACACACATTTATCTTTGAAGGCTTCTACAAGTCTTCTTATCCTTCCAGATACCACAAATTTAAACACTGAACAACTGCCTTTTCTGTGAAGAGTTCTTTTACAAATTCCATCCAATATTGCGCTTAACTCCTTTCTGAGAGCATAAAGTTCTTCAAGTGTTCCCAGGCTTTTATTTATGTCTTTCCTGAGATACGATCCATTGAGCTACAATCTTCCTAGTGAAACTCATTTCTAAAACTTACGTTCTAGTTGGCTACTCCATGTTTTAGATTGCCTCATGTTATTAATTTATTTTCAATTCTCCAATTTTATTCTGGCTTCCTTTGTTTCTGAAAAGTTTATAATTGTTTTCAGTTTTGATTTAATAATGTTTTAGACTACATGGTGTAACGCACAAAACATATAATGGGACAGTAATCAAATGTTAAACATCAGGAAATACATGCTAAAGTTATTTCAAGCAACCTATACAACAATCAATTAAAAAATTACGAAGGCACTCTCTTCATCTCTTTCCACTCAGAATTACTTACCACTTCTGCAAATACAGACCTTAGGCGAAACTACCTTAAATGCTGCCCATTGTTATTATGGCACAGGTGCCCTATACTAACATCCGAACATGTCTGCCTCTATATTTTAGTAAGATAGTTCAGCTCTAGTCCCAAATGGCCCAAAGCTAAAGAGCCTCCCTACAAAATTTAAAACCAGTGCAGCCTACCAGGTAATTTAAAAACACAATACACCTTCACCCTTGAAAATGAATCAGTTCTGAGTTGAAATAAACACACTCCACTGAAGAGTTTGGGGTAGGAAAGCACGCCATCCTGCCAATCCATATAAACAAGGAAAAGCAGTCATGACACAGAGAAAACTTTAAGTGCAGACAGATCACACCCAGAGGTGAATCAAAGGAATCAAACCTTTCTTTTGAATAAAGCATATTATAAAAGTTAATTATTGCAAATCCTTGTAATGAATGTGCTTGGCTTTTTCTTTTCCAATTTCTAGTGAAATCTAGCTATCCCATGCATCCATTCAGCATGCTGGGATATCACAATGCTTCTGATTAAAAGGAACAAGGGGCACTTACTGAACCAGTGGTATACAGTCCCAACTAAGTTCTGGCTAAGACTGAGGCTTCTAGCCCCCAACTATCTCACAGTCTGACAAGGTGTTGAGAGACTCTATAAAGTACATTTTTTCTGAAATACAAAAAAAATTCCTAGGCCTCAGAAAATAAACTGCATTTGAATAAGTATTTCCTGTTTTCACAACAAAAAAAAAGGGGAGGAAAGCACATTTGGAAAAACATATGAGCTAATAATGTGTAAGAGGAAAACGTAATGCACAAAAGTAAAGTGAAATCAAGCCAGACATACCTGAGTTGTTGATAGGCGAAAAACAGGGCCAGTTGTGGGCACTGAAAGTCTAGGTGAAATGCTGGCAGGACTCTGTCCCTGCGTTTGTACTTGAGCCTGCATTTGAGCCTGTGCTAGAGCCTGCTGAGGCACCATTACAAGCTGTCCAGCATCTGTGCGCACCAAGACCATACCTAATGAGAACAAAGTAACAATAACTATAGAACAGTAACATGAAGAATAATATATAAAGAACTAACCATGGAAAACAGAATAAAATTAATGTACAGCAGTGTACATTTTTCTTTATACTGTATTTTTTTTTTTTACTCTAGTGTAACATGAGATTTTATTTCAAAGAAGAAAAGGAGCCCCTACTAACAGACAAAAACTAATACCCAATTCAGTTTGGAATTCAAGTAACTGTGGTTTATGGATAACAGTGATGAAAAAAAAAGGGTCACTTGGGCGTATAGGTGTACGGTGACTTTCAGCAGCCTAGCCAGGGTCAGCAGAATAAAATTAGAAAGAAATATTCATTAAAAGTAAACTATAACAACGATCCAGTAGCTGAGAACAGAATTCAGTATAAACATACCAGGGACAATGACATGAGAGCTTTAGTAAAACAACAGCTTTAGGGGATGCATATGTGTACATGCAAACATTACACCAGACACATTTCCAAGTAGACAATATTTGAGATTTGGTTAATCATTGAGCATTAACACATTAATTTATTTGATACCCACCATCACCATATTGGGAGGCACTACCTGTGGTATTGACATTAAAAACAAAGTATTGTCAAACACAGAGAACCAACACAACCACTCCTCAGCATAAAACGATGTAAGTGCAGCTATTTTAGGAAAACACCAAAGGAATTGTTTTACAATTAACAGAGTACTTGGCAAGTGTTTTCTAACACTTCCTGGAAGTAAATGATAGTATTTTCAGATTATTTTCTAGTAACACATTTCACAAATAGAGGCCTTCTACACAACACAGCCAGTGCCATCAAGTTTTGCCTTAAGTTTTCCACAATCAGGAGGCCAGAAAAGGGGAGATAAGGGCTAAGTTGGTCCCTGGATCACCTGGAGCTTCACACTTTTTCAGGATCACTGCAAAGCATGTAATGTGTTTCCTCTAATTCACTCAGAACTAAGAAGCAGATCCCCAGCCAGATTATTTAAAAAGAATGTCCAAGTTAGTTTCAGAATACATTTTAATCATTTAACCTAGACACGATACAATGGGTCTGTAAACAGAAAAACATCTTGGCTGCAACTACTGGAGAACCAAAAAATAAGAACCTAGGAAGTCCCTTCTATTCCGTTGATAACAGAGTCAGTAGACATTGTTTCTGTAACTTATCTCTATGTGCAAATTGCTTCATATAGATTTTTTAACTTTTCAAGGGAAAATAAAGAAGGTAAACGCATACATCCACTTCTAATTACTAACTTCCCAGAAGAAAAAAAAAAAACAACACCTCAGTAAAGGGACAGAGTTTGCAACATACCATGAGGATAAAGAAATTTGAACACTATTGTAAGCAGCAAGTAACAAATTTCAGAAGTAACCTATACCAAGGAAGTCTTCCTTTCAGTCTCTGACACAGAAACACAAATCCCAGTCCTGGGATGAACACGCGAGTGAACTGCCGCACCAAGAAAAGCCCTCACTCACATAGTCTTAGGTGGTCCCAGCCAACCTTCACTGCTAAAAGCACAAACGGAAGGCAAATTTCTGCTACTACAAACCAAAGATTTGTGGAAATCAAGCTTTACGGTAAAAGGCATAGAGAGCTACAGCAAGGACCACATCCAAAAGCCACGATCATAACTATCTTTCAAAGCCCAGAGAGTAATTTTTAAAAGAAAAGTTGAAAGAAACCCATAAAAACTCTTTTAAAATCTAACTTTTAAGGTCCATTAGCCATTTAAGCACCAAACCTCACAGTTTGTATTTGTAGAAAATTCTGTAAGCAGATAATGTATTTGGTATATGCCATTCCTAAACCATCTGGACACATAAATATTACTACATCGCCAAGTGGCCAAACAGGTATCACTTCTCTGCTTATGTTGTGAACCTTATATAAAAATCCTCATAGGATAATTACCACCATGCATTAAAAAATGCACGTTCTATTTGCATTACACAGATTCATGGGTGTGTTGTTAATTTATCTTCCGATTTTCTACAACTAATTCTGAATTTTAAAAAACTGAATGGAAAGGATAAATTAATTGCAACAGACATCACACAGTTTCAGTAAAAGCTGCAGACATGATTCCTACTATAGATGCTTAAATGTTCATGGATTAATGCCATGTTTTAGTTCAGTTTAGAGGACTTCAAATTTCTTTTACTGAGCAGTATATAGAAATTAGAATTTGGTTAAATTATGAGATTCATTTTTCCTTACTGTCAGCCATGGAAAGATGAAATACACAGCTTATGAATATCATATGCTAAAATAACCTGTTCTCAAAAACTGATTCTAAATTTCTGCTTTAAACAGAAGTTTACAATATCGGAGTTTCAAAATTAATTATAAATGATCCACCAATTTGAAGAGTAAAAGCTCAAAAATAACACTATTTTCTGAATAACTTATTTTAGAACTTACCATCTTCCCGTTTATGCAAATTTAATGGATTTCAAACTACCTTGTAATAAAATCAAATTCAACTCATAACTTTCCACAGTATTATTTCCATAACACTTTCTAAATCTTGGACCAGATTGCTTTCAAGGGCTGTATTTTCCCCTCTTCTCTTTGAAAATTAAATTAGCAGAACAAAGTATTGACACAAGAAACTTCAGGAACTGTATGCAAGCAGAGTTATGATACACAGTATCATATGTGTACAGTAATTCTCAAACAGATTAACAACAGGAAATCAAAGGCGAAAGACACTAATATAGTCTGAATAGCAACCTCTTACCTGTTTCAAATTAGTTACGGCTTCCTGAAACCACTGAGGAATTTATGTTTGGAGCATTAGAACCTGGAGCAAGACTTTCACGAACTGTAGCCAAATAAATACACAAGCTACTGAAAGTTCACTTAGAAGCAAGCTTCTACACCATCAGATTTTTGCTCCACTTAGCCAATATAAAATATTGTAAGAAACATGGTGGAAGAAGTAAGTTATTTCAGACTACATCAATAGCTCCACATATTATCATGCTATTAACAGCAAAAAATAAAAAATTAGTTCAAATGTTAAATCGCCTCCTAAATCAAGAAGGCACAAAGTTACCAACTGTTTGCAACATGAAAACCTAAGTAGGGGACCACAGAACCCTTCAAAATATCAGATGAAACAATATACAGTTAGAGTAGGAATCACTAGGATGAAGGGATGCGGTTTTGGTTAGTTAGCAACCTTACTGAACTTACATTTTTAGTAATGAAAGTTAAGAAACTAAGAGGATGCAACGGTTACTTCAGAGTTAGAAATAAAATCCAGTGATGTAAAGACTTCCCCGATGCAGTGGAGAATGACACCATCACACTTACTGAAATTACAAATTTCAGATTGTTACACAAATTAGCCTGTATCTTGCCACCCGATTCACGGCAGAAGACTTTCTTTGAAGAAGGAAAACTTTTCATAACTGTCAAGAGTAAAGCAGCAAATAAGAGTCCTTCAAAACACATATAAAACTATTCTTAGCTAACACCCCAGCTTTTTATCTCGTGCACAACTGCTCACTACACCGTTACAAAAGGACTTACCATGACTGCCGGTCTCTCCCTAAGACAAAACAAGTACCTCGTCAACCAACAGTCGTAATTACTTTGCATTAGCAACCGCCCGTCCCGTACCAATTACATCCTCATTAACGGCAGCCTGTTTGTCAAACGTCGCCCTCAGACAGGTGGCTCTTCTTTTGTTTGCAGCACGTCGAGCAGCGGGAAGACGACAACTTTGGGGGAAAAAAAACCTCAGCCAAGAAGAAAAAGGGGGTTAGAAAGAGCGGCGAGCCCGCGACGGCGGCCGTCCACTTACCGGGCGGGATAGTGAAGCCGGGGGGCAGCTGGATGGTGGTCTGCTGAGGCGGCCTCACGATCAGCTGGGGGGCCACGATC
>JAVKLA010000088.1:33153669-33196694 GCA_034782735.1 Sagittarius serpentarius
CCACCGACTGCGTGCAGTAAGTGAGCCGCCGCGGGCGCGGGTGCTGGGGCGGGCCCAGCAGCGACGGGCAGGCAGGCAGGCAGGCTCTGGCCCCTGCCTTGGCCTCGCGCTGCCTCCTCCGGGCCCGCCCGGAACCCCGAGGGCTTCGAAGTCCCCAAATTCCGAACGAGTGAAACGCGGTTCTCGCTCTCCAGAGCTTTCCTGCCGTCAAGAAGAAAATGCTGCTGTACTTCTCGGGAGGCTTCCCAAAAATTATTTTCACACATCTGTTTGTTTGTTAGGCAAAAATGCCACTGTACAGAATAAATCTGATGCCTGTTCCTTTTCATCAAGGTTTATGTTCCGTGTTAATGCGAAAACCAGCTCTGTTGGGCAGGCTTTTCTTCCCCCCCTGCCCCCGTAAAACACTGAGTGGTACTTAGGGGAGAGTGAGGTGAGTCAGCTTGTGGCTCTGCAGCAGTTCAGCTCTTAAACTTGGGAGAACCTGAATGACAGACAGGCTGGCAGCGGTTGCTGAGCCTGAGCGTGTGCTGGCTGTTATGTTCAGACCAGCCCAAGAGTGGAGCTTTGTTATCTCCTGCCCCTGGGCTGCTCGCTTGCAGTTCTGCATCTTCTCAGTATTGATCATACAAAGATCTAAAAGTGCATGTTTACTATCATCAGAGTTGGTTAGTGGCACATACTTGGTTACAGAGTGTAGCCCAGTGCAGTATGCTAGGCTTTAGAACAAGAACAGGATCTGAAGGTGTTTGTTGGCCCTGATTTTTTGTTTTTATTTTCATATTTGGCTATTTCTTTCCCTAACAGCAAATAGTGATCAGATTACAAAAGCAACTATTAAAGTGTGGGTGGCTTGCTAGAAAAGAACACCTTTCCCACATACTGTGTTTCTTTCTCTCATAGGTACCAGCATATCCTGCATAGAAACCTCATTTATTTAGCTACAATTGCTGATGCGACACCACCCAGCACACAGAAGACTGTAGACTGACTGCCCATACCTGGACACAAGCAGCGATGCTTTAAGAATGTGTAGAAATACTTAGTTTAGAGTCCTGCTTTGAGAGGCGAGAAGGTGTGGTCCTGAAAGGCAGGTAAAAAGTCATCCATACTTCAACGTTAAAAACGTGAACGTAGTTTTTCATGTAGTATTAGGCTAGCTTTTCCCCCATTACTGTAAGCAGAACATTAGGGTGATAATTATCACACTTCCTTTTTCCCTTTGGAAAACTCCATGTACCGTACTTCTGAAAATTGCCTGGTTGCCAGGCAGAGATGCCTTCGGAGGACTCTTCCAGTCTCATTGAAGCAGAGACTGTTTCATGACTAAGGTTGTATAGTAATAGGGGAAGCATTAAGCTAGGTAATTTTATATATAAGCAGTAGACTGTTTTGTATCTTGTGTCATAGGAATTGTGCTTAATAAACAAGATGTTCTTTGTAAATTACAGTATACTGTGGATTAATGCAACATGTTCACAAAGGAGCAGCTCAGCGATTTAGTGAAAAAGAACTGTTAACTTCCTGAGGAAAGATAGGACTGTTCTGTAACTTAGAGCAATTAAGTGCAAGGGAGAAACTGAGCCTTTATTTCAGTGAGAAAAGGCTGTGTGTTTGCCCTAGTTGTGTCAAGACTTTTCGCTTTTTGCTTGAAATGCTCTGTACTGCAGCCTCTGTAAACAAGTAAATTCTTGCATAATCAAAATGGATTCATATGCTTCTTGGGTATTTGTCAGCATTTATGGGCAGCTGTGTGTTTGTGTACTCTTACCAAGAAAGAGCACAGCTTATTTGCACACCTCAGTGCATTTCAGTGCCATGATTAACAAACTAAACTAATGGCCTTGATAATAGTTGTGTTGGGGGGGAGGGAGAGGGTGGGGGGTAGAGTTTACTTTCTGCTCACTACCATCAGAATTATTTACTCTGTGACTGCTAAAAATTCAAGTAACTTAGTTTTGGCAATGTTAGTCTGCACTACTAGTTCAAAGACACTGCTAAGGCATTTTCTGTACCATGTTCTTCAGTGCAATCTACTTGAAAGAGTAGCCTGAAAGATGCTTCAAACTGTACAGTGCATAAAGTTCCTTTTTATATGATGACTCAGTAATTAGGCAGTTGACAATTTTCAAACTGTTAAATAATCCCATGTTAATGAAATAAGATCTTTGTTTACAAACCGAAGTTACAGTTTAAGGTGCTGCTCATTTTCAGCAAGGTGCATATTTTAAACAGGTATGACCTATTAAATGTATATCTTTAATAAAGCAAATAGTTTACTTTTACAGAAGCTTTAAAATACAAAATGTACAGTTCCAGTTCAGAAGCATTAGCTATTCACAAGAAGCACTGCAATAAGGGTAAGTTAACTAAGCACCAAACCCTTGCACTTGGCAGTGTAAGTGAAGTTTAATGGCAAGACTCATTTGCCAAGTGCAACAATTCTTAAAGTTACCAGTGTTCAGAACAAATCGGAAGCAAAGGACATAGTAGCACCTACGTGGTCAAAATGCAGACAAACTTTCTTTGTTTTCACAATTCACTTATGTAGGTCCAGAAACTTGCCAGCATCTGTAATTACGAATAAACTGCAAAAAATATAGCAATAATTTTGGCACTTGTTAGAAAAAGTTCAAAATTAAGTGTTTTCATTAACTTCCATTTTGGTCTTAGTATGAATAACCAGTAAGTACAACCAAATTTAGGATTTAGTACTAGATCTAAATGACAAGATTTAGGAAACTCAAAACCATTCAAGTTAAATAATCACCAACATTTTCAGCAGAGGGTTTTCAAAATTATAGTAGTACAGACCATTAACAACTTACAGACAGAAGCCACACTGATTGTGCAAAGCACATTACTGTAAAAAGTCTATGTACAGCAAACAAATCTTTGTAAACATGGTAAGTATGAAGTTTCAGAAAACATGGTGACAATATCATAAATACAGGCAACATCGGCATTCTCAAACAGCACAAAAGGTAACAATCTGGGCCTGCAAATATAGCCCGTCACCATACAAACAAAAAAGGTGGATGGGTTTTAAATACCCAAATGTTTAATAGTTTTAGTGTTGTGTATACTTTTTATTTATATATATATATAATGTATTTATTTTTTGGTATCTTTAGATATAGATGTACTTAGTTTGTAAAAAAAAAACCAACAAATGTGCTTTATCTTCGTTGAAAAATTATGTAGTTAGAACTAATAACCCATTTTGCTAGTAGTTAACATATTAGAATGATATGACTTAAGAAAAATACAAAAATAAGATTAATACTGTCAAAACTTTTATACCAGAAAATATTGTGGTTTTTAGACTCTTTCAAAGATGAAATATGAAAATTTAAATAAGCTCTAACTATATAAAGAATTTTCTGTAATCTCAATTAATATACAGTGGGATAGCTATACATATTTACCATTGTTCTTCAATTTAAGCACCAATCACTCTCCCGGATCCGCTTTGGTTGGAAGATTATTCCTAATTCCACAGGTTCACTTAATGGCACATATTGACTGCAAATAATTAATTTATCCTTTTAAAAAAAATAACGTTCTTTTAACTAACTGCTACCCCACATTTCAGTTTAGTATCTTCTGAGCCAGCTCACAATTTTTCATCAACTGTAGCATCTGAAATAAGACTTTAAATATATGCAAGTAGTCTTTTAGGCTATACTTTCTCACACTTAAAGAGCACTGTGTGGATAATGCCTTTGGCCAAGTGAAGCAGTAAGAAATGGTGTATTTATTTGAAAACCAGTGTCATATTATCCACACAGATGCAATCTACTTTAAGCAGCTCAGGTAACATTTGTGACACAAGGTTGAGTGGTTCCGCTGATCTTTCCTTAGAGTAAGGAAGCTACCACAAAACTCAATTTCGCAACTGTTCCTGCAGCAGTTTCATAATGAACTCACTTGTGTGGCACACAAAAAGCTGCTGTTGCACTTCATTTTAAAAAAGCTGCCCACAGACCATTTATGGAGAATACAAAGGCTTTACAGCTTGTCCATTATAAATTTAAACACAGTGTTGAGCAAAGTGACCACTATATATTTGCTTCAACATGTTCAATGTGTTTCAGTAAGATGTTTAACTATAAATCTATATGAAAAATAGCTATAAAATACAGTGTTTCTTGTATGGTAGTCCTTCAGCAGTTCTTTTAAAAAAAAGGTTTTGAAAGTAAAGGCAATATACACATTTTTAAAAGCATTTCTACATCACAGTTTTGGGCTGTTTCATGTACATCAAACAAACATATTGGCCATATTTGCTCAGCACTGTAAAGCAGAGTTCAAGAGTTTGTGTATCTCAACCAAACCCCCTCAATTCCATGTTTAATGAGACAAACAGGATATAGCCAATACACAATTGTGAAACAAAGTATATGTAATTTATGTTCGGCCCTGTGCTGCGTTTTCCAATATGAAAAGCAATTAGTACTGATGCAGGTAAGATGGTCTGCGTTCGTGCTTTACTGGAAAAGATTTAAAGCCCTTATTCATCTGTTTGTGCTGGGAAGCCTGTTGTGATTGCTGCTGCTGTGGGTAGGCAAAGTTAGAGGAAATTCCTGCTGCTGGAGCACAGTCGTTGGCTGCTGCCCACATGGGCGACTGGAGGATCTGCATCGTGTCGCTCCACTGGCTGACGGGGCTGCTCATAGGATACAAAGATGTACTCTGACTGGGTAGCGTGTTTGTGACAGAGGACGTATGCTGCCAGGGTGCCTTTGGAGGCCAGGTTTTGGTTTTATTATCCTGAGAAAACAAAACTAGTTGGTTTGGGGGTTTGGGTTTTGTTTGTTTGTTTTAATGTCAAAGCACTTCTTTTTTGAGACAATGCTGATCACCTTATCCCCTCCTTAAGACATTTTCATAAGATTAATTTATGTTTGAAACCAGAACTGATGCATATATATAGCATTCCCAATTCTTAAAATACCTGCCTATTGAAAAATCTTTTTATCCACTTCAGCATATTTGCTTGACACATAGTAGCCCTGCTCCTAAGTCAAAATTTCTAACAAGACAGGTAGTAAATCTGGTGATACTTTAGTTTTCTCTGCACAGGTAATTGACTGTGTTGCCTCTTAGCTTAACTTGAAATCTTTGGTTTTGTGATAATTTCTGTTACAAGGGAAAAAGGTAAGTGATTTCCAGTTTGAAATATTTAAACTTGTTAACTTTGATAAAAGCATGTAGTAATACTTGAGTGCAAATGGTTTGGGTTTTAGATGAGGTAAGCACTCTGGAGATACAAATACTATTCTATAGTTGTTCTCCTAGTATAAACCACCCCAAAATGCAAACAGGAAAAATGACTAAGTAAAGCCATTTTCAGCTTACCTGATTACGGTCGTCTGCTGCAGAAAGAAGAGGTGGGGATGGTAACATACTAGGTTCCTGTTCGCCACTACTGTGTTTTCTGCCCAAGAAAAAGTGACGTTTACTTTTTTTAATGACTCACCCACATTAATCTGCCACTGGCATATACCATTCTGTAGTTTCAGTCTGTCATACTTGACAGGCTAGAATGCGTACTGACATTCATCTTGTTTCATGTGTTTTTGCTCAGTACAGGTAAAAGAAGCAATGTAAAAAAATTCATTACTGAATACTGTCAGAGGCTTGACAGCGTCATCGTTTTTTGAGCTATAGCTTCAGCAACATGCACACATTTTTGTAGAGGCGAAAGGAAGATGGGCTAGTCTTTTGCCCACTTTGAAGAAATCTGCCAGAAATTGCCTTTTATCTTCTGTTATCTGCTCTCATTTAAAGTATCTTTTCTGAAATAACTTTACAGACAAGACAAAAGAAATGGTTGAGCAAGTGAAACATCTGCTGAAGTACGGTGACTTTATGAGGAAAAATGTTACACCTTTGTTTTAGATTTGTGAGCTAAGACCCAATATTAAACAGAAGTCCTTGACTACATGTGCATTCTGAAAGGTTTTTACCTTGGGGGGGGGCGGCAGAGATTTAGAACAAAGCAGAATCTTTTATCCTTTCATCCTTCATTTAAAAAAAAAAAAAAAAAAAAATCACTATGCTCCAATCATCGGGCCTCCATAGGTAAGCAGTCCTTTGCAGGTCAGCTTTAGAAAACTCAACCCTTTTGCCTTCTCTTAGTGTACAGTTTTAGCTATGGTATTTTGTCTGGCCCTTGCTTGTAGGATATTTTTCTTCCTAAAAGTAACATAAGACAGTAGTACTGTTACTTCAGCTTAAGTTTTTATTTAACGAAGCACACTCTTTGGAAACTTCCTTCTGCTCTTCTCTTCAGTGCATTACATAAAGCACAGGCTTTTGTTCTTGCTCCATGAATGGCTCCATGATCGATCTCTAGGTATCTGGTGGCTTGGCAGATTAATTCACCCGTTATATGCTTACTGTGTTTTCCTTCCCTGCTTCTTTTTTCAAAACACAAATTAATTACTACTTTTTCTGTGACTGCTTATTAGATAGCTCTCTTCTGTAATTTCAATTTGGCATTTATTGAAGCTCCGTTCCTGTCCCCTCCATATAAAGTCTTGGTAAGTGTAAAGATTCAGAAAACAGCTCCTCTTCTGGTCAGTTCCTTTCAACTTGCTTGCTTTAGTCTCATTATTTTCAATGCCAGGATACTTCCTTTCTGGCAATGAATATAAAAATAGCTATCCAGGTATAATCTGCAGGAAACTGGCAGTACATCCACTGACTTTTTTCCTGTCACCAAAAAGCAGGCAGAGAATCTTGTATCTAAATGTATTGACTGAATTATTCTGTGATCTAAACAACTATTTGGCTACAGAACTAGTTTATTTTGTATTTAGAAAAGGCTCGTGAAAAATAGTTTGAGAGAATGATCCCAGATTGGAATTGGGTTGGTATTCATGCTTCATCTTGTGCCTTTTGTTATTGTCTTAACTACCCTCTACTATGGAATCACTGAGGTTCCAAAGATACCCAGCTTCTAGCCCTTTAGAAAAGCAGATAGCAGTTGTAATTGATACTATTAAGTGGCTTGTTCATAGTTGAAAATCCTGGCTTAGGTTTGAAGTTACTAATCTTATTTATGAATGCAATTAAGCCTCCTCTTCATGTTGTCAGAAAAAAAGGACTAAATAGGCATGTATTTATGACTGTGAAAACAGTGGTGGTAGGCAAGGTGAGACAGAACACAAGGTTATCAGCAGCATTTCTTGAGTGTCACAAAGTTGCAGCAGAAGCCAGGAAATAAGAACTTGCTGGCATCAAAATGTGTATTAGGGGCACGACAATGCTGCAGTGACGTACACAGTTTAGAAAACCAATTCAAAGATGATCTCTAATGCCTCACTAGTTTAGAAAGTCTCTAATGCCTCACTAGTTTAGAAAGAAGTGGCATCCAAAATAGATTGTCTTGGAAGAGGGAAAGCGTCAGATCTTTTCTAGACATACTGAACTTCAGCTAACAACTGGCTATTTGCACAGAGGAGACAGCTACCACTATAACTCAGTATGGGAATCCCTAGCATACACTATACACTGATCCATACCATCAGTGTAGTACACAAACTGACATTTGTTTAATTTCATCTAATTAGCATGAATTTCCTTTGTGTGGCTACTCAAATGAAATTATCAAAAAAAGCAGAATCTTATGAAGTGGTATGTATTTCTGTTCATTTTGCTCACCTTCTCTGCTTTACAGCGGCAACAAGGTCTGGCCCTGAGAACATGGAGAACAGACTATCTCCATTAGCTGAGGAGGTCTCGTCACTTGAGCTGGCAGAGTCTCCTTGAGTACCAGACCAGCTATTTGTTACATCACTGTAAGACAAAAAGTTGTATTAGTCCTTGTATTTATAGTGCCTGGTCCGGACTGTATGCCCTAGTCAGGTATGCTGAATCTTTGTCACAGGTGATACCCTGCAGCACAAAGAAATTTCAGTACTTTATAAAATATACCAGTAATACATATACTTCCGCTTACTTCTGAGTGATCACATCAACTGCTTTGTCTGTTACAGTCACTTTATATCTATTTTACTAAAATAATTATATAAATTAAAAGTGCCCTTCTTGGTCAGGAAGGAGAAACAAGTGATGCTTGGTTTTGGAATGACTAAGCACTTGACTTTTTCACTGCGAAATTGAGCTAGAGCACATACTTGTGCTACCGGTTTTAAGCTAGCTTGAGAGTCACAGCTATTACATTTTGGACAAATGGAGAGAGGATCTTGAAATACTTCTGTTTAATAAATAATTATGATTTGGAAGAGATTAAGAACTACTAACATACTTGCTGTAAGGTACCTGCCTTATAGTAGCAAGATTAAGTGGCTAAAATCTGGAAAGCTGAATTCAGTCAGGCACTGCAACTTTGATAGCATCACTTTTCACCAAAACTAGGTCTTAAAGGTTTTCAAAACACTGAAAGAAAACTGTTCCGAATGAATCTGTGCTATAAACTCCTTATTTCCTCTGTTCAAGTCAAAGTGCGTATACATTCCGCTCTAAAGAAGACATCAAACAAATGTCAGTGCTTCCGTGTCAGCAAAGCAGAAAGGGCTCAGATTTCTCACTCTTGACATAATGAAGTGCAGCTTTCACAGGTGCAGCAGCACTGGAAAAAACACCCAGCATTCCCACATTTTGCGAAGTCTGAGTGTAAAATAGACTCATATACAATAAAAATATGTAGCCTGTCCCATCTCTTACCCTTCCGTGAAGTACTCAGGAAAGGGCCAGGTTTTATGAGGATCATCAGGAAGAGGCCAGTTGCTACGTGTGTTGCTCGGACGACGGACGTGCTGTGCTTGCCTTTTTTGCTGCATAGCCTGGTTGACCCCAGCAACATAGCGGGCAAATTCTGGATCAGAGCCAACTGAATAAAAGAAACCAAGAAGTCAGTTGCTGACATTCAGGTATTTCTATCTACTGCACTTATCCCCCTCTTTTAATCCTTTAGGCTTAACCATACTCCACAACAGCAAATAATTCCCTCACTAATAATAAATGCCAGACAACAGTTCATACCTCTTCATGGAGCAGTGAAGAACACTGGATGGGAAATGTTTTTAAAAAGTAGATATGCACCATCTGTACATGGCGGATAACAACTCTCACACGGAAGTACACCTGCCCCTTGCATTCCATCAGGGAAATGGCATTTGTCACTATGATTGTGTTTATACACTGAAAGGTCCAACATCCCATCAGCAGACACTGATAGAATTAAAGCCTGTACATTTATCCAAGCTCAGAGAAAAAGAATACACCAATTATTATAGTTGATTCCAGACTGCAATGTGATTTTCAGCTATACTGTGATCCTGCTTACTTCAAGAATCAGAATGTCAGATTGATCATATTAGAACATACAGCCCAGAAACTGCCTACTTTCTACAAAGACTGGACAACAATTTTGAAAACACTGATACTGTCCTGCAAAATATTTCAAAGACTGATATTTACAGAAAAAAGCAGTAATTCTTAAAAATAAAAATTATTCCATTCTTAGAAGTCCTTTATGTGTCCCAAGCATCTGATAAGTGATAAGCATGATCTTGAGCAAACACAGCAAAAGCCTTAATGCAAAAAATCCAGAAGTGTTTTAAATGCTCAATTGATCAGAGCAAATAATTCACGTATTAAAAAGAATGCTGTTATGAGTCAGCGTAGTTGAGTTTCCACAGCTTCTGTTTCTTTTTGCCCTTCCCCCTTCCCCCCCCTTTCTTTTTCCTGAGGGAGAACTTTGCAATCGGACTGGATTAATGGAAAATGTCTAGACTACATGCATGGTAATTGCAGCACGAAGTACAGAGCTGCTGGTCTCAGTTTTAAATTAAGAGTGAAAACTGAAGAACATCCAACAAGCATGCACAGCTCGGAAAGCAGAAAGCAGTCCTTCACATGATGGCTTCCCTACATTCAATTTAGCATTTAGAAGAAAAGCTTCCTTGTTTTCATCTGGCACCTTCAGAAAAAAGCTCCACAATGTTTTGATGGATGCAAATTAAAACAACAAAGAAGAAAATAACTTTGTTTCTATACATTCTTTATTATATAAGCAAAGGACAGAGCTGGCTGACAGCTGTACAGAAACAAAATATTCCTACTAATACTTGTTCTCTTTGAGAAATTTCTTTATATCAATTTAAGATGAGGCTGGAAGCTAGACAGATCCTCAGACCTAAGGACAGATTCCAGATAGATTCTGAAGGGCGCCCACGTTTTTTTTTCCTGTGGGTAGCATTAAGTGTTAAATTACTGTTACATTCAAAATAGCAACTTGTGTTAATTTTTACCTCAATAAAGACATATCAGCTAAACAGCTTTTTATCAGATATGGTTTTTACTTCATTCTTTCACATCTGTGAAAGTAATTCAAAAGACCTGGAGGTATTAACATTCCTTCTAGTAGTTCTTACTGCAACATTCCTTCATCAAGTTCTCAGAGATGATAAAAATACTGCAAAATACATTTTTGGTAGCTAGTTAAGCCTTTGACATGAAAAGCCATCAATTTTATAAATTTTTAATTAGCCGATTTGCATCTGAAAAGAGACATTGTTTTCAGGCTCTAAAAATATTTATCAAAAAAAGTAATGCCACTTGTTTCAAATGACAAATGTACAAATTCCTAAGAAAGTCTGGAAATGAAAGTGTTTCGTGTTTTAAAGCTTTTTCTACTACAGTAACAAGAGCTAAACTGAAAATTCCTACATCACAGCTCAACCCAGCAAGTTATATGACGAAAAGTTGTCTTTCCAATGGAAAAATCTATTTGACTGAAGGGGTTTTTTTTGTTTGGTTTTGGTTTTTTAAAACCCAGATCTATGGAAAATACTGTTTACTTATCACTTCAGCTGTAGAAACATGTATCTTAATCCACAGAGCACCATTTATCAACTTAAGTCACCTGTTCAGAGTATTGCTTTCAAAGTCCCTGATATTCATCATATCAAATGGAAAAAAACAAGTAGCTTTACGCAGACTGAAAGAAAAATACTACAGAAATACAATGGATTCAAAATGCTAAAAATGCCAGTCTGTTGTATGCATGCATTTTTTTCCTTCCAACACATGTATTTGGTGCTTGGAGAAAATAATTTTATCCCTCCTTAAAGGCTGTGGTAATCCTTAAGTATATACCATAAGTATGTTTAAATAAGACGATGCTAATTCAGACTTACAATTGTTAGGAAGCTTTTGATAACATAAGTATGATGTCTATTTTTGCCTTATAAATGCCACTAATTTATCAACTAAGTTGACAAAGTAACTATCAAAATTCTGAGTCAAATGAGCTGGTTTCTGAGACACCTACACAGTCCTAACACACACGCACGTGAAAATGAGTGCGGGAAACGGATTCATGGTTTGATAAATGGTTTTCCTGTTAGTTCTAGTGCTGCCTCCCTCCAGGCAGTTTTCATAAATGCATACTACAAAGTTTCTGTAGCTATGTTCCAGGCCAACAGAAACTATATTTACAAGAGAACAGATTTGTAAGTTGTTCTTAGTACTACTGTCAGAAGAATTCATTAATCTCCTCTTAGACTCTACAGTCAATTTCATAGTCTTTAGCTATTTGCTTATGGCTATAAAATTTTATCTCACTTCATCTTCAACAATAATCCCTCTACATTTAACATTTATTGGTGGTTCAAACGCATCTGGCAAACCACATGGCACTTGCTCTTTAGTCTCTAATCCTTCAGCATCCAAGCTTTTTCGCTGCAGTAACAGCTGTAGAACAGGAACCAGTATGACTCCCACGGAATTGCACAGTAATGGAGGGGAAATGCAGGGACTTGGGAAAGATGCAATCCGGCTCTATCTCCAGACTGCAAGACTGGTAAAGAGCAGGAAGGATCAATTTGGGGAGAGGCAAAATACGTAAGTTCAAGAGTTTAGTTTTAAACAATTACATGTTAACAATAGGAGGAACATCATTTGTAAGTATCTCTTTCAGTACTTTGCTGTGGTCCACATAGGAAAGGTCAGAACTACTACTACAACTGGGACAAGAAACAAGGAATTTGTTCCCATTCTTATTTATTAATGAAAGTTGCTTGTACTTTAGTTCACCTTCTGTTAAAGAAAAAAGGCATACATATAAATTCCTGCTTGCCTTTATAAGCACCATAGCATCTGGGGGATAGCAACAGGAAATGACAGTTACTACTAGCAATATTTAACAGTATTGTTTGTAAAAGGACCCTTATAAAAAAACATAATAAAGGAAAAGGCACACACCTGCAGGGTCAAAAGGCAGGATTTCTCCCAACATCCCAAATACTCCATCAGTTTGGTCACGATTTGGCCATGTGTTGTTTCTAGGTCCTTGTGGTTTCTGTCCTAACATCTCTGACATCATGTTGTCCATATAGCTGCTCACAAGACCCAAGCTGTACAAATCAGAGCTTAAGTCAGAAAAACCAGGATTGTTCCACTGGTTTATATGAGACAATCCAGCTCCAACAGCTTGGGCTGGCTGCTGTGAAGAATTAGTCAGCCATTTGGCAGGTACTCGTTGCTGTGGTCCAATAGGTTGAAGCAAGTGTTGGTAATACTGCATTTGCTGCTGCTGCTTTTGTGACTGTTGTTGCTGTGACAAGCCCTGCTGAGAAGGATGCAGCGGTGCGAGAGAGACAGATTGCGGTTGCTGTTGTACTGTTCCTGATTTTTGCTCTGTTGCTGTAGAAGATGCAACAGAGTTCCTTCTTTTCACCATCGGAGAAGTCTGCTGGGATTTGCCCATGTTAAAACCAGACAAGAAATCTATAACATCCTGCATTTCTTGGTCAGTTGGTAAATTCATACCTTTGTCATCCTTGCTGTCATCCGGTTTGAAGAAGTTGTCCCGTCTTTCAACTAGAAACCCGTTCACTAGCTGATTATTTGTGCTCTGAATTGACTGCAGTGGATCTGCGGTCCTAGGAAAATTACCAATGTTCAAAATGCTTTGTAACCGTGCATCTATGTTAGAGGGCATTTTAGCTTTCTCCTCTGAGTTGGAACTTATGAAGACATTTTTGGAAGGTGTATTGGGGATTGAATAACTTCCAGTATTACTTGTACTGGTGCAGGAAGTTTTTTTTGTAAACCGCGAAGTCAGTTTTGAGAACGTCTTTTGTAGACCACCTGACGATTTGCTTCCATTTCCGGATGGCATGTCAACTTGATTCCCAAAGTCTGAGATTTCACGCTGTAACTGGATCTGAATACAAGGCAAAGCTTGCTCCCTGCATCAACAAAAACATGTATATCAAAGCACCTAATACATAACTGAGTTTGTACTTTGGAGGAAAATGAGTATTTGGGTAACAGCTAGTGGAAGAAACAAAACTAAAGATTGCCAAGTTCATCAGCTACTTCTTAGGGTAACAATGCAAATTATTACTAGAATTTGCAATAACATTAACTACTTAAAATTTCCTGAGGAATGGAAATTGTGCTTCAAGACCTAAATGGAGACTAATTTAATATAAATCAAGTGTTTTTGTAAGAGAAACAAATACTTTTGTACACTTGGATAAGCTGCTGGTTTGTTTTTAAAAAGACTGCTGTATCTCTGTATGTACCCACAAGGTACCTACATAGATAACCAATTTTTTTCTCTCAGTTTGACTACTGCTTTGCCCTTCTGATGAAGCAGTACTATCAAATTCCTCAATACAGACCTTTCAACAATGATGGCTTTGTTTAAACTAGGGAAGTAGAGCGTGAGGCTCAAGAGGGGATGTACCTTCCTTCCTTCCACCTGTGTATGTCAAACACAGCAGTATAGAGCACATCTACTAGTCCCAAAGTCTTCTCTGGATCCAGACTCCTCTGTAGCAAAGACATTGTTGCTGGATCTTCTTTCAGACACCTGTAATCATTAAGTTTAACTTAAAAATCAAAACTTTTATTTTTTAGATTAAACAATTTTACCACACTAGTCAGGTAATTAAAGGGCAATTGATGCCTGACTTCTGCTCCTGCAAAGGCAGCATAATGTATGAATGCCTGAGGGTTCCTAAAGACTATGCCTGTAGCCCCAGTTTCTTTCTGCTGTTGAATATACAGCTAATCTAACTGTAAAATTAAGTTACATAATTTATTTTAAAATCATGATTAATGACTAGCTCTTTAGCTGAGCAGTCATAATTCGGGCACAGAGGTAAGAAATAACAAATACACAAAGCCCATTTCTGGAAAATGGCAAGAGCACTCAACAAACCTGACCCAAGACACTAGCGCACTCTGGAGTCCAATGCTAAGAACCCCCAGCCTGACAGACTCCATGTGGAAAATGATTCAGCATATCCAACAGTCTGGGGAGAATTTTACTGAGCTGTGAAGATGCAGGATTAGTGAATCTTCCTTATTAATAGCACAGACTCAGGACTGAATTTGAGGTGAAATCAGAGTAACTTACATCTAATATTAGCACATTTGTCAAGCACTTAATGAGCCCCTCCAGCAGAGATGAGTAAAGAGGCACTCTCACTGTCTGTCAGCAGGCGGAGCTCTTCCAGAGCACACAAAGCCTGGCTCCAAGCACTCTACCTTATTTTAGTTCTTTCAAAATAGAGTAACTTACATAAAGAAAACAGAGAAGTGCCAGTTCATCATCTATAGAGGAATTAAAGACGTGTTTGGGTGAACAGACTATCAGTTGACTCATACTTCTGGACATACCATTGGTACCATTAGTAACAGGCTATCTCACTAAGGATTCGGATGAATGAACTGTGTTGTACTGAAATTCATAACACTTGAGTACTCTGAAGTACGAGAGAAAGGAAGTGGTCTAATTCCAAATCATTGTTTCAAAAGGGAAGAAATCCTCACCTAAACTGCAGATTAATCCTACCATTCTTTCCTAGGCAGTCATCTAGACTGGTAGGAATAGCATCACACGGACTAGAGTTCTACGGTTCATGACAGCGCTTAAAGAACAGCTCAGTGAAGAAAGCTAAAGCTCTCACATTAATCTCACCTAATTCCTGGCCTTCCTGAGGTAACAGCTGTGAGGACCTGCTGGGGAGGGGCATAACAGGAATACTACTGGATTTATACTTTTTTTTTTTTTTTTTTGTAAACCTTCTCTTTCATCCTCAAGCTTTTTCTTTAAAAGTATGTTTTAGTGCCCCAGTACTGCCTCTCTTCTATTGCCTCCAGAGGCAGCACTAGTACAAAGACAGCTTAAGTACAACTCTCAGTCTGTCAGGAACGGTGGTGTCCAAACAGTTCCAGATAAAGGAACTTAAGGAAGATATGCCATAATCATGTAGTATTCTCTCTTCCATTTGTACTGCAATATTTTTCCCTATGTATTTCAGTCACAGCTATTAGTATAATCTGCAGTGCAGTATTTTTATTTACCAAGTTGATGGAACTTGCACCACAATTCTGGATCCTTCTAAACTTATCTGAGGAGCATAGGCTTCTTTATTTTCAATCTGTGCTGTGTCCACAACCACCTAGCAAATAAAATGAAAGTGAAACAGAAGTGACTTTAAGAATTAGTTGTAGTTATTATATCACCCCTTTAGTTAAGATGCCAGTCTCACCTCCCTGCCACACTACAGGTGCAAAAAATAACCAGATAAAAACAAATCAACTCACAAAATCATAAGTTGATTTCTATTTTAATATCTAAAAAAAGAAAGATGATAAAATTCGTTTGATAACAGTACTCTATATTTCAAGGACTTAATTCTTCTCAATTACATCCTGTAGTTATGCATCACTATGCAGTTTACCAACTGCTTTACCTAACAGCTGGTAATTATCAATGGCTTCGTATTAACAGCCCTTACATATGGGAGGTTTGGCACTATTACTATGTTAATAGCTCCCAAACACCTACTTATCAAAATACTTTAAATAATTTAACTGCAGTGCATGGTATGATACAGACACGTAGTATTTAGTCTGAAACTCTTCACATAGCTCACAATTCTTAACACATATCCCCTCCTTTTAAGGTTATAAAATCCTACATTTCTCTATTCTACCTAATGGAACTGTACTATTATTAATTCCCTATTATATAAAGGGAAGAAAAGTTACTTCAATCTGTTGAATTCTGAGCCTTCTGTAAGACATCATGAAGATACATGGAAGATGAAAGTCTTGAAAATTAACGTTCTGTCATGAACCTTTCTTTTTACGGAATTAAGAAGGAATGGATTCACTTCAGCTTCATTTAAACTTGTAATACCAGTGATAGTAAGTTCCATATTTGGTTCATGCTTTCTGTTGTTGTCCAGTCTGCACGGGTTGGCCTTTCTGATCATTTCCATAATTTCCTATTTTGGTCATGCTGAACCAGCAGCTTTCTGGCAGCAGTCAGCAATTCTTGCTTCAGTGACTAGCAGATTAGCTGTACCATTTACCCTTGAAATGACAAAAGTCCTCCGGTGTAAATAAGCCTCAAGGGATATTACTGGCTTTTTTGCTATCATCATACACTGGTTCTACTTCTAACTGATTGTCCGCTACTGGTTATGAAGAAACATGAAATATGAATAATGCCAAGAGTCTCTTCTCTCTCTTGCCGTAACAAAACCATCCAGTGACATTTGAACACGATTATTTCCCACCTTTTAGATGTTTTAGCATAAGGCCTTAGTTTTCCCCCAGTTGACTCTAAGTACTTGCCCAAGTTTAATCAAACTTGTAAAACACATCTAACCACAGTGACAAAATGCCATGCTATTATCCACTCATGAAAATACCTCTCATTTAATAACAGGGCAACTCCATTACTTTTTTCCTTGTATTTGTCCCATTTTGATTTTATGTAATTTGGTGATCTGCGATTCAACTATATTGCAATTATAATTGAGGTAAGGAGAGAGGAACTTGGGAGTGATTTTTCTCAACTCCCAAGAAAAACACTGTCTGCATGTTGGACCTGTAAGTCAGAACTAGAATTCTGATTTGTGCAGATCTAGATCAGCTTCTGGAAGTGCTGCATGGTATTGCCCATGGTCTGAGCTTTCTTGGGGGTGCTCGTTTCCTCCCCCACCCCTTACCCCCCCATATCTTCATTTCTTCCCTTTAAAAGGGGTTTTACATTTCTCAACGTTTGGTCAGAGTTACGACACTTGGGATTTAAACATTACTAGGAGATTTAGTGCTTCTGCAATGCATGTTGGTTTTTTGCTACAGAAAGATCTAGCACAAAAAGGGATGGCTAGAGACTCAAACATTCTGTTCATGACTTTGCATGAGGCCAAATCAGTTCTACTTCCACTCATCCTCTGAATTCAACTATTTTAATACACGTTACTTTTACTCAAAACATGGAGATTTCTTCAGCTGACTCAAATCTGAAAATACAATTCTTCATACATATGCTAAGGTAAAAACTGAAAAACTGCACTTTTAAAAATTATTTCTTATATTAAAAAAACTGAAACAAAAATAACCAAGCAAACTGAGACACATCCCATTGTGCTTTCCACTCTTAATGACTTTATTCTTAAAAGGCACATGGCAAGACAGGCAAAAGATAGTGAGACTGTCAAGTAATGTTCTTTCTTAAATTTGACATTTAAATGACAAATTTACACAGAACTCTGAACTAATGCAGACAGCTTAGTTTCTAAAAGCAGTAAACCAAAGACTATGTAATACTGTCCCATGATTCATTTATCCAAGTCCTACACAAAATAAACACATTCTCCCTCCCAGCCTGGTGGGTGCTTAGAGGATAGCTTCCTGTGCATCAGACATCTATTGTTCTTGTTTTACAGGTGTTTCCTCTCTTATCTCCACCCAAAGAATGGTTTAAAGCAGCAAATTACAATTTCTCATCATTGCATGAGGCTACACACAAGCATAATTGAATCTTGTAAAAAAAATGACACCACAGTTTTATAAAGAAAAAACCCAAGCCTCACACCCTTACAAACTGTAACAAATCAAAGTGAGAATGAACGAAAGAGAGAAGGCTCGCATGTATTTTGTCGTGTGTGCAGCTCATTACTGTGTCTTTGAAGACAGAAACCTGCTACCTTCAGAACCTGAGGTTCATGCAAAAAAAAAATCTTTGGAGACATGATTCAACACAAGTTAATATTCCTTATATCAGCACTGTCATTTGGGAGAATGTCTACTTAAGTTTTATGCTGACAACTCTCCAAATGTTATGATAAACCTGAAGAGTATCAGCACTTTAATTACCAGCAGGTCTAACTAGTTATGTCTAGACTGGGGGACACCAGGAGATTTCCAGACTCCTGAGTCCATGTGTGCCTCGGGCCACTCCCCAAATCTCATCAGGGCAAGACTTGGGTGTGCACAACCCTAAAACCCCCTGGAAAGGAAATGGTGGGAGGTGCAGCATCCTCCAAGGCATTCCTCATCTAGACACTCGGGAGCCAAGAACTCCTCATGAGTTACGGCACGCTCCCACAGGGCTGCTAAGGAACAGTTTCTTTCTTGGCCTCGTTTCCCGCACCTTGCTGCTGACTCCCAGCATGCTACCCTGAACTACGGCAGGTGAAGACACAATCCCACTTAACCATATCCTTTTTTCTAGTTCTTCTTGTATTTATTAATATTCAATACATACATATTTTCCTTGAGAACACCTAAGTAGAAATTTGATCAATGCTACTATTCCACAGTTGTTTTCTCTCCCTGCAAAGATACCACTTTCTTATGCCTCCCTGTAAAATTTCCTTATACAGAGTGGTTAATGCACTACCGTCTCCTATCCTTAAATCCCTGTATCACAGTGCACTAAGGATTGATAGCAGGGGCACTGCTGTTATGATATTGATGGTCTGTCCCTTTGATTTTAGGCCGCCTTTACATGAAAAGTCAGTCGAATTCCAGTATGATTTGAACCTACTTCTCTAACAGATATTTAATATTAAGGAAATATCTAATAACTAGTATCAAAGGAATGCTAAAGTAGAAATATCTGACAAATTTACTATTTACAATTTATCATTCACTATTATTGCAGCACCTATTAAAAGTACCAAAAAAATATGGTTTAATGAACTAGGACAGAAGGTCAAAGTCACTTATCAGCTGTGTGATTTGTTTGAAAAATGTGATATTTACAAAGTATGTAGCAATATGGATCCTTTAATCAGAAATTAGTTACAGAGTCCTGATGGCCTGCCACCACCTTGAACAAAGAATCAGTACATGAATCAACTCACTGTAGGTTAAAGATGATGCAAATGCTTGACAGAAACTATCACAGGCTATGGTGTATCTTTATGCTTGCATTTCCTTCCTATCCTATTGCATTCTTGCCCTCAACTGTATTTGTCCAGTCAAATGAAAACTCGCAGTAGTCCAAAAAAACCTATGTGTCATGAATGAACACTTTACTAAATGAAGAGATAGCAGTAATTAGTTATGGGAGCACAAATGCATTTTCTTATTGGGAGTATGTTCTAAGCATCTATTTTTAGCAACTGTTCAGATACTGTAAAATCCATGGGGTTTGTTTCTAATGAACACACATGTCTACAGAAAGATATTTAATTGCTCTGTCCTGTTGGAGATGTCAGGTAGCGTTACTTGGTGCAGAGGACTTCCCGGTTTATGTTGGGCAGGAAACCCAGCTTCCATTCAAAGCAGAAAGGAAATGAAAAATGGCAGTTTTTAAAGCTCATCTGAGAGAAGGAGGGGGGAAGGGGTGTTTCTTTTTAACACGGTCATCTATGAATTTGAAAATCTTTCTATTTCACTATGAATTAGAAGTTTCATTTCTTGTGCTCTCTAATAAACGGAGACTACATAGTACATTCTCCTGTTCCTATCGACAGATACCATCTACAAATTTGCATTCTACAAGGATACATTTTGCTCATAAATCAAGTTAGCTACAGCATTCAAAATGGAGAAACACAAAGCAAGACTCTGGAAATTAATTTCCAAACTCTTTAAAGTATCTAGTTTCTCTTCAGGATGTTTCAGTAGCCTGCTTTTTGCTAAGCCTATTCATAGTCACTTACCAGTCCAGCTTGGCCAAATAACAATTGTACAGCAGTTTTGCAGGCTCCTCGCCAAGTGGAAGGGCAAACCTGATTTAATACTTCAGTAACAGGAGAGTCATCCCGTGGTGTAAGTCCATTATGGCATCCAGCTTCCTTAATCAATTGCAGCATTGTGTGCTTAAAAAAAAAAAACAAACACCATAAAAACTTTGTCATACTAAACACATGATTCAGAAATGTTAACACCAATGCTTCCAAATGTATTTATCATTGTGCTACAAGTTTTTCAAACAACTATAATGTCTGTTGCCTCTGAACACTCTTCTATAACTAGAAGAGCTCAACTACAGAATAGAAACATGGAAGATCGTCTCTGCTATTTGGAACACAACACTTCTCCAAAATCATAAACAGTATTTTTGTTTATGTTCTTGCAAAAAGGTTTAATCAAAACTACAAAAAGTACTGCAAAGACAACAGAAAAGCAGCGTTTTGAGCTGTGGATTGTTTCAGCTCTTTCAGGAGCAAGGAACTGAACTTACCTAAAACAAAAAAAAGGTGAAAATGCTGATTAAAATTGCCCAAATTACTTCTGAATGGACACCTTTTTCTATTCCTTTACACTGAAGATACAACTCACTTCTCCACAAATTTAAATTATTTTTTAAAAAAGTGATTAAAGTTTCTAAGAAGACATTAAAAGGAGCGTTGTTATTAAATATTTTTTCGAGTACCTCCCTTAGCACTAGGGCCAGACTTATTTTGGCACCTAAGATAAAGTCTCTGAAGTGCATTACCTGGTTGGAACATCTGTAAGGGTTCACCTTCCTCTGCACTTCTGGATACTTAACCCACCTATTTTCAAAAAGTTCGTAGAAGGTTCATTACCTCCTAGACTTCTATGCTTCTCAGACTGGACTGAACTTGCCCAGGTGGTTAAACCGTTATCAGAAGCAGCCATGGACCTACAATGTTATCAACATCTTGCTTCCACAGGAAGTCAGGCTAAAAATATGCACATAAATACAAGTTTGGCACTGAACTTCTACTGCAGTTGTTCTCTGAATTGTAAGGAGTTCTACTCTTTTTCCTTTTTCTTCACTCCTGTGGTTAGATTCAGAGCTATTACCGTTTTCAGCTTCAGATTTTCTGCTGCAGACTCATTAAAGGATATTCCTTTCAGAAAATGCGATCCTATCTGAACAGGTACAGTGGGCAGTTCACACTGAATTGGCTGAGATGGAGTCTGTCTCCTTCCTGTTTGCTGGGCTTCAGCTTCACTGCAACAGCCCTTAAACATAAAAGAACAGATCAATTAGAAGAAATTAAGACATTAGAAAATCCTGATACTAGTCCAATTTTTCTTTTTTTTAAATAGTTATTTTCAAGGTGAGGAGGGATGAAAGAGAGAGCAGGTTTAGCAGATCCTACCTGAAGACTTGCTTCAATAGCTTTCGGGTTCAAGTGGAAGCCAGCCTTCATTGCATATTCACAATGGCCTAAGCTCTCCAAAGCCACTTTGTAAGCCTGACATTAAACAAAAGGTTGAGATAGAACAGGCATATCAGCAAGTAAGCATGCAGTCATTATGTCTGGATACATATATAAGAATTGTTACATGGATTTACCCTACTCAGTTCTATGGCATACACACATTTATCACGCAAGATTCCAATACTGTAATTCTCAAATACCTCATGGCTGCCTGTGGTACATATTTCTGTGGTAATATACTCCTTCCCTATTTCATTCCTTGGCCCACTGACTGTACTACACGCACATGAAAGCGGCAGACTCTAAAAGCTCACCTGCAAAGCACTGTCAATTTTCATGTTTAGCTCTTTGAGCTGATGTTCAGGAATTGCCACGCTCTGTGAGCAAAAAAGTTGTTGAACTTCAATTCCTGCCAAACACCCATCACAGCCTCTTTCTCGCAGTCGAGATGTGGCCTGTAAAGTAAAATAAAAGTCCATGGTAAAGAGGTTCCACATTAAACCAGGTCAAGCTTAATTATATTTTAAAAAAGAGCAAAACACACCCTCACAGAGCTTAAAACATTATAAAGGAGATGAGAAGCAGCACCTGGTGGAAAGGATCTGGAGGAGGTTCTTTATTATAACTTAAACCTCTACTGCTACTTTGAAAGTACAAATCTCACG
Source organism: Sagittarius serpentarius (assembly GCA_034782735.1). Lineage (NCBI taxonomy): Eukaryota > Metazoa > Chordata > Aves > Accipitriformes > Sagittariidae > Sagittarius > Sagittarius serpentarius. Next base: position 33,175,775 of record JAVKLA010000088.1, read on the forward strand.
TAATTTGTATGGCGTGTAGGTGTTGGCTAGCAACGTAATTCATGAGCTACTGACAAAGTATCATCAACTTTATGCTGAAACAGCAGTGTATTCTCCTGCCGAAGAGGCTGATTTTATATGGAAATAATGGATTGCCTTCTACTCCACAAAGTAAAAATTTGGAAAGATTTCAGTATTTCAAATCTCCCTTCTATCAAAATGACTCCTGTATTAGTCTATCTACAATTATGAGAGAGAGAGGGAGGGAGGGAGGGAGGGAGGGAGATATTTTATTTATTTACAGGGTACAGATTTTTCTTACACTACCCTAAAACCCCACACAAGTAGTTCAGTTTAGTTATTTTAGTCAGTCATAAACATTGAGAATTTTCTTCTATTGTTATTCCAGAACTAGGTACAATCTCTATTTTTCTCTTCTCCCCATGTATATTTCATAAAGGATTTGATTAGTGTAATACTTGTACTAAACTCTATTTCAAAATACAGGTCTTATTAACAAAAATAGCTCAAGTGAGCTGTTAAGGAGGTAAAAAAGAAAGTTAAGCTCTCAGATTCTGCAAACCCAAGTTTGTGAAAATGTGGTTAAAATTAAACTTTATAGCAATTTCAGGGCATTTCTAGAAATTGTAACACGATTTTAATGAACTAAATACATTAAACATACAATTAACTGGTTTTGTGCAAAAGGAGTAAAGCTATACCAGTATTAGACCCATTACGATTATCTGTAATACACCTAAAGCACTCCCAAATCCCCGTTTTATCCAGTGAAATAAATTTAAGATGCAATAAAAATTACAAATAATCCCTCTGCATTCACAGTTCTAAAGGCAATTTGTTTGCTTTCATATACCTTGCAGATGTTAGTTGATAACTGGAAACCTTGACAAGATTTCCAGTCAAGGTGATTAACATGCCAGTGTGGGCTGCCAAATTAAGATTTCAAAAGCACATGCTCCAAGTTACTTGAATTTAAGGAAACCACGTACTCAGTGTCTGAATCCGTTTTGATCATCAGTCTGCAGACTTCAACAGTGCAAGGGAAAACAGAAAAGCTCACTAAACTATTTTTCTTTACAAAGTACTTTCTGCGGCAGGAAAAGTAAGTATTCCACAGATGGCAAATATTTGTGAAAATACAAGTCCAGGGAGTGGTACACTTAAGTAATACAATTCCAACAATTGATGGATCAAGCAGCATCAAACTTAGCAGCATGAAGACAAAAGCGTTAAAAGTTACCGTAAAGATCTTTAAGTATAAAATACAATTCATACTCAAAATTTAGGAGAAACAGACATTATCTAAATTATTTTTCATCAAGACTTTACTCTGGTTTTGAACGACTTCTTGCATATTGGTTTTGTGGTGGTTTGTTTCGGGGGTTTTGTGTTTGGTTTTTTCTGTTGTGTTGGTTATGGTTGGTTTTTTTTAAAATTCACTCTGTCTGCCAAACCACATTTGAACATTGTTAATTCATTACTAATAACAAAAAGCTGCTTCCACTATTTGTGCACTCCTTAGGTACAATCATATCACAAAGAAAACTATGCAGGCAAAGACAGTATCATCACCATACAGGTAAAAGTTTTAATATCTGAAACTAACTGCACCATGTTCCCACCTTCAAACGTAGCATGTCTTTAAAATCAGAGATTTTATTCCTTTATTAGGGCATCCAGCCTGAATTTAGGTTTCACTAAACATAACTGTCATTTCACTAAATATAATGTCACTACAGCAAGACCTCTGTACCTCTGCTGCTCCTCTCCATGATCTTATTGCATCTTCTAGCTCATTTGTGGGGCTTAAGTTTGAGGCTCCAGCCCCACTAACGTTCTTTCTCTCCTGAGCTACAGCTTCAGCAAAGCAAGAGTGTGCCACTGGCTGGACCTTCTGCAAAGCTTGTGACAGGAACTGAAAGTGGACCTGCATCACCGTCAAGAAACATCGCCCAAGTACCTGTGGGAGAAGAAACAAACCGGTTTCAAGCAAATAGAAGATTTAATGGGAGTTTCCCTTCTTCCTTTTTGTTCAGTGTTTGGGGTAAGGAACCAAGTTAAACTCAGATTTTTTTTTTTAATTGAAATAACACTTCAGATCATACGTAACATATTTAACCATTTACTTAAGATAAATAGCGAGTAAGCATTGGTTTCTATCAATTAAGGGGACGTCAGGCTGATCTTATGTCATTTTTACTTTTGCACTCAAGTTATGGTTATTTGAAGAATGAAAAGCCTGTTAAGTTACTTGGCAATATTGAGCACATGAAACAATACCAAAATGGGAGTAGCATATTATCACAAGGACAAAGTCAACACAAAACCCATTTGCACGTAGACCTAGCTGAATATATGATAAAAAACCAAAACCACAAAAAAACTCCCACAAAAACACAACATAAACCATTTTACAACATCATTAAAAAAAAAAAATCAGAAAAGTTTAATCCAGCAGTTTATCTTCCAAGCAGAGAAATAACCACTAATAAGCATCAGAACATTTTGCCACATAATACAGCGGCAACACAGTGCCAGAATGCACGCATAAAGTTGCAGCCCTGTCACTTGCATTGTCTGACAGGAACTGCTAACACTGGCACAAATCTTCTCTTCAGAACATTTCACTGAAATGGGTCACGTAACACTCACTCAGAAAGTCTGAGGAAAGGCAGGGAAGCGAAGGGCTGCCGGTCCCTCCCAGTACTCGCTGGGCTGAGGGCAGCACCAGCATCATGCCGGGGAAGGGGTGCCCACCTCCGCCAGCCAGAGCTGGGCTCTGTGTCCTGGACCTCTGTCCCCTGCATGTTTCCATCCCCCGTTTATCTCCCGCTCTCATACCAGTGCTAATGAGAATTACAACCAAAGACAGACCCGTGCCTCAGTTACTACAAGCAAAACAAAACAGGTCACACAAACTGAGTATTTAGGTGCAGCCACCACATGTGGAAGAACAGAGAGGAGTGCAGCCATCCAGAAGGACAACCTGGAGAGCAAAGCTGCACGAACAGGAGCGCTCCATCCACCTCCAGGGCCATGCTCTCCTAAGCGGATGAAAGCTTACAACAAAGCATAACTGGAACGCAGCAGAGAAGCAAGTATTCTCCAAATTACTGTAGAAAATATTTAAAAGCTATTCAAAGTGCTTTGTTTCTTTTATGGAGTTTGTCACACAAAGTGGTTTAAAATGTACATTTGACTTTGATTTATTAAAAAAGACTTAACTTTAATTCCATTTTAGGAATAATTCATAAAATACACAGATAATGTACAAGGCCATCATGCCTTGGAGCAAATAAATCATCTGGCTTATTTTCAGCTACATTCTTCTGGAATAAAAATATTCAGACACAATGATCTTACTGGCAAGACTGTGTAGTCACACGAACAGTTATATGCATTAACTATCTACTTCAGAAGAACCAGCGGTGGCAATGCTTTTTTCCATTGCATCCGGACTCCTTTTGACATTCCATTCTGGTTCAATCACTTCCCTTCTTTGTACAAGGCATAAAATTAAACATTTTTGGTACTTTGACTGACCTCTGAAAGTGGAGTTTGCCTTATTAAAAAAAGCAGTCAGCAAATGATAAAATGAATAAAACTCCCAACTTTCCTGGCTACAAGATTAGAAAGATTTCTAAGTAAATTGCAAGAAAAGGCAACTGGTGATCTGAATATTTCTGTGTATGAAGAATGCAGTTCCCGGGGGAAGAAGAAACTAGGACTCATTAGGAATTTCAAGCCGATTAAGTTTTAAAGAATATTTAAGGTACAGAGGTTGAAGTTTCCCCTGCCTGGGAATAATGCTCAAAATAAACAAATTATTTAGTTTTTAAGTGGCAGCACACAACATTCCTAATATAATTTACAATGTTAAACAGTAAAGATAAATAGTAACATCTGCTTTACTGAACTTCTGTTTTGTTTGAAAAAATAACCTATTGCAGTCTTCCTCAGAAATGGGTAAGGATAGTTTTAACTGCTTAAATAAAATCCAAGCGGTGGAGGATTTTTGCACTGTTAAACAGTCACTGAAGATGCCAAACTCACTTTGCTTTAAGGTTCACTTCTTGGGGATTCTTCCAAAGAGCTGAAACTGTCTTAACTGTGCGAAAGAAGTACAAGCACCACCAGTTTAACAAATGCAGCCAGTGTTGGCCAGCAGTTACTGAAGTGTGTAAAGCAATATACTAAATCTCTTGTGAAATCTGCAGAACAATATTAGCATATGGATGTGGTTTTTTCACAGTTGGAGACACCACCATCTCTTTTTCGAGTTTATTTTTCCCTACTTTCCCATACAGAAGTGTTTGACTCTCCTGCTTTAGACCATAATAAGAAGAAACTAAAACGCAGAGATTATGTAGTAATCAAAGATGAACTGGAATCATCACGGGTGTCAACCAGTGAGTTTTTCTTGGTAGTGGTGGTGTTTTCTTAAACCATTTCTTAGAACTATTTATATTGCATATACAATGAGGTCTTCAGCTTGCAACCTTTTTGTCCCAAGAAATACAGCTCTAGCACCTTTACTTTCCTAACCTGTTACCAGGTAGGACAGCTATCCAGCTTAGCAGCTGAACAACCTTACCTAAAGGAATATGTCTTCCTGTGTAGGCACTTGGAAGCAATGGGAATTTTTGGGGAGGTCTCACTTCAGACTTCCTTGTCTCTGAAACAGGTGATGAGTTTAATCAAGCTGGTTACATACAAACAGGAGCATCAGGTGGAGATACAGCATTAGGTTACTGTGGCCCATACTGTCCTCCCAATGGGGGCATGCAATCAACTTTGGAATACTTTGCTGGACAAAATGCACGCATAAAGTTGCCCGATTTCATTGCTAAACAGTGATGCCACGCAAACTCCCTGGAAAGCAAATCTTACACAACAGATTTTTTAAAACACAACACTACCACTAATAAAGTTACCAAATAAGCAATGTCAGTCTTCCAAACTTGATACAAACACTGACCTGCAGTTCCAAGTATCATTTTATGTAGTAGAATTATTTTTTCTTTTCTTTTGGGCTATTTCCCTAAACAAACAAGACACTCAAAAAAACAAAACACCGCAACACGCTTATTCAGTGGTTTTCTACTAGCCCATTTCCCTTAACAGACTTCTTAATGGCTTTGGTAACGATAACAGCTGAGCACAACCTGCCTAGCCACTGAAGAGACCAGATTAAAATAGCTATCTAATGAAGTTAACAATGAGGTACGACTCAAACTGGCATACCAGATTACGAGATAACACCCTTTCCCACATATTACTGAAAGTGGGCAGAATATTATTCATTTCTACTACGTAGCAATGCCCTGGAGTTTGGAAGAGTTATCTCCCGACCAAAACACCTGCAAGAGAAGACACAATCCTGCTCACTGAAAAAAGTTACCTACAAGATAAATTAGATTCCAGCAGAAGTTTGCACCTTTACTTCTACAGTATTAGGAGGCACGGGCAACCTGACAGAGTCATTTCTGCAAACAGTCAACCTAAAAGCCCAGTAGTGATATCTGGTATTGACAGCTACTAAAAATGCTAACTATAATTTAGCAAAAAACCATTTCAAGTGTTAAGCGTTTTAAAAATAAAAAGCAGCAATTAAAATGTAATGTAAAATATTTCTAAAGACAATGCTAGCAGATCTGAGAGCAGACCATGACATTATAGACAAGAGTTCAATGGCATTCCAGCAAGCTATCGCATTTTCTACTGATTTGAACGAGCTTTTTGCTACTAGCAGTACCTCAACTCAGAAAAGTCTGAAGCCAATCCCCGCAAATCACAGGAAAGATAATAATTTTAAAAAATATTTAAATTGGGCTTTATAATGTTCGCTAAGGAAAGTCTACATTTTGTATTTACTCAGACATTTTTGTCCCACAAGCTCTTGTGCAAAAATCTTCACTTATTTTATACACACAAAAGCTAAAAATTATCTCCATTTAATACAAAACAGAGCATCCAAGTAAATATCCTGTGCCCATTCACGCTTCCCTGTCATTACTACCACTTTTAAGACAATACACAAGCTCCATGTAACTAAAACAAGATTCATTCTTTGTATTTTGCAGTACTGAGGCTGCTGCAAAGCTTTACAAAAGATGAGGAAATATACAAACTTTTTTTCCAGTTTTAATTTTTTTTCCCCTACAGGATTTCTTTTAACGCTTTTATTAACAGAAGTGCAGTTTTACTGCATTCTTCCAGCTTACAAAACTTTAACAACAGATCTGGAAAACTTAACATAAAACACACTCTCCTTCCCCCTAATTTCCAAGCCGTTCCTCATCCACACAGGCACAAAACACCTGAGAATTCAGGTTTTTGAAAGGGGAAAAGGAAAGGCAGAAAATAAAAACCAGCATTTGCATTTCTGATTTTAAGAAACCTTGGGAAACTCCATCTGTCACCAAGACTTTGATCAAGAGAAGTCACCTTCTTACACATCCTGGCAGACAGCTCTGAACTAGCAAGCTCTATTCTGCTGTAATACAAGAAATAAATTAAAAAACCTCACCCACTGCTACTATGCAGTCCAGGTTGCACAACCTTTTTTAGTCCAAATCCAAGTAAGCGTATGTTCATCAGAACTTGAAGTTTTCTTAATATTGTTTTCCCCGCAGGCTAGAGCGCGCTACACTAGGTGAAAATGTGTGGCACTTCAGAAAAGCTACAGCTTTCTGCTATATTTCTAAAGCCAAACCTGCTTTGCTTGCATTTCTCGTTCTTCCTCAAAACATACAGCCTTTGTTGCAGAAGGCTTAGGAAAAGCACATTTTCCATAGCTGGGTTCATGCACAGAAAAAGCCTCATTCTCATGTCCTTCTCATGAATTTGGGGTTCTGTCCTCCCACCCCACAACAACTCACCTCCCACTGCTTCCACTAATACCAGACTCTATCCCTCAAATAAGAGCCCCTGCAGTAGCTCTTCATAGAATATTGCTGAGCTACCGCTCAGACATTCGACCATCTCTCAATTCTTTCTCGGAGTTGTAAGTTCTTGCACTTATCTACTAAAGAAACTGCAAAAGCAACTTCAAATACTACTGTATTTCCCCCCTTGTATTTTCCAAGGGCACTGCCTCTCGCACTCTTTTCTCCTCATTTCCCCTGGTCAGTGAACTCTGATGAAGTCAGGCAAGCCCTTTATATTTTTCTGCTTCCATTGTGAGTTTTTTAATCCTGTCAATAGTTTTATGAAATGTTAAATTTTCTATAGATCAGGGGGAAAAAAACAATTAATTTTAATTAAAATTTCAGCATAAATAGCTCAGTCTTCAAATCACAAAAAACCGAAGCAGGAGAGGCTCTCAAAAGGTCATCCTCCTGTCCCAAGCAAGGAGCAGTTTTACCTGGGTCAGTTTTGCTAGATGCAGGTTTAACCTGTTCTGTAAGTTCTTCGTGATGGAGGCTCCCTACCCTTTGTAGCAATCCACGTCAGTGCTTCACTAACAAAATATTTCCACGACATCTAATATGAATCTTTCCTTCTGAAATTTAAGTTCATTACTTCTTGCTCCACCTTACATGGACATGAAGAACAGAACACTGCCACATCATCTGGCAGCTTCTTACATACCTGAACAATTCTCATTTTCCTTCTTAGTCTTTCCTTACGTAGAGTCAGTCTTTTCATTTTTTCCTCTGAAGTCCTATTTCCTGGATGTCTGATTACTCTTGCTACTCTCCTCTGGTGTCTCTCCAGTTGCTCACTATTTCTCTAAGTGCAGTGATGCATGGGGGCACCATTGTGTTTAAGGCCATAGTAATGCGAAGAGAGCCGAATGCTTATTTCATGGTTCTTGTAGGTTATAGTCGTGTTAAATACATGACAACTGCCCCTTTGCACAACAGCAACAACATTGATTTATTATTTGCAACCGCACAACACTAACTCCTACTCAACACACAACTACCATAAGCCCTAGAACTGTTCTTCAGAACTGCTGCCCAGTGGGCTCCACCTGTGAGGCTGAAAATTTCTATTTAAATATTGTAACATTTAGTTTTTCCCTCCAAATTCCATCCCAACTGGAAAACTCATTTGTTCAATTCAAGAATATTTTTAATTCAGCAGGTCTTCCAGCACACTTGTATCATGTACTTTCAAGTCACCTACAAACTTAAATATATTCTATATACTGACCTCTGCCAAGGCCCATTTCAACAGTGAGCAACTGGTAGCTTCTTCCCGGGCACAATCATCCAACTAGCTTGCCCAGATACTTAAGTCACCTAAACCACGCTCCCTGGATGACTAATAAAATCAATCACTTGAGTCAGTGTCAAATCCTTAAATTTTTCTGGTTTTTAAGCAAAAGCAGAGTGCAATACTTGTCTCATTACACAAAAGTTCCCATAAATCTTGCATACCGACTTTTTTTAAAGCTATGTGCAAGATGCAGTTTTAATTAAGAAAAGGTATAAGACAAGTACGATGACAAGTGGTCAACTTCCACAAGATACGCCTAAAAAGAAAACCAAGCAACCCAGCTGTTTTGCCTGCATTCTCTTTACATTTGTTCCTGCCACAGAGCTGCCTGGTGAAGAGAGCACTGCAGGTGCACATGGAGCTCAGGAACAAGGGTTAGGTCCATACAGGTAAAGCAGGGACCAAAGCAAGTTTCTCTACCTTTGCTTTAAGCCAGCAGGATGTGCAGCCAACTTACGCAAACAACGCTTTGCTTTTGCTCATGAACTCCACTCACTGCTGAAGAAGTACTCTCTCCACACGGTGTGCGGGGCAGGGTATGAATTAGCACTTGGAATTGCTTGACTAGGTTATAAAAGCAGTATACAGATAGTAGCCAACATTTTGCAAGACAGAGTTTCAAACTTCACAAAAAAACCCCTAGAAGACAGGCAGTCCTTCATATGTTTTTGCTTTTGTTCATTAAGAAGCCTGTCAGCACAGGTACTATCAAGGTCTTTTAACTACATAAACTCACACTGATTTTTAAATTTTAAAAAAATATTTTTTCCTACAGCCTTAGCTAAACATAGTGATGTTATTAGATCTGTAACACTGAAACTGAACACTGAAAACTGTCGGTCATATTTCTCACTACAATTATGTACTACAAATAGCATTCTACTTAACTACTTCATCCGTAAGTTGTGCAGTTACAGAAAGCAGATAATGCTTGATAAGCATGTGTGTATAACATTAATCCTTAAAGTTACCTGAAATCTAAATCAAAAATAAGAGAACTCAAAAATAAGTTTTCCACTCCGGATGGAATTCTGTAGGAAACACTTTGCAAAGACTGCTGTAAAGAAGTATGTCAAAACACAAAGAACTACTTAAAACATCAGGGATTCATATGTGACTATCACTTAGCACTGCCTGGTACATAATTAAGACATTTACTACAGGAGAAATACCCAGAAATATCCAGCCAGGCATGATGAGAGTTGGGGATCCTCTCTTAACTTCAAAACCTCTGAATTCTAACTGTTGGGCACTCACTGCCAGCATATGGAAATTGTAGCAGTCACGACGAAGTTGAACAGCACAAATCTCTCAGGCTAGCATGGTATTTTTCTTTTAAGCACAACTACTCACAATGACAAAAGTGTTTTGAAGGGCGATAAAGTGTTATTTAACACACATTTCGATCATCAGTCAACTAATGCAGTTTTACACAAACACTGGTGACAATATGCCACTCCCAAGTGTTCAGGTTTCCCCTCAGAATGGGTAATACTAAGGAGAAATTGTTTAAAACTTTTATTTAGTTGGTTTGGAGGGTCAGAGTGTTGGGGTTTTTTGTTAATATTATCATCATCATCATTATTATTATTATTAATGAAGCATGGTTTCCCTGAAGAAAGAGGTTGTTGGATTGCTGGTTATAAGTTTAAATCAAATAGAAGACTACCATTTAGAATTATATAGGTAGTACAATTCAATCATAACTCATCTTTCTTATTTCATGAAATCTTTAAACAGAGTACAAGTTCTTATACAGAAATACCCACTAAATACCTAATTCAACATAGCTGAAAGTCAGGCACTGCAAATGACTTAATACTTTCAAGAAGAAAACAACAGAATAGAAGAGTTTCTCTTTTTATCAGCATTGCCCACAAATACAAAGCAAGGCAGAGAGAACTTTTGGTGTAGAAGTGATTTTGAAGAGAAGTCCAGTTAAGAAGGAATGATACAAATGCACATGCAAAACAGTATCCCCCAAGGTAACTTACCTCAATGTCTTGTAGGCTGAACTCTTTTTGATCTTTAAAGTTTGCAGCTCCTGCACTCAGTTCCATCAGCATTTTTGCTATTTCTGGTTTTATTGCTGCTGTGAGTCGACTCGCTGCTTCCATGACATGTTCCTGCACGTCTTTCAGTTGCATAGCTGCCTTAGAATAGTGCGAGTTCCTAAATACACTGCTGAAAAGGTCTGTAAGGAAAGTGCTTGTACGGCAAAACACATTGAGTGCATCCAGGTATTTGGAGATTCCCTGCTGGATGTCTGCGATTGGAGTAGTATGGGACACAGGGTGGTTGCAGCTGCCCGCAGCAGCTGAGGAGACCAAAGGGGATGCTGGGGTTGTAGATGCCAGCGGTGCGCTCAGGGTCCTGCCTAGCTCAGGCATTTGATACTGCTGGTGTTGCTGCACTTTTTGCTTGGACCCGCCAAGCAAAAAGCGCCGCTTATAGTCCATTTTGCTTTCTTGTGCACTACAGCAATACATAAGTGAGTGCTTGTCCAAAGATTTCTTGAATTAACAATCACTTGTCAAATTCCTTCCTCAAATATATAGTTATGTACAGTAACAGTGGAGGACTGTGTACATAAGTTTCACAAAAGGCATTTCAGAAAGGCAAGCATCTGTATAATCTGTATCAGCAGTGAGAAAGGCAGCAGATTTGCTGACTTCGTATTTTAAGTGTTCAGTGCAGCCCTGCTGCAGTTATAAGCTGTACTCAAAAAGCAAGCTCAAGTACCTTATTAATGCTCTGTCTCTTGTTTGGTGTTCCACTCTGCACACAGAAAAGCAATGCTGGAGCAGAGAAGTTATCGCCTACGATTTCTTCACGAGCATATTATTGTCACTTGCTGTTATGTCTACAAAAGTTATTTTTGTCTATGCAAATAATAGTTTTAGAAGCAATACCTTAACACAATTTTCCCATTAGTAATATCAGGAAAAGTGGAGCAAACCACCGATCAACAGCGATTACAAAAGCAGTGCAGAGGCTCCTTCCTTGAAAAAGCAAATCCTTATGTCAGCAGACCAAATATCTTAAGTGTCTTGACAGATCCAGTCTGCCAAATTAGTCTATTTGTAGCGTCTCTTCTTAATACTGGAGGGAAAAAAAAAAAAAACCCGGACTCTGTTTACAGAAGACTTTGCAAGTATAAGCTATTAAAAATTAGAGTGTTTATTATTGCAAGCCTTCTTCCCCTTTCCTTGTTTGTTGAGGTAGTTGTTTCCGTTGTAACATTAAGCAATGGTGCTTCCAGACTGCATTTGCCCTCAGTTGTAGACTCGGAACAAAAATGCACAAATGTATTTGTAAGGCCTCTAGGTCATTTCCTGTGAAGAGGGGAAAAAAAAAAAAAAGTTTAAAATGTTATGGAACAATGAGAAGGTTTAAGATTTTAACTCCTCCAGTGTCCTGGTATACTTCTCTAAGCGTACATTGTCAACAACAGGCAAGATCAAAAGGAGGGGAGAGTTGCACTGACAGTTTAAAAGGCAGTTACAAGTTGGCATCATCCTGTTCCTAAACTCAACACTGCTGAATATTTTCTTATTAATTCTCCCATCCTAGACTGTCAAACTTAAGACTACAGTTAATCCCCTGTGCAACCCTTACACAGTTAAAGAACAGTGGAAGGCTATTAATGCAGAGCTCAAGGGGAGTTAATCACATTTTCTAACCTCATCCTTTTTAAATAATTTAAGCATTAAGTCAATGAAACCTTTTTTCACACACCATAATTTATTGCAGAAATCTGAGGCTCCCATTTATTTTAATAATTTACTAAATCAACAGATACAGGTTCTTAATTTTTTTCAGTACAACAGCAGACAATCTGTCTATATCCTGAGATTAGCTGAAAAACAGAAAATACACATCCCATTTCAGGATTATGGACAGCATCTATCATATGCAAGGTATTGTATGAGGCAGAGTTGCCTCACAGATTGGCCTAAATAACACTCTCACCAGACATGAAAGCAGGGAGGAAATAGAGCTTCTAGTACTGTCCTGCTCCTGACTGCAAACTCCAGGGCAGCTGGAGAGCCAAGACTGCTTTCTTGAAGGCATTTGTAGGAAGATGAACAGAGCATGAGCAGTGAGAAAAGGTCAGTTTGCAGCAGGACACATTCGAGGTCAGGCTGGAGGAAATGGAGCTTCTGGAAAAGGGCATGAAGATGTTTAAGCCCTTACCCTTACCCAAACACAGCTCTTAACTGGACAGGGCTCAGCATATCATCATCACGTTTAAAGGTTGGAGTCATATATTCATCCAATGGTCACAGTTATCCTAGGAGCTCATTTACATATCTTTATATACACATTTTATATAACACACACACATATTTGTATTTATACACGTGTGTGTGACGAGATTTTTTTTAATGCACTACAAATTTATAGCTTGTTAATTAATACTACCTCAATCACCTTCCTTTCTTCGTGCCAGTCAGAACTGCACCAACCTAATTACCTCCTACCCCACTAGCTAGGTTAGGGTGGGAAACCCCATACTAGCCTCCTGAACAGGTAACTTTCTACAGTGTTCCTCGCTTTGAGACAGGAACGTTCTATTTCTTGAGACTGCAAAAGACCCTGATTAACAATGTCAGGACATTATCAGAAGCAAAGTATAATGCAGAGAAATACAATTTGTTTCATCAGTTTATCTAGTCCTAGTTGTTAGTTACACTTCAGGCCACTCTTTCCCTCTCCTACACATACACATAACTTGATTTGATCAAATAAGGACATTCTTTTCGTTACTGCAGCAATTGCGACGTACGAGGCTAATATCAAACAGTAATTCATAACTTTTTTTTCCCCCTAAGCACTTAAAAGAAGAATCCAGATACAACAGGAAGGAGCCCTTTAATTCAACAGCAAAATGTTCCTTCCGCTATTATATTTGAAATATGAAACCTGTATTAATATTGTCACAATGGCTGGGGAATAAAGATTTTATCTTCAGTCAAAATTTCTTATTTCCACCTGTCTGAAGAAACAAGGTATCAATTTATTCACGTAATTTGTTTTGACACACGTGTGATACAAAAATCCCACAGATAAAGAAGACAAGACATAGCAGGACAAAACACCACATAGAGCTGGATAGTCTCACACCCACTAAAAACAACAGGCACACAAGTTTTTCAGGAAGTTGTTCCTGCAGATGGTTCTGCTTCTGAGATCTAGAGCAAATATTCTCTTTTATTCCCACTTTTTAAAACATGATAAACAGATAAAACACAACAAAAATTCCCATATGCATTTCAGTATCCCTTAATGAAGTACTCGAAGCGGGTTACTTTATTTGCTAACTACTTTCTACTTCTCTCAATATTCACACTGAATGTGTCAAAATGCAATAAACCTATTAAAAATGGAATTTTCTAGAAGGTCTTGATATCATATCCAGAGCTGAAAATATTTTTCTCCTTGCTTTACAAGCTATGGTGCCTTACAGTGGAAAGCATTATTAAATTGGTTTTCTGGATTGCATATAAATGTAGATGGAACAAAAGAGTTGGTTAATTTATATGCATTGTATAAGTAAATTGGTGATTATTTTCCGTAAGTAGACATGAATTTCACATTGCAGAGGAACTTAAGAAATTATCATGAAACATCTAAATGTTAATTAGTGCCAAAAGTAGAAAAAGCTAAAAAGAAGGGATTTTCAAGCTATACAGCACTGAATTAGAGAGGCATATTAGAGATGCATTACAATTTGGTGGTTCTGATTACACACTGACCCTTTCAGGATGAAACTAAGGCACTGATCATTTAAAACAGTCTGATATTTAGCCAATACATAAAGCTGTTACATACTAAAAGAACATAAATGTAACGAATAGAAAAAAAAATGGTGTTTTCATATTTTCTACAGCTATAAACAAACATGATAAATCATTGTGTTCAACTTCTAGACAATTTCATAGTCAAACCTGCAGGTACTTATTCTTCAACTTCAATATTCCCTTGTAATAAAATCAACACAAAAGCTTAAAGAGGACAGCTTATATCTTCACCATCTAGAGAGATACTTATTTAGAGAGAGGAAAGCTACAATTCTCAACCCTAGGCATGTGGGTAACACTACACATCTTACACTTTCTATAATGAGAACTCCCAACATGCTACGTACACAATAAACACTCTTCCTTTTGCATCTTTTCCTGAAAAAGTGAAGTGGAGATTGTTCTCACGCTCTCCCCTCCCTTCCCCAATGCTACGGTCCCCCCGCTGCTCTTGGTGCATGGACTAAAAGTGGGGGCTCCATATTATAACTATATGAACTTTATACCAACCTAACTCTTGCCATTAGGGGAAGAAACAAAGTGTTTCATTCTAGTGATACAAGAACAGCGTGTTATCAGTCCAAAATTATAAAACTTAGGCTTGTATTTCATTTGGCAGAAAAAAGAAATATTCACAGAAATCAAGTGTAGAAAGTATCAAAAAGTTAGCATGCCACAAATAAACAAATCTTCTTCCTCTCTATGTAATCAAGACCAAAATAGTGTTGTTCATATACTATTAAACATTATAAATACAATTAATATATAGTATAAAAACAAGCTCTGCACTGAACACTATCCTGTTGAAAGCTGTGAAATGCTACTGAGAAAGCTCACCCCATTGTATATGTTCTCGCTTTAAGCAGTTAATGCTATAGTTAAGGAACTGCTACTAGTTTGAACTTCCACAGAGAATAAAGCAGTCATCTGCATAAGTTGCTCTAAAAATGGCCACATTTGCATAGAGGAAACAGAAATTGCATGAAAATGAGTGCATATGCAAATCAAGTCTGCTATACTTTTTTAAAATGTAACATCCAAAATTTTTTGCTCAGCTACTTCCCAGAAAATCAGAAGTACTTTCTCCACCTTCACTGATTGCAACAGACACAAATTAACACAGAAGACTTTCAGACAACTGGAATTTGGCACCTCCCAGTTTCTGTTTTGAACCAGCAACAAGGGGTCTAATCCCCCATCTGTCCTATTTGGGATTACCCAGCTAGAAGAGGAGGCAACCTTTTCCCTGTATCAACACAGGAAATTGAGCAGAGGAAGTAGTGAGTAAAATGTACAAGTCTATCACTAGTTAGGTTTAGTTACACAATTACCCATACTGTCGACTTCCTTTCAGCCAACTTCATTTACCATCTACAGCAATGTTTTGCAGGCCATACTGGTTAGAAATTTTTTTATCAAAAAAATGACATTTCATTCTTTAAAAAGTGTTCTGATCTCAATTTTAAAAACAGTTTGCAAATATGTTCTTTATGAATTCTGTTGTCCTTTCAGTGAATGTGCAATAACATATATAATGAGTAAGATGATCCAAAATACCTGAGCTAAATTTTTTGAAAGTCACACTTCCAGATATCACACAGTGGTTTTAATTCTATGAGATAGAGATTCCAAATCTCAGGATGAACTTCACGTGGCAAGCACCATTCATGTAACACAATCAAACATGAAAGCAACTAAATTCAATTAATGTCCCCCAAAAAGTAACTCCAAAAGAAACAACCCAGAACAGCCAGATTGCTTAACAGGGAAAAGTCTGAACAAACAAAGCATACTGCAAGGCCAAAAGGTCAGCAGGCTGCTAGAGCCAAGGGCCTCTGGTTGAGAACGCACCAATTCTCTCTCACATTTAGTTACACTAATCTTACGCAAATCCAAAAGTTACTCCACTATGAAAGGCAGCATTCCACCTTCAAGTTCTGCCATCACTAATGTGTACATCAGATCCATCACCTGGCTAGGCCACCCAAAGTCTAAACATGGATACCTTAAAAAAAAAAAAATACCAAATGACCTTCACCATCTGAATAGCAAACTGGGAGCAGAACAGCAGAAGAATCCCATATGGTCTTTCCGGAAGACCAGTCTCCACTGCGCCCACCACTAGCTGGCTCAGAATTAAAAAAGTTAACAGCTGAGGTCCAAAAAACATCATTTTGCGTATCAGCACCTTGCAACGCAACTACAAGTGTCCTGGGCCAAGGAACGCCAGTGGCCTGAAGCAGGGACTGCCGGCTAGGAAGGGTTATCTGGCTCAGACCCAAAGCTGAGCGTGCAGTGTTATCACAAGACAGTCTCTGCTGCTTCGCTCACCTTGAGCACCACACTGGCGAGGGCGAAGGTAAGCAGACGATAGCAAGGACAGCAGAGAGAGCAGGGGATTCTGGAGAAGGCAGCACTGAGATGCCCCACTATAAAAAGGTTTCAAACCAGTAGTCTACATGAAAAGTAAAGACACAGTAGTTAAACAGGAGAAATGGAAAGTTAGTGTGCCAGGTAGGGGCCTTGTAAAGTAGACTGTACCGGTGTGCTCAAGGCATAAATGAGCCATACCAAATCTTCACCTGGAGGGAAGAGCCACAGGCTGTGTACGGTGTAAGAGGTTGTTTCTTGCTTCTCCTTTTAGATAGGCTACTAATTGTAGGCAAGAATACGAGTTAACTAAGACAGATGGTGGAAACTATTAAACTGTTTCCTCTGAACAAACTTTACAGGGTGCTCATAAATAAACAGGTTAAGCGAAACAGTCAAGTAATCCGAACTACTTGGGGGAGGGGGGTTAAGACAGACATCAATACAGTATTTTACAGATTTTAAATGGCAGTTGATTCATTTTACACCATCCCAAACTAAAGATGGATTACATCTACAGCTACAGAGCATGGTTAGCATTTACAAACCAGATCAATTCAAAACTGGAATCCATATACCAAAGCTTAAAACAAAGAATAGTAGAATTTCAGTAACAAATCTCATAACCTGAGAAATTAAATTCTTACTTCAACTAGAACATCTCCAAAACTCTCAATTAATACACATCTATTAATATTAAAATTGCCATAAGAATGACAATTTGAGAATATAAAGGAGTTTCTTGAGACCTATAGAATATATTCAATCCATCCATAAAAATAAAATTCATAGAATTAAGTGTGAGGGCCTTTTAAATTTGCTTTCATTTTTAAACACCATTTTGGACACAGAACTTTTTCAAATAATGCAAGAGCTGAAATAATGTTCTGAAGATTAAATTTTTCAGTCGACAAGAACAGCCACCTCCAAGTAATGCTGACTGACAGAAAAGATGCATTAATCTCTGATATCAACTAAGTTATTTTGCACCTGTAATTTCATACCAACACATCATAAATACTTAAAGCATGCAAACGCTTTTATAGGGGTTGACAAATATTATCTTCACCATCAGAGCAAACAAGGCTTACAGTTTCTCAGGACTCTCTCCATGCAGCTGTCAGGATGCAGGCACACAACAAAAACCCCAGTAGCCCGCGAGCGCCAGCAGGGAGAGGACACACATCGTGGTAACTCAGCCTATTGGCAGGCAACACACATCACCAAACCCCGACTGCTTTTGGTCAGGTGCCCGTACTTGGGCTACAAAGCCAGAAAGGTAACCTCACTTTTCAAGGCTGATAGCCTTTCTTATGGGGTGGGCTGCAGCCACAAGACCCAGGCACCTCCTGTACGGTTTCGGGGGGTTGTCATCCAAGTTGTAAAAATCTCCTATTAGATGAGGACAGGGGGAGAAAGGGGAAGAGAGACAGAAACAGCCTATTATACCAATATCATTTTAGGTCTTGTTAGCTCATGAATTGCTTATTGGGATTCCTTTTTGGCTGCTTGCCCAGAACAGTTGGAGGAAAAAAAACAAGCCAAAACAAAAAAAGTAGGCAAGCCAATCCTTAGTGAACCCGTGAAGCTCCTGTAGGGAAACATCCTCCTTCTAGGGTCTCCCCTTCCTAATACCGACTTGCCAGATGCTCTGGCCCACTCTCCTAGCTACTCCAGGGTTGGACGGGTGTTAAAACCAACTCACTGTCTTCCCTCCCACCAGCTGGAGAGCACAGCTCACAGGACATACTCTACAAGGACTACAGTTAGCGTAGTTTAACTGGAATCATCAGCTTGAGCATCCTCTTTAAATGTATACAAATCTAAACAGACCAACTTATTAATACAGAAACTGATCTCATTTACCAGTGAGGCAATTACAAACAGAAGCATGGAGATTTGTTAAACCTAAATGGAAGGCTCCAGCAACTTGGTTTTATTAACTCAAAGACCAATTTCACTGATGAAACATTTACCTAATATTTATATACAGTCTCTGAACTAATTTATTATTACGTCTTTGTCTAGAGCTTTTTTCCCTTCAAAATGACCCTTCTTAAAACAAAGCTATTAACTTGTTTGTGCCTATTTGTGTCTTTTGCACTTACACTGAAAAATCCTCTAGAGGCACACCTATGCTAGATGCCCTAAATGACAAGCAAAGACAAAAACACCCCCATGCCCTGCCAAAAAAAAAAAAACCACCACCAAACAAACAAACAAATCACCAAAGACTGTCTTGAAAACCACTCAAACAGAGAACTGGAAAAGGCTGAAGAACACCAAATTTCTGGAGCTACATAAGGACTGAGGGTCTTGGCTGCTCAGCACACCACCACCTTACTTCCAACCCTTAACACTCCAGAATAGAATCCATAGGCCTGAACTGTTTAACTACACTCCCTATATAACACACGCAGAAGGCAGGTATCTGAATCAGATTCAGAGTTGTCAGTATACTGAGCTGGATTTTTCCAAGGCAGAGCCTACAGCGCATCAGGAGACTTCTTACATTTTGTCTGAAGTAAAACACGTAACACACCAAATAGCACTAACTCAAGTCTCAGTAGTAAGATATGACAGCAAAAGGAAAAGCTGGTGAAAGGAATGTGTTAAACCAGACCTTTCAGACTAGGGTGCCTCCCTGAATGTCAAAAATAGATGCCTGTGTCAGATCAGGATCACTGTTTCAATCCTCCCTTGGCAATAGGTGCTTAGGTTATCTATTTTGAAAGCAGGACCAGTTCACTTATGGAAAGGAACTGTGGGTGCAGAAGAGAAGGAAAAGAAAATAAATGTCCATTCTTCTGATACGTAGCCTAACAAAGCATTTGCACACAGCATGAGAAATTCCCATGCAATATGACTGGCAGCCAGAGCAGACTCAAGACTCCATCTCTCATCTCCCAAAAGGGTGCACTTAACATCAGCCACCAACACACTCTTGCTTTCTCATCAGAGATATAAAACGTGCTAAGATGAAGAAAAGGCTCATGACCGCCGTGAGAGTGAGCATGAACAGCACAAACTTTCTGTAGAAAAGGCACAGCTCTGCTTCCCAGAACAGATCACCTACAGAATTCTTTGATGCTGGCCACTACCTGTGGGACTGCTTGGGAAGAAAAGCCTGCTCACACTGAAAGCCAGCCACTTGCAGCCAGCCATCAGAAAAAAAACACACTTTTCTTCAGAACAGAGTGAAGAACTGAAGGCCATGGTTTCAAGGAAGGGATAGAAAGCTGACAACTTCTAGACAACTCTTGAGAATAAGTTAACATTTATTCCTATAAATGGCCTTTTTCAGCCACAGATTCCCCTTCCTGCTGAAGGGAAGGCAGGAGGAAAAGGCTGAACTAGAAAACATTCAATTAAAGCCTATGTAGAACAGGAATATTACTTGGTCAGGCTTGTGCATCATGGTCCAGTTATAGTCATTTGAGACAACTCCCCTCTGCCCATCCTCTCCCAAGTCTTTCCTTGCAAACCCACCCAGCACATCATATATGCCCTTAGTCTTTCTAAGCTACAACAAAAGCCACTTCTGTTAGACTATCCTTCTTCACCCTCACTCCCAATTACAGTTTCACTTTTAAATACAGTAAGCACAAAGAGTCTAGGGTAGTATTTCCTTGTTAAAACTTAACAAAGGAAACAAGCATTAAGAAAACCAAATATAATTGTTTCTCAGTTCTGTAATGATAACCACAAAATCATGATTTCCCATGTTTCTGCAGAAGACCAGCTTTCACCCGGGGAACACAATATGACAAAGAACAACAAAACCCAGCACCCACCCCCTCCAAAAAAAAAAAACTACAATCCTATAATCTCATAGTAGACATCTTAAACCTGGAAGCAGTTTAATCTTTGGGCTCACTTCAGCAAGGGACCTAACCACAGACTTAGTTCCAGTAAAGTTAGTGGTCTCTCTCAAATAACCAAGTACCTTGTTCAATCACAAATTGCAGCTTTCCAGCAGAAGCAAATGCCGTATATATTTTTCAGTATCGTTCACTGGGAAGAGAGGGTTTTAATATGCATTGTAAAATGCACGCTAAAAATTTTCCTAACATTTGCTAAAGAGGTTTAGGAAATCGCCTTGAAGAGCTCAGTCACTGCAGAGCCAGTGTAGATCCAGAAATCAAGCAGAGGGCTCTGTGACGAGCTTTATTCCCACTAGCTTAAAATGATTTCTTCATGGACACAAATACTCAATAAAAAGCTTCTGCACCCACAAAAACGGGAATGATTCCCACCCTTTGGCAAAATACTTAAGAGAAATAACTGAAAGACATTCTATAAATGCTACCTTCAATAGATCTTCTTTCAAAAGTCAGGTTCTTCCTCAGAAGTTCATTGCCCCAAACAAATCATACCTTAAACAAGACTTGGAAAGACAAGTGGCAGTAAGAGCCCAAGTCAAATACTACAGCATTTAGGCATGACATACTACATGCACTACTATATATATCTCTCTCTACACACACACACAAAGAATGGCATAACTTTACAGAACTAAG
>JAVKLA010000088.1:33201886-33217360 GCA_034782735.1 Sagittarius serpentarius
TTCTGTTCCCCCCCCCCCCCCCCGAGACAGCTCCATGCCTGAAACATAACCTCTAATCTTATTTTCTATTTCTAGCATACAATTCACGACCCTTATCCCAATTTTTTAAATTAAATATCCTCCATGTTGCAGACTCTGCTTCCTATAGTCCGGATAGTGCACAGAGTACATCAGAATTTATAACCATATGTTTATTGTTGAGGACAACTTTACATTACTTTTAAGAGCATCAGAAACATACAGCATTTACGTAAAATAGGTTTAAAAGCCTGCTCTGAAAAAGAGGTTTTCATTACTACTGTCAATACTCCACTGCAATGAAACAGCTTTATTTGTTAGATTTAGATAAAGACCTTAAAATACAACAGATCTGCACTTCAGGGCAGTTTGCAAAGCAAAGCATTAACTTCCAACAATCACTGATACTTGGAGAGTATCTGTGGACATTAAGTTAAAGCCTTACAAATTACAGGGTTTTATTACAAAGGAAGTCTTCTGATCTGACACCACCTATTTATGAGAAGGACTTTGTTTAAACTTGTTTGGGGTTTTGCATCAACAAAATATGTTGTTTGTTTGCCACCGATTCTGTAATATTTCTTACACAAAACAAATTAAAATAAAAACAGCCTATTGGGTCAGATGTCCATCTAGGACACAATGGCAGTGGCCAAAATGTATACTTTTAATTAATTAGCATGATAACCCTCTTTCATATTTTTATCAAGTATACCCAATTTGTACAGTTTCTAGGGCAAAATGTTCCTCCATGCACAAATTCTCTCACAAAAGCACTTTGATACAGACTAGCTCCCTGAAGAATGAAAAAATATTTTTCTGTCTCCAAAGTGCTGAAAAACAAGAAGTTTCCAGGATGCATCCCAAGCATGGAGGTTGCAGTCTGACACAGCCATGCCCTCTCAGAGCTGCAGAGACTTAGAAGTACACGTCTGCATTTTCATCAGCCACATGCTAACACTCTTCTGCCTACCCCAAAATAAGCTATTTCAGTCGCAGAAAACACATCCCAATGAAGCATGGAGGGAACATCTGCCACTGTTCAGCTGGCTTTGTGCTTACCCTGGAGAGGAACTGATTTGGTGACTGTGCATTAGTGAATACATTCACTTACACATGGCTAAAGTTAAAAAATTAATTCCATGTACCCTCATAACAAAATATTTATAATGCTTATACCAAGCTAGTAGCTAGCCTTTCAAAACAAGGGCAACTATATTGATATGACTTTCAGCTGATTAATCAGAAAATTAGTCAGCCTAGGATGCTAGTAGCAAAGAAATTACCCCTAGTAGTTCAAAAAATTACTTCCTGAATTATATTTTAGACATAATCAGTTATGGGACAACTTAACCACACAAGTAAAATAAGGAAAGGAGGAATAATCCTTGAAATAAGACATGAAGTATTACAATGTGTTTTGTTAAATTTATATATATCTTGACATGTTTTACAACAAATACAGTTTGTTTTGCACTGGTCTGCACAGGCAGATCTAGTAAATACCATTAGTTTGTTCTACTTTCTCTCTCCCACTCCTTCAGCTTCCATCCTATTCTCAGCAGGGCATCATTTGAATTTATTGGTAGTTCCACAGAAATTGAATAGTGTAAGTGGGAGGACAACCTCTAGGAATAAAAGCAGCTAAGTGAACATAAATCAGACTAGAGAAAAACAAGCGTGAGAATTTTTTAAGGTAGCAGAGCTGGATTTTGAAATGGCCTGGAAAACAATAAATATAGAAATTGTGAAGTCAAGAGTCATGTCATCAACATACTTATCAGATCAATTTATACTACAAAGCAAAAGTTAGCATGGTAACAGGAGCAGTGCAATCAGAAGTAGCCCGACATGAGATTCATTTCTAGGTGGCTACTGGGGGAGTTACCTATACTTTCTTTCCTTAAAAAAAAAAATAAAATAAAATTACATTGTCAATATAAATGATAATTTCAAGTCAGGACTGCCTTTCCCTCAGCAAAAAAGAAAGTTATAAAAACGTATTTTGAATGGTAACTTCATTGAGTCTTAAGGGTCAATGTTTGAAAGCTTCTCCACTCCACCCCAAAATGAGGACTAGAAACATCTCAAAAAACCTCACTGAGATTCTCATGTCAATGAATGACAGCCACAAAAATTTATCATAGCAATAGGAAAATATTTGCAAGCATGTTTTCAAAAGGATGCTGTTAGTCAAGTGGAAAAAGAGTATCACACCACCACTGTCCAACAACCCAACTAGTTCAAAATATTAAATTCATTAAGCATTTTATTACTGTGGTCTCCCTAAAATATATAATTAAACAACAACATAATATTGCTTGTCGATGTAAATATAATTTTAAAAATGTCTTCCCACAGTCTCTGCTTACAGTATGAAAGTTACAGAAGCAATTCTAAAGTCCTCACCAAGGACAGTATTAAGAAGGTCTTTTTCAAAACTGTTTCCACTCCCATCTTTCATAAGCTTGTGGGAACACAGTGGGTTTACTACATTTATTATACATTCTTCATTAGTTATAAAGAATGAAAACCAAGTATGTATCAAAGTAAATCCGTACTTGACATCATTTTAAAATCCTTACTTCATTGGGAAAGGGCTCCTGGATGACAATCACCGATGCAGACTGGAGATGCATGACAATTTGTGCCTTAATTCTGGATAAAGCATGCAATAAACATTCTACTAAGTCAAAACAACCCTTTTAACATACAATAGTGTATATGAAAACATTCAAACTACTCAATGAGCATCTGAAAAAACATTTAAGCTCACTGAAAATGTAGGCTTTTTTTTAAATTTCTGAAAGGAAATCTGAGAAGGATTTCTGAAAAATAATGCCTTCCACTTACAGCCCACCAGCATCATCAGCTGAAGTCATCACAGTACTAGCAGCAATACTGTTATTACTGCTGTCAGTACCGGAGCTTAAAAGAAATGAACACTGATCATCGTAATGGCTGATTAATAGTTTTGTTTGGTATTTAACAATACAGTTATTAAATTAATTTTTAAAAATTAAACAACTCAGTTTCAAATATTAAGCATATTAACATGATCTAGTAAGCATGATATTTAAGATAAAATCAGTGGCCAAAATAGACAACATGCACCTTACGACTCTCTGCTACCTACCACGAACTTCCACAGTACATCTGATTCAGCCCCCATGCAGCTTCCCTGCCAGAAGAGCCTGTAGCCTGCTACAAAATCCACCTTCCCACAAGAAGCCAGACGCTGCTGTAATCAACACCTCCCAAGAACCGCAGCCAGGGATCTTCTGTTTGAACACCAATGTCATCTAGCACGTTCCCACATATTCACTACTTTCAAGTTCTTCCAACCCCAATGGAACCATCACACAATGTCTACGGTTCAGCCAGACTGATTCTGGACAAAACTCAATTCCCACTACTACTTCATAATCAATATGATGGAAACAACTCCATCCACACATCTCAGGAGAAGGTAAGCGGAATTATTAATTGGGCATAAAGTTCACCTTACATCTGCTTTAAGATAAACACCATAGTAATAGACCCTGACAGAACAATTAACTCTTTGGAAAGAACCCCTGACAGAACAATTAACTCTTTGGAAAGAACCCTGCAGCTAGATCCAAAGATCTAAGGCTCAGACTTCCACTACAGTTCTTTACTGTATTCTCCATTTACAAACAATACATCTTCTTCCACATTTTTTCCCCATTAGGCAAGCTCTGAAAAACACATGAACTTGTGTGTACTCCGCTCCTGAATTACTGATGGCAGCAGAAAGTGCAAATGGCTACTGCACAATCGAATGAAACGGCTAACACGCTTTTGCAGGAAGGATTTCCATCCATTCCTGTTCTCCGAAGCATTACACAGAAAAACTAGAAAACTGTGCTCCTACTGCTACTAATACCCCTTCTTTCCAATGCTCTGTAAGGATCTTGCTCTATTTCTAGACTCATTCTGTTAAGCAATTACAACTTCTATATTCTGCATAAGCCTAAGATACATATCTGTAGAAATCTCTCAGGGAATACTACAATGAATAAACACAGGCATGCCACATTTATTTTTTGCACCTTTTCAAAAAAGCTATTGTAATACCAAGTCTGTAGTCACTTGCAATTTTTGAAGACTAAAAATGTATCTTACTTTCTTGCTTTCAATTCAACAACATTGGTCCTATTTTCAATTTCTTTTTCCTACTTTCAGATTCACTCCAGCAAGCTTAAAAACACAGTATTAGAGATACATCCTTCCTACACACTAAGGTATTTATATATTTGTTTTTATCCACACTACAAAATATGTATTTCCTGCATACACTAACAATACCTGTTATGTGCATATTACATGATGTATTTTCTCCTTTATTAAGGGTTCTGAATTTCAATGAGTCATTTTGTTAAAATTTCCATTTTAGAAATAAATTTAATTACCTTCCTTCAAAGTGTCCAGTAACGCTAGGCAGCTGGAGCAGACCATACCACTTCTTGCATTTATCGTTTTATTAGGAACAATGTGTGCTACAGTCAGAACTAGGACTAACCACAATCAGAGTATTATTTGATACATCAAGGGATTTTTATCCTCAACTACCACTCATATTGCTGTGCAGCAGGAGAGTTTAAGCACTGCTTCAGCTGCACAAACACTAACAGTTACACCAAACGGAGTTTAGAACAACAGGAAATCTTTCACATTTTCAGCATGGCAGATGCCTCTTCCCATCTTTCAGCTAACATTCCAGTCCTCACTGTGTAATACATACAAACAGAAGAGTTTTAAATATGAATTAAAGTCTAAAGCAGTAAAAGTACGGGGAAAAAAAAAAAAATCACAGTGAGAAAAGGAGAGTGATTTGATTCAGCAGCATAAGAAAATGAGATGATTTTGGGTTTGGCAACGAAACTGTCAGTTTTCTTTACAGTGTATCAATATAATGATACTCAAAATTGAGATTAAACTATATTTTAGGGCTCTCAAAAGCTATTAGTAAGGCATTCTGCTGCTTTCTGAGTTGCTGTATGCGTATCAGTAATAATTTTAAACAGTACAGCCACTTGTAAAATGGAGTCTTATCTCCGCTTACAGCTAACATATTATTCTCTGTCTGGAATAGAAAATTCTTCCACGATCTGCTTTTCCTATCTTTCAGGTGATTATGCTGGCATTTATTTGCCTCTGAAGTTAAAACACAGACTCCATTCACATAGACATTTGTCCATATTTTGGACAAGACAGTGGATTTTTATTGGTCAGAAGCAGTACTTATTCACTACTAATGAAAACAATTTCAATGTATTAAGCAATCTATACTAGTAAGTTCCTAGAAGACAACTACTCAAGAAAAAACAGTGAAAAAAATCTTGTGGCATCTAGGTTTTTACCACATGCCAATGCTGTAAAAACCTGAGTATCTTATCTTCATTTGTGTCAGATTTAAGCTTGTTACTTGTAAGTGAATGGAAAGTTTTTTACCTAATTATTTGTTAATTCTAAAAGATTGAGTAATCTCAATGATTACTCATTGAGCTTATGACTATGAGTAGTTGCTTCGCTATCTTTCTTACCATAGTCTTCAATATGAAGGTATTTAACAAGAAACCAAAACCTTTGAACAGAGAAAAGAAAATAAACAAGAAAAGAAGAAAGCAGGAAAGGCATTCCAGTGTAAGTGCAAGTAAGCCACAAGTACCTGCCACATAACCTACAGCTTACCACCAGTCCAAGCTGAGGCAATACCTTCCGTATGGAAGAACATAAGTAGCAGTTTTAGAAAAAAATAATTTCACCAGGGAAAACAAAAAATAACTCTTTCCTTCACATCAACTACAGAGCATCAATTTCAAAGTATTACTTCTTAAAATGTTGGTTCTTACCTAAAAGATACAGAAGGTCTTACCACTGCTGGAATACACAACAGTTCTAAGACAAGGGTATCGTGCATTTGAGGACACATATTGGTATATGTAAGTCAACCTGTCACATGCTTCCCCTCTCAGGGATATTCTACAGCTGCAATTACTATCCCCTGCTTTTTTCAGAATATATTAAGTGGATCTTCTGAGATGACCAGGTTTGGACTATTTCAGATGGAGTACTGTCCCTCACAACACCATCTATTGGCCAAAATGCTATCTGCCTGTGACAGCATAAGGTAAGCGAAAGGCGATGAACTATAGGTCTTAAGTCAATGGTGTGATGTAATAGAGGAAGAAAAAAAAAAAAAAACAAACCACAACACAAACCTTTAGAGACAGCTAAGTAAGGGATAAGAAGTCCACTAAGTCAACAGCGCTTTGAGGCACGATCAGGTTTTTCATATGCCACCAAGCACTATAATCAATATTCACACATACCTAGCTGCATAATATTTGCTCCAAGTCTACTGTTCCAAATTACACCAGTTTAACTTTGCTCACATTAAGATTCATATTACAGAAAAATATTTAGCATAGACATAGCATGCAAGATAGCCTGCATTCATATTATAATTTATTCCTCAACACAATGAACAACTGGATCAAAATATAACATACCTTCCTATCTATGCTTGTACCTATGAGGACTGTATCACTTACAAAACCTTAAGTTAAAAGGAAATGGAGCATAATCATGTAGTGTAGAAAAATTCATAAACTATACTTTCCCTTGTTTTTCTTGATATATAATTTAATGTGCAGTGAAAAACAACCAACACAGCAGAGATCAGTAACTCATGCTCCAGAACAGAATATATCAAATAGCATATGCAAGGAAGACACAATGTATTATTTCCCTGAAACCACAAGAATTTTTGAAGGGAAACTGCCTCATCTGTGCTAAAACAATTTCAGAACAAAATACAGATACAACTTTTTAGCAGAAAATCACGGACTGAAATACATAATTTTCTCCTGTTTCAGGATGCAACAACATACCGTACCAGACAGAGAAAAGCATCCACTGGCAGCACTGCGAAGCTGAAAAAGCCCATAAAAATGTGAAAGTCTTGGGGAAAAAGAATAAACAAACTGCAACTTAATGTCAAGTCAAATTTTATCAGTCATATTAGCAGTAGTCTTCTCCACCTGTCACAATGCACAAAGTTGAGGGCCATGAAGGCCTTTCAAGTAGAACAAACACACAGCAAAAGGTGCTGAAACACAAGGGAAGGCAGAGTCTAAACATTTTCCATCAATAATCCCCCGAAACGCAAGGAATAGAGAAGTACACGTTAAAACATAAAGCAATGGTAAGGACAGGCTATTCTGAAGGGACCAACAGCAACGTGCTAATCTATAGAGATTTCCTCAGAAACTGACTTGAGAAGTTTAGTTTAAAAACACCCTAAATTGTCACAAAAACCCCATCTCAATGTACTGCACAAGCAACAAACTCCATGCAGCTGTATAACAACTTATTAAACTTAATATATTGTACCTTTAAAGCCAGAGGAGCTATTCAACCATGAACTCTGGTATCTGTAAGCCACAGCAATTCACACACCCAGTATGCAGTCCAACAACATGTCTCATTAAAGCATATTCAGAAAATCATCCAGAATCAAAGACACCATGAGAGGTTTTGGAGTAGTAACTCTCTGACATATGACCAGCAACAACTTAAACAGCATTAGAGATTCAGTGATAAAAACACCTCCTGATGCTTGAAAGACAGCATCTATGATTTGAAAGGGACCTCTGCAGCCCTCGTGGTCACCGTGATACAGAAAGAGAAGGGAGAGAAGAGCTAAAAATCTTTTAACACATGCTCACGGGAAACATAATTAAGAGGCAAATCATGGTCTGTTATTCATTTGTCTGACTGTATCAGACAATCCTAATCAAACCTCCTAAAACCCAACTGTTCCAGAAACTAAAATGGAGAAAAGAAAAATTCTTTTCCTGCTGTGTCTTCAAAGGAGGAAGAAAATGCACTCTTCCCAAAAAACATTTCCCTAAATCTTGTGTGTCAACTACAGATTTACTCTATCATACCAATCCATCACCACAAAAATGCAGCATTCCTATATAAAAATAAAAAATGTATCATTAGTGGTTTTCAACAGATTTCATGCCCAGCAACATCTGCAGAGCAATGTATTTCACTTAACCAGACCGGGATCTTTTCTAACCACAAAACCAAGCAACAGATTAATTTCAAAATAGCACAGGTCAGATGTACCGCTTTTCCACACAGATAAAGCAGTAAGTGCACTTGACCAAAAACTGTCAAACTAGACCATATGCTGTCCCATGACCCAAATTACTACATCAGTTTTAAGACCAAATATTATATGAAAGGTAACATCTGAATTAAGGTTGATAGCAAAGGTATTCTACAGATCCAAGTTAAGAAGAGCTTGTGAACAAACCCACGTTAAATTCATGGCCAAATTTTATAAAAAGCTTGCCAATTATCAAAGTTATTTTGTAATAACTTGTCTAAAACTTTACAATACTCACTCTTTGGACCTGAAATGAGGTCAAAGTGCTGAATCTGACATCACAATCTGTTGCCCTGGAAATTATTGCAATGTTTAGACAAAGAAGTTTATTATGAGATCTAATAGGATTGCTTGAGAGAAAATGTTTTCATTCTCTTCCTGAAAGCAACACAAGACAGACAGAAAGACCGGAAGCTCTTTGAGTAAGGACTCTTCCAACATTTTAACACAGAACCAAGCATATTCCAAATAACAGTAGAGATGCTCTTTTCTTCAGGGTTTTGGTCTAATAATTGGCGTTTCCTTCCAGCACCCCCATAGTTTTCATCAGAATGGAAGTCTCTTAAGAAAAATAAACCACAGAATTAAAAGTCCACTCACACTCGCATTAATTTAGGAAATTTAATTTTTAGTTAACCTACCCTGCTCTTCTATACATAAACTTCAGCAGCTTCTCTTCAAAGATAGCTAAAACAGCGGTGCAAGTTATAATACCACCAAAACCTTAACCTTGCTTGCATCACAACTTGTGTATTTACACTGGTAGAAAGACAGTTTATTTGTACTCCACTATGAGATAGTAAAGTACACCCAGTTTGTTCTCCATAGGCGAAGAATGTACTATTACCCACTCAAACCTCTGCTTTCCTGCCGACAACAGCACCAACCAGGCAGTCTTGATTTCATTTGCAATACTCAGAAGTGAACTCAAATTCCAATCACTACCAAACCTTACACATTTTTTTCATTCTCTTTTGCTTTTTACTTAATAAATTAAAGGTTTTAGCTTTTCAAAGTGATACATGCATATTTAGCAGCAGATCTATTTTTCAGCACCATATTAAAGTTCTTGATTTCATCATCTACTTGTAAATGTTCACCTCATGTAGGAAAAAGGGTATATCTTCTTAGCTTATTATTTAAATATTTGCAAGCTGTGTTGCTCAGCCAAAAAAACACAAATACCTAACTATGTCTTTGGTAAGAGGCTAAATAAAGTTTGTTCTGGAGCTATGAAGCATGCACTGATGAAGTTGGATTCTCTAACAACATATTTGCACAGTTTTAGTTAACACTATTCTACATCACCCAGCCTTCAACTCCTGCTAGGACAAAGAATTACAGACCTCTGAAGAGCAGGCAATATTGCTATTCTTCCCTCCTGCCAAAAAAATCTCCTATCCTCAGGATTTTTCCATCTTTTACTAAACACAGGTGCCTTTAACAAATGATGAAAACCTACATTCATTTTTACCTTCATTTGACAAACGTGGTTTCTTTTGAGCATTTGGAGATGACAAACTCATTCTACATTGAAGCTACCCTGCAAGATGCATGCAGAACACCACACAGTTCTGGAAGAATGAAATTTTTAGGTAGCCTCTTCCTCCTTCTACATCATACTATCTGGTGCAAGACTTGCAAATAGCATTCTGAGAAAAATTTTTCAATACTCTACAGGAAAAGATTATGTTCCTTAAATTTTTGCAGTCTGGCATAGAATTACATTTACCCAAAGTGATCTTTCCCCTGTGATACTCAGTCTTTTACTCAAGCTTTGAGGAGGCAGACATAAGAAAAGTCTTTCAACAACAAAAAGAGTGTTTCTGTGTCTGTCCCTTCTAGCCACTTCAGCTTTCACTGGTTTTCAGCCTTTCTGTTGTATGCTGGGCCACATAAAAAGAACGTCTAGCTTCTTCAGGATGAGATTGCCAGCTTGAAGTATTTTTAAGGAACTTTTAAAAATACTACCATGTACTTAGACTCTTAGGAAGCAACACTTAAAAGATCTCCAGATTTCTCTGGAATGTGAGCTGTCGACATTCAGGTGCTTTATCTTTCTCTGGGGAAGCTCTTGTGCTTGGACTCAAACTGTTCTTCTAAGGCACAATCAGCCAAGTTCTGTAATCTGTACAGAAGAGCAGGAAGTTCAACTTTCAGAAACAAAAAAAAACACCTAGGAACATTGCTCTGAATATCCTGGTATCAGACAGACCATGTGGACATGCTTCAAAGCATGTAATTTTACCCCAGTAAATCCAGAGGAATTCCCAATACAATCCAGAAACTCACAAACATACCAAGTTATCACAGTGAGGTAATCTACTTGGGAAAGTAAAAACACCTAGTTACTGACAGGATTAAAGATGTATTTCATTGCTAGATAACTCTCACATGAATGAATCACACCAGGGATGCCTGTGGAGAAGTGAAGAAAAGGTCCATCACAGTCCTTTCTTCCTACTCTTCTCCTACCCTCTCCTCTACAACACATTCCATACACTGCTTTGAAGTTCCCAAAATATAGGATGTTAGAATAAAGCACTAAAGAATCTAAGTTAAATATTATTTCTACCAAGGGAAACAAGCTTTCCCTTATGTTCAGAAACCGTTTAAGTTAAGTTTTGTTCCGTTCCCAGATTGCAGAGTACGCTGCACAAAGCCTGCGAGGAATTTTCTGTAATTGGACAGTACCATTTAAATGTCAACTTCTGAGTGCACAACTAAACAAGAATCACACCTAAAATACTGTTATTAAACAACCAGTTGACATCTTCCCTTATAACTTTCTAACCAACACACATGTAGTGTCAGGAAAGAACAAAAATAGAATATTCAAACCTGAGAAAGGGTGACTGACAAGATGGAAGGGGATCTTCCTGTTGAAATTTTCCAACTAATCTGTCTTTTGCAATGCTATTGTACAGAAACACTTACTAGAAAACGTTACCATCTGAGAAGTACCCCACTGAAACATGGCTAGATAAAACAAAAGAAAAAGAGTCACATTGACCAAAAAACCCTAGCCACTTGAAAAAGCAGAAAACTGTTAGAAAAGCAAGAAACAAAAGACCACAAAGAAGGAATACAGCTATGTTGCAAGACACTGAAAATCTAGCTACCCTAAAACAGAAAATATGCATCAGTCATTTCAAGGAGAAAATTTTACTAAAAACATAAGCAGAAATTGGTCACAATTTAGACAGGTATCGTAAAGACGTTTCCTAAGGAATTATTTTCTCTGATGCAACCCTAACAGTAAAAACACTCAAGACAAATTTATTTTAAAAAACACAGACAGCTACTTTACAGCAAAGACTTTTTAAAGTATTTGGTTTGCTTTTCAGCTAATATGGTAAAAATTCTGTCTAGTAGTGCTACCATGTTCTCCTATGAGGGCTTTCCTTAGAAAGGAGAGTATTTATTTCCTTTGTGAAAACAGTTCTTCAAAGCAAGGCCCTAAAATATCCCACTTCAAACTTGAATTGTTTTAATAAAAAGTTGTAATAGGTGCTTGCCCCAACAAACTGCCGTATGTTATTATTAGACTGTAGCCAATGTACCACTGATGGTATGCAATACCACAGCTGGAAAAATGTCTGACTTGCTATAAAGGCTCTTGAATATGCCTGAAAGCCTCACGGAGTCTCAGTTATTCCCACCTGAGATACACCCATACTGATCTTCACTCACAGACATCTCAGAATTCCCCCAGCCACATCTGGAGTACTTCACATTCCCCTTTCCAGCCCTTTTCTTTCATTCTTCAAAGCTTAACCAGCATTTATAGACCCTCTATTCTGCTATTTCACACACACTCCCCTCTCCTTCTCTTGTACTCCAAGGCTTCTCCAATCCAGGTCCCTGGAAGTCAGGTTGCTTCACACAAAGTTTATGACCTTAATAGAACCACACAGATCAATCGACCAGAATTTATCTTAAGTAATCAACACACTAATCTTCATTAAATACAGAAGAGTAAGACAAGATTGATATTTCAAGACCACTGTTCTCAAAAGAATTTGTCTCGTCACATTAGAGCACTTCAAAGTGAAACACACCTCATTAACACTGTCATTTTTGACATTTCATAGAAAAATTTTTTTTCCTCTTTTTTTTAATTACTGTTTTGGCAAAATTAAAGGACCAAAGTGTTTTTTTCACAGAACACTAGAAGGCTGGGATCACATCAGACCAAATCAGCAATTAACCTGCAAAGCAGTATTCGTGAAATCCTACTCCCCACACACACCTTAAATAGTTTCTTCAGGGGCACAAGGCATGAACGTCTAAACCCCTCCTGCCATAAAATTATCTTGAGGTACACAAACAGCAGAAGAAAAGAAAGCCATGCAACACCAGAGGCACAACAAAATGCCACTACTACTAGCTGCTTCTCACTGAGTTTAGAACCCATCTTTAAAAAATTCTACTTAACCTTCAAAATATTTTTTCATCGTACCAGGCAGAACTTCAGATTTTACAGATATCAACAGCACCTTCTATGGTTTAGATCTGCAGTCCCCATATAAGCTTCCAGCATTGCTTTCAGCCACAGTATGTACAAAATCTAAACAGAACCCAGAATACAATATTGCCTGGAGAGCACAAGATTGCCTGTGGCATGTTACTAATAAATTGTTGTTACCCAAAGGCCAATGAAGGTTAAGAAACACTAATCCAGACACATCACCAAGCTCTAGGAGGACCAGTGTGATTATAATGTACGTTTTGTCAAGGCTAGCAGAGCCAGTTGCCCTCTGAGCCAGCCCCACCACAATGTTTTGTGATGAGGTTACCCATGCTGCTGTAAATGTCATCTTTCATGTATGATATAAAAAACCTTCTATAGCTACTAACAATACCCTGGCATTGTTTGTAACACATAGGGTGTTGCTCTGGCTAACATCCAATTCCAGTAATAATATTCTATCTACCTACAGTAACCACGAGAAGATATTCTTCATTTTCAGCCCCAAGTGGTTTTGCAGTGCACCAGCAAGCTCTTAAAGAATTGCCATACTTCACTGCAAGTTCCGCATTTCACTGTGCATTTATCTGTCTGCACAGATCAGGCATTTCTCTAAAACTATAGAAACACCTTGAGATTACTGGGAATAAAGGAGCTCTTTTCATATGGCACAATTAGTCATATCAGCAGTGATAGCTATTTTGAGCAGCACTCATTAATCACTATCATTAGCAGGATTTCTGGTGCACCAGCATTCACTGTACCAAGAACAAGTCTTTTCCTAGTACAGTGCTACTGTATAAACAAAAGCAGCAGCACAATTTCCCTTGACAAAATCCTGTTTTGAGTAACAAGAGGCAAGTGGCAGCACTTAAAACTACAGTCAATTCAGGGCATACTGGGCAGCTTACTTATAGGATAGCAAAAACAGCTGATTTGCTGCAAAGAAAAACTGGTCATCATTTGTATGCTGGGGAAGAAGAGGTGTTAAATAGTAATAAATAGTGGGAAGAAGTGGGGAAAAAAGCTCTCAGGTTGGAGACAGCAGGAAAAAAACGCAGAAAAAATAAGATTCAAGTGATCAAATACAAGTTGATGCCTAAGAAGTAGAAGAAACCTAGACTTCTCTCAAACATTTTTAGCAGATATTTTCATATTACTTTGTATGAAGGATTATTTACTTGTTAATCAAATTCCAGAGTCTCAGAAGAGACTTTCAACTAGAAATATATTCTGTGCATGCATTATTTCTAGTTTTCTAACATCCCTGAGTAACTCCTGATTCATAATGAGAAACACCAACAGAGGGATTTATGCCTTACGCTGACCTAGGAAGCAGTACTACAAGATGCATGGGAAGCAGCGGCTGTGTGCTGCTTCCAGCCTGGTTCCTCACACCCCAAAGGTTCCATGAAGCACCAGAAACGTGCATGTTGGCCTGAAATGCACCTTCTTCACAACCATAGATTAAATACTTAGAAAGTCCTTCCTTCTAGAAGGGAAGAAAGTACAGAACAGAAAATAAAGGAAGAAAGTAAAACCTTGTGCAAGTCTTGAACTTGGAAAAATAGTAATTCTTTACAGAAGAAGGGTGCAGCTTATCTTCTGTAGAAATACTGCCTAGCAGAAGGCTCCAGCCAAGTGCAAAATCATGTTGATAACCATGATACACAAATAGCACCTGTGCACATACCAGGATCAGCCAACACTCCTGATCCCACGAGCTGCATACCAAAACCTTCATGTGGCTGGGAGCTACACGACACATACCACATACCTCAGAGAGGTGAGGGGAGCGTACCGCAGGAGCTTCAGTCACCCATTGCCCCCAGAAAACAACAGTTCCTCAAGAGCACCACTGCCCCTTTGTAAGACAGCACTGGGCTGAGAAAACAGAAACATCAAGCAACAGCAGCCTTAAAATCCACAGCAACCATTCCCCAACCTCTAGATTTGAGATTATCCAACAGCCACACCGGCTATTACAAGGTGCAGTGCCATTTTGGGAACCAAGCCTCAACCTTTTGCCAGCTGTGTGAGCCTCCAGAGCCACAGGCTGACCAACTCTGAAAAGCCAAGCAGTTTATTGCAGCTACACACGACTGACGTACACCACTCTTCAAGACACCCAGACATCTGTTCCTCTATAAAACCCATAATGATAATAATAATGGCCGATTTATATCTGTAACACGGTTTATAATCTCACGTAAAACAAACAAACAAGATCTTTCAACTTCTTTCAAACTTCTAAGCCAACATCCACCTGGCAAATATATACCTGCACCATTTCCTCTCCGTTCAAACAATAAAACCCCTCAAGCAGGGAGAAGCAAATGTATGAGTAAAGTTTTAAGCTACGGCCCAAAATGAGTTATCACCTTCTGCTTGCAGTTCCCATATGCATACAACATACTAAACATACGGCTAGATAACAACAAACAGCACTTTCAGTTAGCATCAGGTGAAAAATCCGTGCAAGCACAGCCCACTGCAGCGGCCGCCAAGGCGGAGACGCTCCTGGCCGCAGGCCTTCGGGCCGGGGGAGCGCGAAGAAAACCCACCGCGGGCACCGTGGCGGGGTGTGCTCTCGGGAGGCCGACGTTACAACCCTCCCGAGGGGCAGGTCCCACCGGCACCGCCCGGGAGGCCCGCACGGCCAGCGGGGCCGCCTCACCGCCGGGAGCTGGAGGAGCCCGACCGGGCCAGGGCAGCGCCGCGCCGCCCTGAGGCGAGGCCCCCGCAGCGGGGTCTCGCTGGCGCCCCGGGCAGGCTGGCG
>JAVKLA010000088.1:33217646-33244868 GCA_034782735.1 Sagittarius serpentarius
CTCCTCGCAGGGGCCGCCGGCGGCTCCTCCCAGCCCCAGCCCCTGCCGGCGCCCCCCGCCGCGGCCCGGGGGGGGGGGTGGTCCCCCGAGCGGCCGCAGGGCGCTGGCTGCCCTCCTCCGCGCCCCGTCCCCCTCGGCGCCCGGGGAGGGAGGAGCGGCGGCAACGCCGTCCATGCCAGCCCGGTGCCTCGCACCGCCAGGGCCCCGCCGGCCGGGCTGCGTGGCTGCTGCCGGCCGCCCGCGGGCAGCGGCTGGGCACAACCCTCGCCGCGGGGCCGGGGGAAGGCCGGTCGGCGGGAGCAGGGGCTCGGCGGCGGCGCTCACTCACCTGCCCGCAACAGCCCCCGCCGCGCGGCCAGCCCCGCTCTGTGTACTCCGGAAACGGCGGCTCCTCCGCCGGGCGCCGGGGAGGGGCCGGGCGAGGGGGCGGGCGGAGCCGCGAGTGACAGCGGGAAGGGGAAGGCGGGAGAGGGCGGGCGGCCGCCGGCTGAGGGGTGAGGGAAGGGCAGGGGGCGGCGGGCAGGAGGCGATGGGCAGGAGGAGGAGGAGGGGGCGGGCGCGGGCAGCGGGGGCCCCCTGGAGCGAAGGTGCTGCCGGGGGCACGGGGGTGTGCGTGTGAGGTGAGATGAGGCGGGGAGGGGAGCGGCGGGGTTGCCCCAGTGAGGGGGTGACAGGGCCCGCCCATGACAGGGCCCGGCTGCGAGGCGTGCAGGAGAACGAGGGTGAGGGACGGCCAGGCATAAGAAGAGAGAAGAAGGGGGGAAAAAGTAATCAGTGAATATTTTATATGTGCCTAAAATAATGAGGTTTCTCATTCTGTTGTTTTTTTTTGGTCAGGTGCAGTGTCCTTCCTCAGTATAGCAATTTGTGATGGAGATGGCCAGTGGCACCTGCAAAGTCCGTCCTGCAAAGTACCACTCTTCCATTCAAAATCACTAGCTGGAGAAACTGCAGAATTCAACACTGCTGCTAAATGGATTTATTTGGGAATTAGGTAAAATGCACAAAAATTATCTCGAATTGATCCCTTGGACATAATTGCCATGGTGCTACCAGCTTTAGGAATTGTTCGGAAACAGGCCTGATCCATGATGGCTTTGCTGTGTGAGTTTAAACTGGTTTGTTATTATTTCTCAGGCTTAATGCACATTTTATACAGAAAAGTTTGCTGTGCAACACGATGTATTTTCAAATCCTATTTCCATAGAAATAGTCTTCTGTTCATCCCATCTTTCTTAGTAGAGAGTGATTGTTTTTTATTTCCAAGGCTTATTTAGAATCTTACATTTTAAATGGAACAAGCATTTAATAATGTACAGATATGTCTGGTACAAGTTAGAAAATAAGGTAACATGTAATAGTAGGAGAGTAGTTAAAAATTGTTGGAATATATGTAAACAAAAATTTTGTCTACAGGGCTAAGCATCCGATCATCTGGCTCTAATTCCCCCCCAAGAAAAAACCCAAACCCACACACTTGGATATGATACTAATAAAGTGAAAATAACAGTAATTTCCACCAGTTCCAGTGCTGCTAATCAGAAAACTCTGTGGGAAGAAGTGAAATTGTCAATTTATTGGACACCTTCTAGCCACAAGCTAGAAATAGTCCTCAAGTAGTGTCTGTGGGGAGCTGCCTAGGAGCAATCTGTGGCTTTGTTTCCTTCTCTGTAACAGATGGTTGCTGGCAGACTGGGCTTCTCATCAGTGTGTTCCCTCCGAACTTTTCTGATTCTTGCATGTCTACTAAGCATGTCACCTCCTAGTAAATTTAGTCCTCAAATTAAGAGATACCTGGGAAATACTTGGAAAGCACACAAGGGAACAGACGGCTGTCATATTGTTGGCTCCTTCAAGAGAGAGGGGTGTCGGAGTATTCTTTGTACTGGAAGACTGCAATAAAGTGCTGGAGAAGGTATCTTTTTTTTTTCTTTCCTTTTCACTTTTAACTAAATGGTAGATGAAACTGATTTTAAAAAAGATAAAAAAGACTCATGAGGTTTCAGAAAAATTTTGATTGGAAGGAAGTATAGGTATGAAGTGGAAAAACTGAGTGTAAAGGAAGTTGGAAGGAGATGAAGAGGAAGGAAAAGGGAAAAGAAAATACTAGGATGGATTTTCCTTCCTCCCAGGCCAGATACTGAGGCTACACCTTAAAAGTAAACACAAAATGCCTCCCGTTTTTTATTTTTGTGTTGTTTAGGGTTTTTTCAAGGAATGAAGAGAGAGAGATTAACACACGCAAACAGACACATATTTTTAGGGATACTTACATTTCCTATCCTTGGGAAGTAGGGTGGCCACTCTGGAGCTTTTTAGCTGCAAGCAGCTCTCAAGGAGCTCAAGTGTTGCTGTTGTGCTGAGGTCGTGTCACATAGCCAGCACAGAGCAGAGCCGGGGACTGTTGTAGGAAGAAGCAAACCATCAGGAGTTACTAAGGCAGACATTACCACTCACACTTGAGTCTTGTTGCATGTCCAGTCCAGGCCTGTCCAAAAAGAAATCTAGAATCCCTGGTGAGCTATTGACATTTCCCATCTGCAAACTGTTCTGCTCTCCAGAAAACCTTCTACTCTCCAAGCCATGTACCTTGCAGTTCTTGGTCATATGAATAGCATGATACAGTGTTCACAGGATCACAACAATCTTCTGCCCTGATGAACAGCTGGCAAATCATATTGCACTAGCTGATGGCCATCCCCCAGAACTTTTTCTAATAGTACTATGTGTTTTACCAACACGCAGTTGTTCCAATAGATCCCAAAACTACATAAGCCATGCTGACTAAAGCATACTGTATTCACAGGCAGAAATTTGTTCTACAGACCTAGTTTTACAGTTCAATACAGTGCACAAACATGTTCTTTCACACTATCAGGAGGTGTCCAAATCTGCTCCTGTATTTTCTTACACTAGTGATTTAATTGAATTCAGTGGATCTGTGCAGAATTTGGTTCTGTCAACACTAACAGTGGAGTTACACACAACAAGCGTATTTTTTATTTTGACTTGTCGGATTTATTTACATATTACTATAATTTTTTTACAGTGCTGTATAACAACTTTAACACATAACTGTCTCTAAAGATCAGAGATTTCATTTGAAATTTATTACAGATGAAGTTTATAGATTAAGAGCATAAAGGCACAGAATACTGGTAAGAATCCTAGCCTTAAAGCTAATATGTCTTAACCAGATGGCAGGAATTTAAGACAGACTGAGAAATAAATAGGAAGTTCACACTTCTTAATATGAACAGAGTATGAAAATATTCAGTTCAGCAGAAGTGCATAATAACCAATGCAGAATAAAGAGAAAACTCTTAAGGACTGAAAATACGTAGTGTAGATATCTGTTGTGACATTGTACATTAAAATTATTTTCCTGAATGCTTACAATGCTATATTTATACTGACTATTCTATTTTTTTATTTTATGAATTCTAAATATTTTGAAAGATGGTAGTATGATTAACTATTTAGTAAAGTCATATGTAAATCAGCATAGAATAGATGTATTCAGTTATATTTATGATTTTCCTGTTGATGTTACATGTATGAGAAAAATGCTTTCCAAGACCTCCACTGAACAGGAAAGGAAGGAAACCAGTGCACTGTTTAAACAAAAAATGTAACAATGTTGTTTAGAGAGAGAGGAAACCAGCTTTGAAATGTATTATGAGTGCAACTTGATGTCATGGGCTGTAGGAGGAAGCAATCATTACCTCGGGGAAAAAAAGCAGCACTGGCACAATAGCCATGTGCAAATGTTTATAAGGATATGCATATCAACAAGGTGTGGGATAAGATTAGGAGGATGAATGTTAGTAAAAAAATCCCTCAAGAGTGTGTTGTCTTGTTAAAGGAAAAAGCTAAGTTACAAAAGGTTGTTGTGTTAGTCAGAGAGAGGTATGTTTAGGAAAAGGAAATGTGGGGAAAACCAGGGATATTTTGGAAAGCAGACTTGATCACTGATGTCCCATTGTATCAGCAGTGATTTTCCCTTTGTGGTTACTAATTATTGTGAATGCTGTAGTGATAGTATGTTGAAGTACAGCAAGAACAGCAGTAGTGTTGCATTAATATTTGGACTGTATATTTGCAGTTGAAGGGTGAGAAGTAATGAAAATACAGGTTTAGATCTAGATATATTATACAGTTTGTACAGTATGTCACAGTCCTTGTGGCTCGTAGCCTAACTCGTTCTTGCTGTCCGAATGTTTGACAATGCAGACATACACATAGGCAAATAAGACTTCTAAAAATACATTTCACAAATCATCCATTCCAGCTGTCAGGGTGAGAACAATCCTTTTGTCCTGCAGCCCTGGACAACTAAAATCCTATTTCAGACAAGTGAAATTTAGTTGTTTGCTGCCTGACAGGAAAGCTGCTGACCTATGCTTTATACCCCTCAGTACATTGACCGACCATTGTGTCCAACCTGAGGCTTAAAATGAGAATTGGCCTCTTGCCCAGCTTCTTTGTAAACACTACCAAATGGCAAAAGAAATGCATGGTTAGAGCCCCCAGCCTGCTGTCTGAAAAAATTCTTGCCTGTTACCTCCACAGGGCAAGTCCCACTTTAGAAAGAGTGAACACGACTGTCTATATACGGCCACCTAAAAATAAAAATAGGGACAATCACCTTTTCTTGTCAGACAAATCAAAGATTCAGGTCACCTTAAAAAATCCTAGGCTGCAAGCCAATGATACTGGCTATAGGGAAAATAAATATATATGTATATATAAATCTCTTAATCCTACATGGATCAGTCCAGTTTTGATTGAAGTGAATGGAGGCCATTGACTTCAATTGACGTTGGATGTGTCCCATGACCTTCTAGTTTATATATTTAGACTCCCCATACTAATCTTCTCTTCTACAGGTCTGATGTCATCACCATTATTATAAGCAGAACTTGTCACTTGATTGACAGCAAATAACCTTTCCAAAAAGTAGCCAACGAGTAAGAATGTTTTGTAAGAGTGACATATGATCATGACTGCCTGCAGTCCATTTTTGTTTACAGGCAGTGGAAGAATTTCAGATATTTCGAAGGTCAGTGTCCCTAGTCCAGAGATGAAGGAGAAGATGTGTTTGTTTTTAAATTGCTGTTCTGCTTAAAAAAACTGCCTTCCAGTTGTGCTGAAATGGAGGACTATAAAATCAATTATTTGCCCGTTGTGACCAGCTAGATGGGCACAGGAATGGAGTACTCCCAACTGCATGCACAAAATGGTCATTGGCATTTCATACTTTTGCTTTAGGAAGTCAACTACTTAAACATAATTTTTTTTAATGTCTGGTGATTCAGATGTCTGGGATCTCATTTTGCTTGTTTTCTTGAAAACTTTCACAAAAAGGAATCAGCTTGCAAAACCACAAAAATGTACTTCTCAGCCAGCTGTGGTAAAATAGTTTGTATGGCCATCTAAATACTGGAGAAGTTTTTATATTTAAAAAATTTATTCTGATGAGTAGCAAATGATTATGAATTCATTGTTAGTTAGCCATTAGCAGTTGGCTTAGAACTGTTCAAAGTATGCAGCAAATATGGAAGTGTTGAGAGAATATTTGTAAGACAAAGAACTGCTGTTGACATTTTGTAATACTAGGTCTTACAAGATCATTATAAAACAGATAGGCTGTAAATGTGTGAATGAGAACTAGACCGATTTTTTTTTTTTAAACTTAGAAATGAATATGGCATTTAAGTATATTACATTGTTAGGTTGTGACTAAGAGTAAAACGTAATTCTATGTAGTCGACCCAACTTACTAATAGGGTATTTAGGGCTTCTAATATAATAGAGTCAACACACTATTTAAGAAGAATTGAAACAAAATTTAGAATTAATTCTAGAAAATTTATAAACAGGTATAGAAAAATAGTATCCCTTCTACTAAATGTTTGAAATTAGAGGCTACCTGCCAAATTATGTTTTGTTTGACCTTGTATGACTGATTGCAGTAAGGTGTTATGCATGTTTTAGATAACAGAATTTGACTTTTTTAGTGTCTTATATGGGACATAATAATAATTCTTATTTTAAAGGTCTATACTAAACATGTTACCATATGAATGGTGAATTTTAGACTATTTTAACTTATGTTTATATAAATACACAAAAATTATATATGTTTATAAATATATATAAATATTTAAGGTGGTCTAGAAAGAAGCCTAAATGGTAGTTTTAAAGAATTTCCAATTGGTAGTTCCTGCAACACAGGATTGTTGCAGGGGGACTGTACAGGGGACTGAATGCTACTGCATTGCCTTAGTTGCTGTTAGGGCACTGTAACAAAGGCAACTTAATTTCATCCGCCTTAGTGGTACTGTTATTACCTTTTGCCTATACAGATTATTTTGTATTGTGGAAAACTGCCAAATAAGGAGTAATTTTGTAATGGAGAACATGGAATTATGAAAGTAGGTTGAACACAAGGATAACAGAGAAACATGTAAGCCAGTATCTCATGGTTCAAACTTTGCTAAATTACTTGATAACATACAGAAAAGTGTAGCAGGTAAAGCTGTGATCTCATGCAGGCATGACACATGAATGAACTAGTCTTTTCTCTAGAGTTTCTTCATTAATTACAGGAATACTCAAAGGCCCCGACTGGGATTGGGATTTAAGTAATCCACTTACAGGAAGGCATTTCTCAGGAACAACAAAATATGAGACTGACAAAGCTTCCTTCATAAATGATTCTTGCTAAACCCCTCAATACAGAGCCTCTTTTGGGTGTCCTATCCAAACCAGTCCAGGTCTCCTGGTGACATCATGAAATATGAGATGCCTATGAGCTAGTCGTTGGCCACGATGGAGCTTTGGCCACCTGTCTGTCCTATGCTTGAGAAGATATTCAGGATGTTGACAGAGAAGAGTGGGACTTATCTACTAAAACTTGGCAACCCAGTCTCATCTATTTTCCAAGGGACCAGTGCAGCTAGCAATGCTTGTTTGGCTGGGTACTATTTTCCTCTGGCTCCAACAGGAAAGCCAATGTAGCTGACCTCACTGGCTGCTTTCAGGTTCTTGATTTGTTTAGTCAGCTTCTAGTGCTTTCATACTTTCTCTGTAACTGCTGCCAAGAGTGTATTGGGTTTGCTTGCATTGTGGTCCACCACCTGGGCCTGGTTCTCCTTGACAAATCTGACATCAGGTTTGAACAGCTCACTCTCCTCATCATTAAACTAAAGCTGATGATACAGTGCCGAGTGATTTTTTGTTTGTTTGCTTGCTTTTTAAACTTCCAGCCAAAATGGTACACAACTGGCTGTATTATTAGAGGCAAATATCCTGCACTGCTGGACACAAGCCGAGGATGCAGGAGCAGGTCTCACAGTGTTTATGGTGCACCCTACTGTTGTCTTTTTCACAGCCCAGAAATTCCTTGGTTGGGTATTCATTTGCTTGAAGTTTAAGGGCTACCAGAAGTTACTTCTCTGGCATCCCACAATAATTTTAGATCCTTCCCCATCTTCCAAATGCGCCAGGGCATCTAAGGCAGATAGATGCCCTTTATGTCTGAGTGGGCTAGTTAAAGGTGCTCTCTGCATCCCCTGTCTTAATTTCTATGTCCTCCTTGTTTCAAGAGGCACATGCAAACCTTTCTACTGTTGTTTGGCTCCAAAGGTCCCAATTAATCTGTCATTAATACAGATTGTGTGTAGCTTTGTTGAAATTGATAGTTGTGGTTCCCAGCTCTTTTGCATGACATTTAATCAATTCCAGTATTGTAAAAGGAGGTATAAAAAGCTACCACGTCTGTATCAGACTATCAGATCACAATCCTCACTGGTGTGAGAGGCAGGAAACAAAACATCAGTCCCACAAGAACTGCACATACACAGTATGTACCTCGTGTGAGTTGTATTTGTCAGCGTGAGGGACCGTGAGACAACAGCCCTGTGGTGGCAATTGACAACTGAGGTTTGAGGGGAAGAAAGATTTTCAGCTTTGTGTGTGCACTGCTAAATAATTCAAAGAAGCAGATAAACGGTACCTACAGGTGCATTTTCTTTTAATTTCACACTGATGAATCAAGATACTATAACCCAAATATATATACTTCAGATCCTTTTAGGCACATCAAGCCAACAGTTACTAAAAGATAAGGGAGTAGTAAAGCAATCTGTAGGCCATACAAATTCTATACACCAGTTGTTTTCTGTTGTTGGATTTTGCATATGTTAGTTTTCTTTTGGAATTCCAAGAGTTAGAGTGAGGAAATGATATGATATAGATCTTTCAAAGATAAGCTTTGATAGTGGTATTGAATGTCAACACACTGTATATACATCTCAAGGATCTTTGTAATTCCAAGAGTTGGAAGATGAGAAGGCAATAAATAATAGGATATGGAGTATACTCTTTTTTCTTTTTAATGGGACAATATTTCAGACATGGTGATGTAGTTGACAGATGTTCGATTTAGCATAAAAGGAAAAGAAGAAAAGAGATTGAAATGCATAGTCATATAGGAAATAAAAAAACTAATTAGTAAGGGAACTAATTAGTAAGGGAACCTATTGTGAATTTATCACAATATTATGCTTAGCTTCCTCTGAGT
Organism: Sagittarius serpentarius; assembly: GCA_034782735.1. Lineage (NCBI taxonomy): Eukaryota > Metazoa > Chordata > Aves > Accipitriformes > Sagittariidae > Sagittarius > Sagittarius serpentarius. The sequence goes on from JAVKLA010000088.1 coordinate 33,226,234, forward strand.
AAGCTAAATACATGCTGCCTCAATATGAAATAAAGGTAATATAGAATGATAAGCCCATCATTTTTTATATTTCACTAATGCTACCTGTAATCAGTTTTTATCCAGCTCAAAGACGACCTTAAAACATGCCAAGAAACACATATGTACATGCACAGGTACACACACGTATTTGTCTTATCTTTAATTGTTACCACAGATATTGTGAGAAATTAATTACCTGTTTTTACAAAGATTGATATAATAAAAATACACAGAGTTGATTTGTCATATTTATCTTTGTTTTTCACCATACCAAAGGCTACAAATAGAACAAGATGGTAAATAAACTGCAGTAGCACCAGGGCTTATAAATAGCATTCTGAGTTGGGGACACAATGCAGATCTAAATACTTTCTCTTCTGTACAAATTTGGAGAGAATTCTGTCCTGTCATAGAGGCTGTATCAGATAATGATAATAAAAGTAGTTAAAAACTTCTATTACTGTGCTCTTAAGTTAAAATGTACAACATGCACATCTATCCCCCAATCTACTCAATACTGTTTCTAGACAACAAATAATCTGTAAAGTTCTTGAGGTAACATGAGTTGCTATTTCCTGGAATAATTACCCACAGACATGTGAGTTTGACCCCTGTGCCAACTAACAAACTCCTAACTATGTACACAGGGTGACCCCAATGGTTGTTTCAGAAAAGCAGGATTTGGGGATTGGACACATTTGTCCCTGACAGGAGTTGTGTTTTTCTCTTCACATGGATTAAATAATATACTGACAGTCTTCAGAGTTGCTAATTTTGGCCTTCTGATTTCAAGTTCCATGCAACTTCATGTTTTGCTTCATCTCACAATTCTAGGAATGGTGGTTTCCTGAGAAAATCAAGTTCATAAAACTTTGGGACATTCTCTCTCATGGTTTTTGTGCATGTAGAATTGGCAAACCAGCACAGTACATAATAAGAATCTGTAGTGGTTTTATACCCTATGTTTTTAAGAGTGTGTAATCATTTTTCTGAAAATACATAAACAGAAATCTTTGTAAAGCTCATTTCTACAGCTATACAATGGTATACATGTAATTTGGGGATTTCCAGCCATAACTGTAGTAGCAGTAACAAAAGATATTTAAAGCCTGTTAGCTTATGTCATGTTTTTACTTAATGATTTTAAAAATCATGGTGCTGATCTTGCAGTGAGATCCATTTACACAAAGATCTCATTGAAGGCCCGGGACTTGCAGTTAATATGATTCCATTCTGTGTCTAATTGCACTCCTATTTGACATAAAATAAATGTGGGCATTTGTTTCAAGGTCGGCAATTTATGAACTAAGAATAGTATTTGTAAATATCCACAAAATCCAATTTAATAGGAATTTGAAAACCTCAAAAATGCAAAGATCTGGAAAGTTTTCCCCCTGCAAAATTGTATGGTAGCATGAAGGATGAGGTACAAAGTTGTATCTGTAATTAAAGAGCCTGCAATTATTTGCATTGTCATTTGTGCCCTCTGTATGACCTAACCCTTTTAAATTCAAGGAATCTAGTAATACACACAAGCAAAAAAATACAGGCAGGTATTTCAAACAGAATCTGTAGAAAGAACAACAATAACATACTTCTTTTTGAAAAGATTCAGTCTACAGAACTGGGATTTTAAAGAGATACTGGCAAAAGAATCAGGCTTATCTGATATGCACAGGAAAAAATGTCAACCTGAAGGGTAGACATTTTCTAAAACAAAATCTACATTACCAGAGAACTTCCTTGAACTGAAACAAGCTGCGAGATGGGCTGATTTCTTAAAATATTAACAGTAAATTTTGAGGAGACATTCTCATTATGCTTTCACTAATGCAAATTTATTAAATTGCAATGATAATAAATCTTGAGAGATTACATTTATAAGTGAATATCAAAGGATTGTTTCTGGGTTTTTTTAAGACCTCGAGATTTGTTTGGCATGTAGCTGAACAATCATTTACCTTTGCTGACAGCCTGATTTACGTTACTAGACTATGTGCTGCTGTACACCAAATGGCATTGTCCAATTGGGTTTTATTTTTAGGCTATTTTGTAGCAGATGCAGACCGGCACATCACTGCTTACTCTACTGATGTGTGTTACATTCCCAGCAGGAGCCCCGCTGAGAGAGGAGGAAGGAAACTAGTCGCAGAAATGATAGCAGTGCAAAGCACAAGTCTCAAAACTCTGCTTTAGTGGGTCAGCTGCCAAGAATTATATGTGAATGGTACTTTAAAGCTGTCTTTTCTTCCCATTAGGGACTCGATTTACAATCAAAAAATCATACGTAGGGAATTTGCTAGAACTTTGAATTAATATGCACACGACCAAAACAGTTAAAGTCACCTCCTATTTGATACTGCAAATTCCTAATCCTCAGACATGTATGCTATTTGCTGCAGCAATGACGAACATTTAAAATAGTAAGCATATTTTAAAGAATATATTCCAAGAGCTTGGTTCTACTGCTTTTAAGATGAGTGGCAATCTTTGTGTTAAACTTAACAGGAGTAGATCAGATTCTGTGACTGCAAAAACTGTATTTTTCTACAAATCAAAGTAATTTAAATGTCTGTATTAAACCATTTCCATTATGAAAAGTACTTTTAATCTGGAAATACGTAGCATTTTCTCTAAACAGTATGTTTTAAGACCTCTCCTCTCCATTGTATAGTATATGTGCAAAATAAGTACAATGTGTAATGTTTCTATAATCATAATTACACATAATTATAATAATTAATATTTAACGCTAATATAATGTATAACAAATATAACAATTACCTGAAAAAGTAATAGTTATGGGAACTGACATAATTCCACTTACATCAAAACGAATTTCCCATTGTTTTCAGAGGAACCGTATTTTACCTAACTGATTGGCTTACCTTACAAAAACAAGAGACAACGATGGCTGGGTCACAGACCTGCAAACCAGGCTTGCGCAATGATTTCCTCTGTGAACTTGGCAAGTGGTTTTACTGTGAATATAGTCAGAAAGTACACATAATTTAACAACTTCACTATCCTTCTACGTGAAAAAAAAATCTGCTTGCTTTCTTTTTAGATGAATATTTTTCCTGCCGGTTTGTCTTATTAGTGTGACACCACTAAAGCAGTTATGAAAGAGCAAGCTTCCTGGCCATTGCATCATTAGCGGAATTACTAATTGTGCTTCCTGAATCTCTAGTCATTTTCATATTAAAGTCAGCAATAGTAACTTTTAATATTAAATGGGCCAAGCTGACAACTAGTAAATAGATCTTTATTGAAATTGTAAACTGAATGTAATATAAAAATCAGAGGAGGCAGCATTGCTTTCTTCCAGTCACCTTTCCGAGTAAAAGTCTTACTTCAGCTTCTCTGCTTGTAAAGGAAAAGAAACACTGAATTGCAAGAGACTGGGTGAAGTTTAAATGTAATGGCTAAAAATACTTCAGAAGGAATTTACCTCTCAGTATTGATTACACAAAAAAGAAGAAAAACTTTCTGCATACAGTTGGCTTCCCAGAATACATGAAAAGAATATGTGCGCTCAGAGCTGCTTTTGTGTAGCCACTGGAACCTGGATGATTGCCGGCCATCATCCTGCAGTCTTTCTGATGGAGCTTTCTGAATCTTAGCTGCTTTTGAAAGGGGCAGTCCCACCGTACCCTCAGCCTCAGACTTCACGGCTGCTTGCGCTCTACATGCAGTAATGTTCTTGATGCTACGTGCTAAGCCAGATGATGACACTTCAATAACAATCTTCTGCTGTGTATTACCTTTTTTTGCCAGAGGTCTTTTGCAAGAGGGAAAGATTTTTGCATGGACACTAAACTGGAGTCCAAGTGAGCACTCTGATGCTCCATAGTGTCATCTGCAGCTTGAAAACAACTACTGCATGGAGCCTGATTTTATTGCCATTGAAGTCATTGGTGTCTCAACATTTTCAGTTGTGTCCCTATACTAATGTTTATGGCACAACTGCCAATTGACCATTAAATTTTACCCTCAAGTTACACATACATACCTGAAGCGATTTTGTACTACTCAAGTAAGTGTTCTTGACCACCATCAAAAGCTCTGATTTCTGTAGCAGTGGACATTACAGAAAATTCATAGTTATTTGCTCATTATTCATAAGAATACCCTTGCTTTCTGTAGCATTTGCTATAACATAATGGCAAATTATAATTAATTACCTGCCTTGTTAAAATCCATTGCGTATAGAGGAATTGTACCCAAGATGAACGTATTCCTATGCTACCAAAACAGATTTAAATCTGGTAGACAGTAACTGTTTCATTTGACAAAAAATAGCGGTCTTTGTTAGAACCAAGACATTTTAGAGAAACCGTGACTTGGTAGATTTAGCAAAACAATAGTTAACTGAAGAGGAGATTTTTTTCTGCGCTAATATAAGTGATAGTGTCACAATTTACAAATTCAGGAAACATCTTCTAAAAATAACTCTTAAAACAACTAGACACCTCTCTCCAGTGTAGGATTCTACTGTTGGGTTTGGCTTCCGTAATCATATAAACAGTAGTACCTGTGCTCCTCTCCGAAGAAATACATAGTTTAACTACACATGCATCTTAGTGGAGACAAGAGACCCAAACGTGACAAAAAGGAAATTGCTCTCATCTTACAGAGTTGATTAAAGCTTTAGGCGTAGAGCTTTTTAAATGACAAATGCTCAATGAAATAATATTATGTCTTTATACTCCAGAGCACTATTACTCTGAGGTTTCAGGACTTTAAGACAAGTTAATTAACTAGTTACCATTCATGTAAAATGTTAGCATTACAGTCATTTTGTGGGTTGATAACTGAAGCATGGAAATACTGGATTCTTCAAAAAGGATGAGATTGGGGTTCTCTTCCATGTGTATTCCCTATCAGGTATTTACAGAGATAACTGCTTATGCAGTAGTGATCTCCATGGATCTTCCATCAAGTTAGCCCAAAAGGAGCAGGAACTATTTTGGGAGAGACTGTGAACAACTTCAGTCATACCCAAAGCAGAATGTTAATGCAGCCTGAAGCTTTGTGTTGGACACTTGGGGGCCCAAATATGGTAGTTAAGAAGCCAGGCAGTGTTCTTAAGGATTTGAAGCAGATGCATATTCAAGGAAAGAACAGAGACACTGTTGGCTGTTCTGCAGGAAGGTGAAGGTTTGCATCACTTAAATATTTTTTTTTCCAGAAAGTTGCCTGCTATAAATAGGGGAAATAACGTGCAAATTAGGAAGCCACTGTTAGGTCTATTGAAATGTATACCTCTGCACAGGGTTGCTGAAATCTGTTTGTCGTTTCAGTATAATTAAAGAATATGATCACTGCAGAATACGACTCACAATAGAAATTGCGTGCAGTGTGGGTATAGGAATTGTTCAGCTAATATACATTTAGCCTAATGTCTTGTTTCCAAAAGAAGCTATCAGCAGATTTGGAGGAAGGTGTAGAAGACCCATAGGTAATGAATAATCTGCTGTACATATTAGATCTCAATTTAATCTTAAATCTGTTTTGAATGTTAAAAACTTGAAGCATGAAATTTTCATATACTTACCACAATTTTTTACTCAAAGAAATCATACTTTCACGTATTACTGGTAGCAATTTAACCACTGAATCTCTTTTTGAACCTCGTGAAATTGTTAGTCTCAATTATTTCCCTGAACAATAAGTTTTGTAATACAATTACATGCTTATATTATTTTATTATTGTTATTTTTGCATTTCACAACAAACTTCCTCTTGTGTTCCTGTTACAGGATGGCAAGAACTGTAGTTCAAAAACTACTTTTTGTGTAATATTCTGTAATTTTTGTGGGTTTTTTTTTTGTCACAGGCCTTTCAGGCCTGATTCATTTTAAGGGTAAAAACCAAACATCTTTCAGTTTGCAAAACAAAACACCTTTCAGTTTGCCTTTTCCCTGGCCCAGGTCATTCTTCTCATCCTTCTTTTAATTTCATCTAGCTCTGCAGTATCCTTCATTGAGACCTTTGCAGCCTGTATCATTGCACTTTCTTCCAGATGAAGATATAAATATTGATTTCTCTAACATTCTTCAACTTATTATCACTTTTCTTATGCATCTCAACAGTTTGTTTACTTGTTTTGACCACAGCTAAATATGACTTCAGTCTGTTTTCTAAGCTGATACACTTTTTTAGAATGCTGTGAAACATATAAATAACTCTTCTTCCCTTCCATAGCACAATACTTTGTAGTTATCAAAACTGAGTTTTGCTTGCCATCAGTCTGCCCATGTGATGTTGTCTAATTGGGTCTTTTGAAGTTCTTTCTAGTCCTCTCTAACCTTAATATAAATAACCTGTCATCTACAGATTTTGCTGCTCCCTTTTCAGATCTTTGCTTTCTTCCCAGATCAGTAATAAATATATTAAATCAGAGAACTATTATTTTACTTGGTAAAATAGCTAATATAATTCTAATACAAAAAAGCTGTAGGTTGACAATTTTTGTGTCTCTGAGAAAGTTAGTCCATTTCCTACCTGTTTTAAACTCTTATTGCCATTACCCACTTTAGAATGCCAAGTAATTTAAATATGGTGGCTTAATGCTCATTTATAATCTGGCTCCCTTTTTCATAGATGAAAAGCTATCTGTAATAATAAGAAACTTATAGAAAATATCTCTGTTATGGACCATGGAAATTTTTATCCCACCATAGTACAATTTATGTTCTTAGGATGCCTGTGTTACAGCGGTTTTGGCCCACATAAATATTTCTTAAAAGAAGAAAGATGCCTTATTAAAAAAAAGTCTAATTTCAAACTTTTGAATCTTGAGTTTTACATGTATAAAAAAAATAATTTGGTGCTTTGGACAAATCTCTAGTTTTTTAAGGATGACATCTTTCAAAAATGTTGATTATTAACAGAAACCCTAGTGAAACTACTGAATTTCCCATTACCTTCAATGGGTAAAGAGATGGGCCACCACTGATGGCATTCAAAAGCGCTGCCTCTGTATATAATCATCAAAACAAGTGATGTTCATTAATTTTTTTTTCAGAAGGGTTACGTTTGTGTGACATCATTGTGAGACGAGTTCAAAACAAGATTCGTAACCATTATGCAATTCCCTGGTAAGAACAGGGGGGGAAGTCCATAGGACCGCATGCAGACACTGAATACTCAGTGCAGTATTGCCATCTGTTGGTAATTGCTTAGCAAAGCTGCAGAAGAACTGCTACAAAGCCTTGGACGATGAACTGCTACACTGACTTGCTGTAGATTATTACTATTTTCTGCTTCCGAGAGGTTGCGTTTCCTTGGCAGGGCATTTGCCGTGTACTGCTGCATTGCTGTGGAACTGGCTGGACAGGGGGTCTCTGGCTCCCAGCTCTGGCCCAGATTGTTCAGACCCTCTTCCACATCTGAAGCTACTACCCAGGACAAAGTCTGTGAAGACCAGGCAGGTCTGTAGCAGGAATATTTAAGAATCCCCCCAGCCTTCTGAGGGGGAAAGAGAAGGGAGTGGAATCTGCAAAATTTCTCTGTGAGTTTTAAAACCTGTGACAGATAAAAAGCATATTAAAAACACAGGTCTACTTTCTAGCCAAGAAGTGTTTGCCTATCATTAATCTAATCAATGGTAATACGTTTTAGTACAAAAGATGTGGCGCAAGACCTGGAATGAGGAGTGTGGAGTTCCAGTTCCAGCAACTCATTAGGAAACCCTCAAAGAACCATGTAGAGGTTTACTTTTCCAGCCAAGCTGAGATGCTCTGCAGCAAGTTTCAGGAGTGCCAAGTATCTGTACGGTAGATTCAAGATCGGATACCTCTGCACAAGATCCATCAATATCCATGTTTCCTAAACATGCATATTCCAAGATTTTGTTTTAGCTAATGAACCAAAAGTCCTTATGAGGACTATATGAACCACACAATTACTACAACCAATTACTAAATACAGAAATTAATTCCAATAGACAAGCAATAAAACATAGAAAGAATTAGCAGTGGAAGCCTTAAACAAAGTAATCACCACCTGTGATTGCTGTCCTGACCATCAAGAAAGACTTCAAAAGTATTATGAAAAGACGAGCCCAAGAACAAAAACGACAGGTCAGAAAAAAACATGGATATAATGGAGACATTGATTTTCCACTACATTGACATTTTCCACACACATACTACCTCATGGCCCAAAGGAAATGGGTAACTGCTGTTCTTTGTTCTGTATAAGACCTGTATTTACTTCTCACCTTGCAAGTTTCCCCCACTGTTGCAGATGCCAGGTACCCTTTTTTTCCTTCAAATTGTTTTAACTGATTTACCTAGCAAAGTTCAATTCAGAGCAATTTCTTCCTGTCTACCCTTAGCATGATGTTTGCTCTCTCTGTGCCAGATCTGAAGAAGAGTTTGTTTGAAGAAGAGACTATCATAGTCTGAGTAAAAAGATTACCTCTCCTTGCAAGCCACCCCTTTCTTAAAAATTTAGGGCACTTAAATTTATTAGAAATACTTAAAAATGTAGGTATAGATGATCAGCTCAAATATTTCAGAATTAATAAGTACATTGACACAGTCAGTCCTGACCTCAGTTTGCTGTGTGCTTTTTTCCTGAAGCATGCTCCAATCTCATAAAAAGTGCATTTCTTTGCTGATCTGAGTGAGCTCTATTCCACCCAATTCACTGTAGTGAGTGTGCATTCGGGTTTCTTCCACTGCTAAAATCAAAAGCTGATGGCTGTGAAGCACTCTGCAAATGTGGCTCCTTTTTTGTATTTGAAACCAGGGACTGGGTTTGAAAGTCTGGTCCCATTTCTTATTTATCCGTCCTCAGAAGAATCCATTCTACTACTTTCTCTGCAGCCACTCAAGTATTTTGTTTCATTAGCGGAAGACAAAAGCAGGATTCAAGACTGTGGGTTTGTTTCCTTTCCTATAATAAAATAAGTTAGTACAATGGATTTAAATGGAAGTAGAATTATATATGAAATTTTTTTATTATGCCAGAAAATTTCAATTAGGGGAAATTAGCCACTTGGTTCTTCCTGATAAATTAATCATAGAGATTATCTGTTAAACGTGCCACTTAACCTTTCTGGCATAAGTGCCTGAGGCAGTAGTATTTAGGCTCTCCACATTCATTTAGAAATATTAATTTCTATGCAGCTGTCTTCCAAAATGGAATTTTCACTTGTCTTTTTTATAAGTAGGTCATTGTGCAGCTGTTGTTAATAGAGGCTGGCATTTGTAAAATGGTAAATCCCCCTTTGTAACCTATTGGTCACAAAATTGATCTCCATCAGTTAGAGAATATCCTTTACTAAAATGCCCTTTCTCAGCCCCAAGGCATGTCATCCCTCGCTATGATAGCCTTTGGCCTTTTTGGAATGGGAATGTGTTTCAGCTGGTTGTTTTGCAAGACCTGAAGCACCACTATGTTCACACTATCTGTCTTCCAATAGTTTAAGGTTTTGCCTTGGCTCTACATTATCGCTTCCATCTACATTAGAGCTGCCTTAAAATTAATCTTGAGGGAAATCGGTATGACAGCTATCAGCTGTCAAAGAAACAGCTGTTTCAACTGCTGAACCTCCCAGCTCCAAATTCTCCTTCTACCTTCTACAATGAAATCAACTGGTCTTTTCAATGTAGACAAGGCCTTACTGTCCCTGTAGTGGTCAGCTGTTGCACAGCTTATGGAGAGAGAAGCAACTCCTGGAATGAGCTACAAACTTTATCCTGTGGTCTTTAAAGATTAGAATTAGGACCTTGGCCTGGGTATCTTTCTCATATGTCACAAAATTTGCATAGTCTGCTGCAGAAATAATTTGAACTCTGGAACTCTCTGAGGTGTGTATACCCTGTATCCTAGGGAAAGAAGAGAGGAAGGAACAAAGTGCTGTCACCAAAGGAGGAAGTCTAAGAAAATAAAATATGCATGGCAAATAATTCATAAACTTTAAGGTTAAAGAAATGAGAGCGATCTTCTCAAAATCTTAGAATAAAGTGTTAAAAAAAAAGTAAATTGAATTTACATTATGTGAACAGCAAGCATGTTAGTTATGAGCAACAAAATCAGTGTTTTAGAAAGCAGAATTGGTAGCAAGGCAGTGATGTTACAGTCACAGTTTGTATGTACTGTGAACTAGAATTAACACATTATTGATTACCTTATTGATTACCTTAGCCTATACATTCTTGCACAGATACAATTAAGTATGAGAAGAATGCTTGTAGATTTGTGATGTGAAGCCAACAAAATCCTGCTGACTTTGGGTTTGGGTCAGATAAACTTGAAGATCTTCAAGGTTTAAGATCTGGAGGATTTGGAGACAGTTCAGATAGCGCAAGTACTATGATAAAAGACAGGGAAGGGGAAACAAAATTGAAGAGACCTGTGTTGAAACTTGGACTGAGGTACAGTTGGGCTTTTGTGCTGCGTAAGGACATGAGATTCAAATTTCATATGAAAAGGAAAAGAACAATTACAAAATTCACAACTGCTACATGATCAGAGCAGTAAGAAGCTACAGAGCTATACTGTGGTTTGACAGTTTGGAAAGGAAGTGCAAAAGTGAGGTGGCCAGAAAAGAGAACTATAGTAATGAATGAAGATTTAAGAAAGGAATCATCAAAAGACATTTTAGCAGTCATGTAACAAGAGGCAGTGAAATCCTGAAAGTGAAGAGAGTAACACCTCAGATATTGCCCAAGTTTTGCAGTGAAAGGCAGCACAGGGGAATTGATAATTTTGAAATAATTAAAGTGGAAAAGTAGAAGCAAAATTGAGACATCATTACTATTTATGAAAACAACAGGATAGCTAGGAGGACCTGCAAGAGAAGGAAATGTAAATTTGTATACATGGCAGACGTTCGGCTTGAAGCTAATCAGTAGCAAGCGGTGAAGGTGCTCTGAGGACAGTGACTACTGCTGATAGCAGGAGAGAAACTCAGGAAAAATGTATGCAGGGGATCCCTGGATTTGGTAGGGATGTGGTGAGACCACTTTAATGAAAGTGGCCTGCATCTGCCCTGATTTGAGAAAAATCGGACAGGTGAGTCAGGACCATTTCATGGCTGACTATCAAATGCTATCCACAAGGTAAACATTTTTAAAAGGATGTGTGTTCTCTCCCTGTGACTATTAGATATTTATTAAGCCAAAGAACTTTACATCCTGGGTTACAGTGTAACTATGACCAGGAGTCTAGGATTATTGAGGGGTTTATCCTAAAGGCCTTGAAGAGGAAGGAAAACATGTAAAGTTTACACGGCAGTGTGCATGATGACCTAACTGGCTTCTTAAAAGACTTACTGGGCACTTGTGTGCTTCTTTGTGGAATCAACTCCATGGCTGAATTGTTACTTGTAATTTCATTTTCCTTCCTTACATGAAGGTATGTGGGGAATGACACACACTGATGGATGGTCAGGTAGATTGAGGCAGTACGAGAAGCAGCTTTGCCTTGGAGAAATTGCCCAAACCTATGATTGTCAGAGATGAGAGTGGCCTCCAAAAACGTAAAAAAAAAAAAGAAAACTTATCAAGCGCTTAAGATTTATTTTGCTGAAGAAAAAGGCTTTGGCCTATTAAACAGTTATGTTAAATCTGAAAAAGCAAACCTTAGAAACAAGCAAGTGTGAGGTAAGGAAGAACCTTTTTTAGACCGTCTGTTGTCACTATACTAGAGGTACACATTTGCTAATGTAATTAAGGATCAGTTAAGAATTTTTTTTGTTTTGCAGCAAGGAAAAGATGCTGATTTTGCTGCTTAAGATTTGGGCTGTGATTTTAGCAATCTGAATCAAATTCATGCTCTGTAACTCTGATTTAGGCCCAGATCCATAAAGGGGCTTAGGTGCTTAAAATATGACTTCACTGGGATTTATTCACCTAAGCTGCCGAGTGCAATCTCTGGAATTTGACCTGCTGCTTTACACGGCTGTGTTTGAACAACATTCTGCTTTATGCCCAGAACAGCCTTTTTTTTGCCCTGAAGAATGGCGCAGCTGCTCACCTGCCTGCCCTGGCCTGCCTGCCTTCAGAGCGAGGGTGCCACTGCCCCGGAGCGGCCCGGCAGCGCAGGCCTCCAGCCCCCGCCACTGCAGCTCAGGCCTGTAAGCTCCTTACGTAATGGCGGGGGGGGGTGTGGAAAGCCAAGGTTCCCAGAGCGCAAACCAGAGCAGCTGGCATGTCATGCCGGGGCCATCTGAAGCAGAGGGTACATGATGGGGGCAAAACGGGTGGGCCCCCCTTTGGGGGGGATTTAGAGGTCTAGCACAGGTTTCAGGGTGGCGTTGATGCCAGGCTGGGGTTCAGAGCCGCATCCCCACCCTGAGGCCTCCTGCTGGGACCGCAGCTTTCCTCACCACGCTCCCCTCAGCTGGGCTGCGCCACGCAGGACCAGGCCGTGGGGCCAGCCCAGGATAGAAATAACCCTGAGAAGAGACATTATTTTTAACCTGGTCAGCTCCCTATGCACCTACACGAGCAGCGGCCCTGACGCCACCGCGCCGGTGGCCAAGCGGGGCGTCAGGCGAGGCAGGGTCCGCCGAACCGCTGCGCCAGTTCCCACCAGACCCGGCGCCCGCCGCCTCGCACAGGGGCCCTGTGGCGGGGAAACCTCTCTTCCCTCAACATGGGATTTACACCCGGTTGCGGGCTTGCACAGCCCCGTGGGCCGGCGACCCCTCCGCAAGGACCGCTACCCTTGCCCGCCCCGCGCGGCGCCCACCCGTTGCGAACGCTGCGGACGCCAGCGCGGGCGGGCAGCCCCCGCACTGGCACCCGCGGGCGCGCTGGCCACTCCGCCCTCTTCGCTGACACTGCAGCGAGGGAATCCCACCACCCGGCGGGGCGGCCCGCAAAAGGAAAGGGAGGGGGGCCGGGGCCGGGGCAGGGGCGGGGCCGGCGGCAGGAGGCCGAGCTCGCCGCTATAAAAGCGGAGGCGGCGATAGCTCTCGTCGCTTCCGTGTGCTAGCTGTGCCCGACGCAGCCCTCTCTTGCTGCTAACATGGCGCTCTCTGGCGACCCCCATTTCAAAAAGCTGGTGGAGTGGCACAAGGCGAACTCCTCCAAGCTTGTCCTGCGGCAGCTGTTCGAAGCCGACAAGGATCGCTTCCAGAAGTTCAGGTGAGGCTGGGCTGCCCCTGCCCGCCCTCCCCCGCGGCTGAGCGGGCAGCAGCCGCCCCTGCCCTCCCCAGCGACCGCCGCGGTCTGCCGGGCCCTGAGGCTGCCGGCACGCCGGGCACTTCCGCGTGCGAGGCCCGGGGCTGCCTCTCTCCCTCCTTCCCTTCCCTTCCCTCTGTCCCTCAGGTAGGCGCTGCCGGAGAGCCGGGGCCCCGCTGCGGGCGGGAGGGATGTGCCCCTCCCGGCTGAGCCGTGGCGGGGGCCACGTTTTCTGCGCGGGCGGGCAGAGCCCTGCGTCACCCCGCTCCCTCCTGCCCGTGCGGCCCCGGGAAGGGAGCGGGGCCCGGCGGGGGGTGTCGGTGGCGGCACCGCGCACACACGCGGCTGCTCTGCCCGCCGGCGGCCGGCACGGGCGGCGGCTGACTCACGCTCCGCGGCCATCCGGGTGCGACTCCTCCCCCGGGGGCCACCGCCCTGCTCGGCAGCCGCTGCCCGCAGGCAGCAAGGTGCCGCCGCGCCCCGCCTCGCCGCATCCTCGCCGCGCCCGTGGGGGGGCCTCGGCTGCCGGCAGCATGTCTGCCGTGCGCAGGAAGTTTGGGGACGAGTACCAGGCAGTGGGCCCAGCTCGCAGCAGCACCCGCAGAGAGCGGCAGCGCTTCGTGGACAAGAACGGGCGCTGCAACGTGCAGCACGGGAACCTGGGTGGCGAGAGCAGCCGCTACCTCTCCGACCTCTTCACCACGCTGGTGGACCTCAAGTGGCGCTGGAACCTGCTCATCTTCCTGCTGACCTACACAGTCGCCTGGCTGGTCATGGCCTCGATGTGGTGGGGCATTGCCTACCTGCGAGGTGACCTGCACCAGGTGCATGACGACACCTACGGTCCGTGCGTGGCCAACGTGTACAACTTTCCCTCCGCCTTCCTCTTCTTCATAGAGACCGAGGCCACCATTGGCTACGGGCACCGCTACATTACCGAGCGCTGTCCTGAGGGCATCGTGCTCTTCCTCTTCCAGTCGCTGCTGGGCTCCATTGTCGATGCCTTCCTCATCGGCTGCATGTTCATCAAGATGTCCCAGCCCAAGAAGCGAGCCGAGACCCTCATGTTCAGCCATGCTGCAGTCGTCTCACAGCGGGATGGCAAGCTCTGCCTCATGTTCCGTGTCGGCAACCTCCGCAACAGCCACATGGTGTCTGCCCAGATCCGCTGCAAACTGATCAAGGTGAGGGATGGGGCACCTGGGTTGCAGTGGACGACGTGGGCAGGGCGCGGGCCGAGTGCAACCACGTGCCCATAGTGCAGGTAGCATGGGGCTTCCTCTGTGCAGTCCCTGCTGCTGCCTGCTGGTGGGCTCTGCCCTGCCCCAGGGGCAGCTGTCCTGTCCCTTGGCTTGTGGGTGAGAGGATATGGCCGGGGTGGTATGAAGGGCTTCGGGAAAATTTGCCATGGCTTCCCATAGTAGGAGCCATGAACAAGCCAAGGAGGCATAGGGGAAAAGACAGTCTCATCAGAGACCTCCCAGGCGCGTTCCAGTGGATTGTGAGGCTGGCAGGAAGCCAGTTTGGTCAGGAAGGATGGATGCGTCAGGATACAGGATAGCTGCAGGGGGGGATACTAAGGCATGCTCCGTAGCAGCTGACGACTGAGAAAAAGAAATTGATTTGTGGTGACATTAAACCCATTTTGTGGTGACATTAAATTAGGACAAAGATCAACCTTGACCTCCTCCTCCCCTTGGGGACACTTGGGGAGCTTTAACTTGCAGTTCCTTACCCCACAGTTCCAGCCAGTGGCTTCCCGGCAATTCAGAGGGATTGTGCAGGTGCTGTAGTGGAAAGGCCTTTTGACTGTCACCAATACCTATTTATTAATGACTGACAATGGTCAGTGTAATTCAGAAAGCAAGAAAGCTGGAATTCAGAGGAGATCATAACCAAAAAAATAAAGAAATCATGAGGAGACAGTAGAGTTTGGCAGGCATGGAAGTCCGGAAGATACATCGGGCAGGCGTAGAATGGAAGGAAAACACTGCGTGCGGCATGCCGAGACGAAGCAATGTAGCAGCTCATAGCGGCTACATCTTGTCACAGGAGCACACTTGATGGGGAGCATCAGAAGCTGGATCCCAGTGATGATGTTAATTTCAGAATATCATATTTGAATGTCATAAAGGTTTTATATTCTCTGTGGTAATCCTCTCTTTGGAGCAACTGTTTGGCCATTTTAATAATCTGCAGAAATAGGCATGATACAGTAGGTGACAGGACAGTGGTAAATGCAAAAGTCTGTTTTCCTTCTGTTCTGTGTAGAATGCTTGACTGAGCTGTTAATTTTTCTGGCTGCAGAATACCATGTAAAATGGAGAATCTGCAAAGATTCAAAAAGAGGTTGGATATATATATGGGAACAAGCTGTCAGGAGTTACAATGGAGCAATTTTTGTAGGAATTGGAAAGCCAGCTAAATCGTGATTTTTGTTGATCTCTAACTGTTAAAAATGAGCAGAAAGCCTCTTCTAAAGTGTTTAATTCTGTCTGTCATCCAAAACAGAATGTAAGTTAAAGTGGAATAAAAGCGGTGTCACAGTTACGTTTTGACAGTGATAGTAATTAGCTATAAACTTCTTTTGAAATAAGATACCAAACACACAGCCTGGTACACTTTCTGCTGATAATTCTACTTTTACACAATGCTGGTGTGCAGATGATTTGGACAGAAAACGCAAGGATATTTGATGGACTTGCTTGACCGATTTGTCTTATGATAACTGTTTCATAGACTAGATGATGAATCAGTGAGTAACACTTGATTTCTTTTGAATAATCGTCGTGCCCATGACTTGTCTTCAAGCTGCTTTGCGGCCTTTGGCAAATACAAGCTATGGACACAGGAAAGTTTAAAAGTGAATGTCTGTGTACTAGCTGCCCCCTCAGTCTTCACTACCAGGTATGGTATTAATTCCCGTGTCTTGCTGTAAGTCCTCCTCAGTTCGTTGAGGTGTCCCTTGAACTGACAGACCGT
This sequence comes from Sagittarius serpentarius, assembly GCA_034782735.1. Lineage (NCBI taxonomy): Eukaryota > Metazoa > Chordata > Aves > Accipitriformes > Sagittariidae > Sagittarius > Sagittarius serpentarius. Next base: position 33,242,382 of record JAVKLA010000088.1, read on the forward strand.
TCCAGCAGTCATAGCAGCCATTCCAGCAGCATGTGAATTTACATCAGCTGCTTTGAAATAGCTCTGTGTGTCCTGGGAACTTGCAGTGAATGTGCCAGAACTTGCTTACCATTTACCTTTAGCGAGTTCTGCCTTTTTGTGATTTGTGGTCTTTCCACTGTGCTTCGTGCAGTGCTGTTGACAGCTCATCTTGCTACACTTCTCCTGCACCCAATTAGATAGGTGGAATTTTTTTACTTGTGTCACCGTGAAAGAATGTGGAGAAATATGTCTTATCACACTTTTGCGCTTGAGATAGGAGACATATTTAGTAGTGAACATCATAGTGTTTGGGTCGGACCAATGAAGCCCCAAGGATTTACCTTTGTAAAGAAAGTACATCAATCTAAATCTGTCTGAATGGCATTTACTGAAAGTGTGATATATGCCCTAGGATGTTTGGTAGATTACAGTGGTGTCACCACACTCCGCTGGCAAATTTTTTGGTCCAGGGGACTGCCTAGCAGCATGGCGTAGTGATGTCATGGAAAGTCTGGGGCCCGTTTTGGATTGAGTTGTGGAGAGTTTGGAAAACAGAGTTACAAGACTAAGTGTGCATGTTTCAGCAAAAACTTTTCCAGAAATCCAAGTCTTTCTAATTTACATTGAGTGCTCTAGAAGCAGGAAAAAGCAAACTTCTGGGGCAAGAAATAGAAAGAAGCTGGTTGGAACTAGCTGCTGAAAATGTGCTGTTCCAGGTCCCGGCCTTTTCAGTGTCACAGTGAACTGTATTTTTCTGCCTGTTAATTCATGGACCTCACTAGTGCGCCTCAGTGATCTGGTGATAGCAGTAGCAACTGGCACCCACCATATAGCAATCAGTATTGAGTTTTTTAAAATTAGTTACGATCCCTATTTTTATCTTCTCTTGATGGGACTACAGCTGTCACTTACAAACATGATAGTGTTGGTGTGTTAAGTGGTCTGTAAAGTGTTTCAGCTAGTAGTGTAGGACATTTTGATTCAGAAAGCTGAGGAATGTAAAATCATCGTAGCCTGTTTTCAACATGTGCTAAGCAATAGTTTTAAAAATAAAATTGTGAAGCATAGTAGCGATAGAGCCAGCGCACTTTGGGTTATGACCAGCAGGCACCTATTCTTTGAGCTGTACTAATTAACAGCTTTGAATAAGCTGAAAGCAAACAAAACTAACAGAAACTTCGCAGATGGCAGATTACAGGCATTGCAAATAAGTAAGAAGACCCATTATATTGTGATGTCAATAACTTGGTAAGCAAGGCATGTGCAGAAAGTGCAAACAAGATGGTTTTTTATATCACAGAATCATTCAGATTGGACGGGACCTCGGGAGGTCTCTAGTCCATCTGCTCAAAGCACGTGAGCTAGGAGATCAGACCAGGTTGCTCTGGGCTTTTTCCAGTCTGGTTTTGGAAACCTCTAAGGACAAAGGCTGCACAGCCTTGCTGGGCAAACTCTTCCACTGCTTAATTGTCCTCATGATGGAGAAGTTTTTCTTCAGTCCAAACTTGTCTTGTTTCAACTTACGCCTGTTGTCTCTCTTGCTCCTGCTATGCACTGCTGTGAAGGGCTGGGCTCCATCTCCTTGATTACCTTCCTCTTAGGTTTTAGAAGGTTGCTATTAGATCCCCCTCTATGCCTTCTCTTCTCCAGCCTGAACAAGCCCAGCTCACTCATGTTGTAGTTACAGCTTGAGGCAACTAGACTATATTAAAAAGTAGCAGTCACGCTGGGAATTATCTAAGCTAGAGCTCCAGATACAGTGTCACTACCAAAAAAGCATACAGTTCTTTAACAGTGGTATCAGAGTAGTGAGTTCATATTATTTCAGTAATGTAATATATAATAAAAGTTCTTGCAAGCTGCTAGTCTAAGGGTGGGGCAGAAGCGCAGACAGGCGAGATCAGGGTTTTTCCTCTCAAATACCAGAACTGAAAGCACCGTAGTACTGTATGGCGAATTAGCATGTACCAGTTTAGCATTTTCTAGATTCCTGAGTTTCTGTACAATGTACTGCAATGTTAAACTTGACGGTTGTCTGTCTTTTGCATCCCACGTTCTCTACTCCAATGCTTAATTAGTCAAGCTGGGTATCAAAACATAATTATGTGAATTCTCTAAACGAGTGAACTGAAAAGGATGTGCATAAACAACAGGGTTTAGGAAAGTGTTGAGAATGAGTAAAGGATAGGAGCGAAGACTCGAAGGGCATAAAATATTTGGTTAGACACAAAAACAGACTAAGTGATGATGCAATGGAAGTCTGCCTAGTAATAAGAAACAAAACAAATATCCAGTGGCAGAAAGTTCAAGGTGGAAAAGTCCAGACACAGTCTTTTTTCTTAGCTGTGAGGCAGTTAACCTTTGGAGAAACTCATCTAGACCTGCCGATGGGGAATGCCGACGGGGAAGACACAGACAGCCAATATGGTTGATAAAAGCGTCTTCACTTTATTGCAGCCAGCTTCT
>JAVKLA010000088.1:33244968-33269809 GCA_034782735.1 Sagittarius serpentarius
GCGGGTGCCGGGCGAGGGGGGCGCTCCTCGGCAGCCCCCGAGGAGGACGGCCGTGCGGCTTGTCCTTGACTCATCCTTGCAGCAGGGTACGTGCCGGGAAGCACAGCGCCGGGCTGCGGCTCGCACAGCGGCATTGTGGGTCCTTCTTTTCTCAGTCTCTCGCACCCGTGTGCTTAGTCATGATAAGCTCCGTGATAAGATCACGAGGAGCCATCCGTCCATGTGCCCCTACCTGTCAGTAGTACGGCGGTGCCTACCCCTGCCCTGGGATGTTTAGCCCTCCTTTGCCTCATCCTAGCCACGTTACAGTAAACGTATGGCAACGTATTTTTGCTAGAGGAGGAAGTAAGAAGTGGAAGCAGTGTGATCATGTTCAGCGGCTTCATCTTGTGAAGTGGGACTAACGTTTTCCGTACACTGGAGGCTGTGCTTAGAAGTCGTGTGTGGTTATGTTGTTGGACTATACCGGCAATCTGGATAGTCTTAATACTATGTAGATGTGTCCCTGACTTGAGTTTTAAAGTGAGGCTGGGTAATATAGATGCAGTGAGCTTCTATTCTTGAGCGTTGGGATAAGACTTGTTGCATGTATCCAGCTTTTCATTAGCATACTAGGTAAAGTGACTTTTCTGTCCTTTTGAGCTCATTAGATGCTTCTTAAATTGTAATTAATATCGCATATGAAGTCCTGCATACCAGTATACAAGAGTTAAAATGTCATTTGTGTTGATGGAAAAGGTATGCTAAATTTTTGGAGTATTGACTTCATCTGGCTCTTCTAACAGGACTTTTTATACTGTTAAAGAACTTTATTAATATCCTATACAAATCTGCTAGCTCGTCTGTAATAGAGCTAGTTTTGTCTGCATGTTTTCCTTATCTGCAGTATATCCCAAGAGACTGAATTTGGTAATGTTCTTGGAACAAAGGAAAGCTGAAGCAAACTAGCTAAATAAATCAAAAGGTAAAATCAAGAGGTTTCTTACAAGGTTGGTTCCTGAATGGCTTAAGCAAGAACTCTTATTGGGGATAGCACTGCATCTTAATCTCGTTGGCTATCACTTTAGTATTATCTAAACTACTTTACCTATAAAATACACTCTCTCAATTTCAAAGAGTGTCCATTTAATTGCTCTTGTGAATATCTAAGTAATATACTTAGACTTTTTTGAGTGTTGCACTGTCACTGTGTACAGTTAACCAAGGAGGAGATTTGACAACTCTTGTTTCAGGCATACATACTTATCTAACACACTTTCTCCATGCTGAAAGTAGTCAATGTGTCTCCTAGAATGTGTTCATCAGATTTTTGTGAAACGTTCTTTACCAAGGTTATCTGTTTCAAATAGCTGCCCAACTTAAGTCATTTTGTGTGGCCGATAAGCATAGGAAACAGCTGAAGTATTAAGTTTACTTAATCTATCTTAGTTCTTTCTTTTCATGATTTCAGTCCTGTTTCCTGATAAACCAACACATTCTAGACTAACAGGAGAACTTTCTCAAAGCAAAATACAATTGCAGAACTGACAGCCTGGGTTGGTTTGACAGATCTGCTTGTATATTCCTCACTGATTGCCACTTTGAGCCACATCAGCAGGATGATGGCAGTTAACATCTGTTGAAAGCCTAAGCAGTCTGGAGGTTTGGCCACAAGGTCCTGTCTGTAGTTCGCACCTCTCTCCTCATGCAAAATTAGTCTCTGTGAATACATTTCACTTAGTTCTGCTTGGTATTACCATAAAATCATTGACTATTTCCCTTCCTTTAGAAGCAAAAGAGAAACTTTTACCCATGTAATAGTGCTCCCTGATACTGGTTCTGGAGAAATTTCAGACTGATATGAATAATTTTTAATCTGAATATTTTATCTCTGAGCACAGGTATCTATTTTATGTTATTATAAGAAGCTTACACTCACTGATTGTGTCCTACAGACACTTCTGTCCCTTTTTATTCCTCAGAATTTGTGTATCTTGTTTTCCTGATTGGGAGTGTAGTCAAATCTGTAGGGACACCTTTGGCTTTCTTTGTCACCCTAATGTAAGGTCCGGTAGGAGCAGTGGGTCTAAATGATGTGGGTTGTTCACTAGAAAAATTCTACTACTTCTGAAGGGGCTAGGACTGATATGATGCAGCCATCATAAAACTTGGCAGATAATAGATACCTGGATGCTGATAAAGGTACTCTTGACGCAAATAGCTGGTGCAAGATAATAAAGCACTAGTATTACACTCCTGCTAGTTGGCTTGTCTGTTATGGAGGATCAGAAAGAGCCTCCAATCTAAATGGAAGACATACCACCAGGGAACCCATGTGTAATAATGAATTTAGGGGTTTCATACAGCTTCTTTAGTTTGTGTTTAGAGGGGAGGTAAAATCATTGAGATGCTGCAGGTGACCTTCCGATTAAGGGCTGCATCACTTAAATGTGGATGTGGCTTACGTGACAAGGCTCTTGTTCCACCTGGGTAGCACTACTGTTAGCTGCTGCATTGCAGAATGGGTAGTATAGCAGAATGCAACTGAGCTGCAGGGTTTTGGGCTCCTGTTTAAATAAAGGGTGGATATTTTGGTGTAAGGATTTAAGATGAGATTACATTGCATGCCCTGTGTTCTACCTTGTGTGTGGCAAGTTAAATCTGGTAGCCATTGCTTTCTTATTTTTTTAATGAAACGTCTTGGTTGGGATGCTGTCTTTCTGCAGTTTCTTCAAATGAGTAGTCATTTGAATCCAGCCAGAATTTCATAGGGTACTTTGTCTTCTAGGTCTAGTGGGACTGACTTCTATTCATATAAGTAAAATAACAATGAATTGTAGAAGTAAGGCATATATCAGGTCAATGTAAGGAAAAGATTGTAAGGATTTAATGTTTGTGGACTAGAACACTGGGAGAGACTATCTTTCTATATTAAACTGTAGATGAGAATTGAGTTCTAACTCTCTAAAATGAAGAAGTATTAGTATACTAATGGTCTTGCTGTATTATTAGTAAAATGTGTTCAAATTTGAGACCTGTCTGTAAATAAATTCCATCATATCTCAAATACAAAGACTTGCAGAATTTGTTCTTGTTTTTCATCTGTATGGTATCAGTAAATGGCAAATTTGGCAGGCGAGAGATAAGTCCTTTCCTTAGCTAGCCATATTCCAGGTACCCTTGTGATGGATGGTCAGTGTTTCAGGATTACTGTTTGCAGGCCACTGAAGAGAGAAGGGCGATTAACAGTACTGATACTGTTTTTCCTTACTTGCCTCGTTTTCTCGCCTATAAAAGAAACAGTCTTCTAAGACTGTGCTTGAAGACACCTTCTTTTCCTTATTTGGTGTCTCTTCTATTGTAAGAACAGAAAAAGGACATGTTACTGTGTTTTTCCTTAAGTTAACGAAACTACCCAAATGTCTAGGTCTTGCTGATTATTACTGTTATTGCCAGTTCAGCTCCATTCTTCCTTTGCAGAATCTTGCCTGCTCTGTCATATCTGCTTGGAATAGCAATTATGCTGTGGTTTGTCCCTGTGAAGTCTCTGGCATATGTGGTCACTAAAATAACAGTTCATATTCCTGTGCTCAAGTATTGGGAAAGAAAAAGCAGGGGAGATAAGGAACAATGTGGAAACATTGAGAATTGAGAGGGATGCGATTTCCTGTGGCTTGCACACGTAGAGCAAAAGTGAGTGTAAGATATAAAAGGCCTTCTGTGCTTTTATAGAATTACTTACAGAACTTCAATTCTTCAGTTTAGAGTAAATGTGTATATTTGGCTGTAGATTAGTACAAAGAAGAAATGGGTGAAAACTGTGCTGTAAAGGACTAGAGACTGTAGAACTTATCACATAGATAAGTAGTATCGCTAGTATAAAGAAATGGGCTTACTAGATTTCTATTTGACTACCATTTCTGTGTTTCATCTCAGACGTAAACCTAAAAGTGCTTGTATTTTGAAGTGTTAGGCTATAGCTTTCAGATGAGGATTAATTAAATAATTTGGAGACTTTCACTGAGTCAGTGAGACTACACCATGCACAAATGGGGTTTAATTCTGCATAGTAGTTGATGGACTGTTTCTGTACATGAAGTTGTATGGATTGTTAAATCAGGCTTGTTCAAGTCTCCATATAAAAGAATAACTATATTTGTTGAAAGGACCTGTAGGAAGACAGTTTACGTTTTTAGCAGCAAAAGAATGTGGTAAGCTTTTTACCTATGATCTATTAGGGAAAAGCTAATCATTGCTAGAGAATGCTAGTGGCTCAGTGAAAACAAAATGTGATTGTCCAACTGTGCATTAAATATACTTCATTGTATTTGGACTTTCACAAGCAGAAAATGGACACTATAATTCAGCTTGTTGAAAACCATGGTCTTCAATCAAAACAACACACTAGTGAGTCATTTTGTGAAACTTGTGGAGCAAATCTGTTCCTCAGGTCATCTTTACTAACTTAGTGTAATTAGGATTACAGTTCTTTTGTAATCTATACAGGAGTTATTGTTGTCTTGCTTAAAACAGTTACTCCTCAGGAATGTGCAATTAAACAACCTGTTTTGACAGCTTGACTCTGAATACTGATCATGGGGATATCTTACTGGATTATTCGAAGAACCTTGTTACAGAAGAAGTGATGAAAATGCTGATGGAACTGGTAACTTTTTAAAATGTTGAATTAATAAACCAAATAGTTTTTTTTTTTAAAAGTTAACTTTTACCTGCAGCTGATTATCCTAGCATTGCTTATATACATATAGCTCTGAATTTGAAACCTTCAAAGTTAAAATGCATCTGTTTACAAATCTTGGCACTGTTCAAAGTCTTGCATTGTCCTTTAGCCCCATGGTATAAGGCTATTTTTCAACTGAAAACATTTTTGTCTGTGTAACAGACCAGCTGGTATATGGCACTGTTATTGAGGTCTGCAGTAAAATAAGAGATTCATATAAAGTTATAAGAGAAGGTCATGTCTTCTATACCTGCAATAGAAACAATACTTGATATGTCATGCAGTCTTAAATTTTAAGAAGTTGTCATTAACTTCAGTTTAGTGTGGTGTCCATATTTACAGCCCTTCCTTGACTATTGGTTCAGCCAAAGGCTTAGACCAGATAGGACACAGATTTTTAAAAAGGGAAGAAGTAGCAAAAATAGCCATAGCAAAATTACTTTTGCTACTCTTCAGTTCAGAAGAAATAATTTGAAGCTGGTACAAGGAATCATTAATGAATTCTGTAGCAGTATGACAAGATCAACCTGGGTAATTTAAGATGGATTCACTGCATCTTGGTCATTCAGCTCATGTTACTGTGTAACTGCTTAAGGAAATAAACAGCCTGCATACAAATACTTGCTTTAAAATAAGAATAAATTTTTAAGCTAGAATCCAATGGGTCTTTTGATATCATAATTTTTGTTTCACTGTCTTATGTGATAAATGTTCACACTCTTTAATGTAGCTGGACCTTTGTAGCGCCTGTTGACTTCCTACTATTTTTAAGAAGAATCTTTTTACTTTTCTCAGGCAAAGTCAAGGGGTGTGGAAAGTGCCAGAGAGCGCATGTTCAGTGGAGAGAAGATCAACTTCACTGAGGTAAGGCTGTTTCTGTCCATGGTTCTTCACTCTGTTGTGCATATGTATTACGGATGTTTGTGCATCTGTGTAAGAAGTCTTGAAAAAAACATACAGTAATTGCTGTTCTGAAATGCTGAGTGGTTGTAATGTTTGCTGTGCTACTTACATGGGAAATTTTTACAACTCTGACAAGGACAGAAGAAAATGTGTGTGAAAAAATCTATTCAAATCTCCCTTCAACACACATCTTGATTTTGGTTTTTTTTTTTTTTTAGATTTTGGTGGTATACTTTTTTTCTTGTCTTCTCTTCCCTCTTTTGTAGAGAGGAAGATGAGTTAGATCTTGCAAAGGGCATGGAGCAGAGTATTGCATTCCAGGTATCCCTTACATGCTTTTGCCTAATGTCAGTGTTCATAGAGCTTAGTAAACTGCCTGCAAAGTTTTAGTGAGGATTGTGTAAGACTTTCTGCTTTGGGTTGCTGATGCTACTTATCTTTGGGTATGTTTGTAACAGTAGAGACTATACACAATCTTGGGAAATAAGCCACCTATTTCAGTTAGAGGATAAGTATCTTCCTCTTTGGTAGATCTGAAGGTTGTAATTATGGTTAAATCTTCACTAAAACATACAGAGAACCAACTGTACCTTTTTTCTGAAATTAAGGATAGGATGAAAACTGGACACTCAACAGTATAGTGTGATTTATTAGTCTGCCTTAAATATTAAAGGCTATTTAGTATGTTTGAGGTGAATTCACAGAAACCGATATGTCCTTTGACTTGGTTATTGACTGACTTAGCTGTTGCACAAGCTGATTGCTTAAAATAACTCAACAGTTGGACATTGTATTGTTTGTGAATGCTACAGGTCTGTAAAAATGCACAGACAGAAACAGATCAAGCTTCACTGGAGAAATGGTTCCTCTTCCTTCTGTATTAATGCCTTCAATTCACAGATATAATTCTAGCTAGTGAAAAAAGGAAGTGGTGTAAGAGTTTGGTAAGTCAAATCTACCCAGAGGATTGTTTTCTCAGCTATTGCCTCTCACTAGCCTTATGTAACACAGATTTTTACACGGTTAGCCTGTCTCTGACCGTGTATTTATGGAGTTCCTCTTCATTGTCTACAGGATAGCAGATGTAGCAGCGGAAGTCTTCTCAGAAGGGTGCAATTTCCCAGAAAGCACTTAAACACAGTATTAAACTGATGTATTTGGCTTCTGCTAGCTCCCAATTTTGCTACTGTTTTGATGTGGCAACTTTTATGTAGCAATTACCTGCATGATAAGTCTAGAAACATCTTTTTCATTATCAGGCTTTCTCATTTACAGTCAAATGTTGACTTGGAATTAGATTTGGTTTGTTTAATTTTTTTTCTGTTTTTGTAGAATATCAAATCAAGTTGGTTTGGCTCTGGAATATGAGCATGTGGACAACTGTGAAATTGTCATAAGACCTTAAAACCAAGATGCTGTCAAACAGCATGACTGAATAAACTAAAGCAGTTAGACAGAAGGGAGCTACTTAATGGCAAGAACTGACTTGTCCATTACTCTTGTTCTGATTTAGAACATTTTTTTAGCTATTCGTCTTAAGTATTTGAGACTTGTCTGTATTTGATGCTGCAGGCATTGGCTGTGTGGTGCGTGCTTGTGTGGAAATTCTTTATAGCGCACCCAAGTGTGTCATTGCCAGGTGTTTGTCCCAGATGAGTTAAAACTTGCAGCTTGATATGGCATGAAGACAGTGCATTACAAGGTAACTCATGTCTGACTACTCATTATGGGGACAGTCTTCATAGTCCACCTGATACTTGGGAAAGTATTTCTGTTTAACAGGAGACGTGAAGTCAAATATGACTGCTTCTCTTGATCAAGACAAATCTTTCAAGTCTGATAGTGAGCAGTATTTAACAAGTAATACCATTCCATGGCTGAGTGTTGCAAAAAAAATTGCCTCTGTTCACATGAAGTTTAAGTGGGTGCACTTTGATAATTAGCAACTGAAGAGCTTTTTCATATTCCAAGTCAGTAACCACAAACTCAATGATTTTTGAATTAGCATTTGGTATTTAAATCATAACTTGGCAGTTCATATTGTCTGTGTTGTCTTTGTCTCACAATGCCTCTCATTGTAGTGAGGAACAATGAGGAAGAGCAGACTAATTTTTTAATTTGTTCATTACTATTGACTAACTCTTTCATTCTAGCTTAAAGCTGTTAAGCTCCTGAACAGGTGACTCACAGGCCAGATTTCAGTGCTTTGACTTGTGTATAACTGTGGAGTATTAATGTAATATGGTGCATGCTGACAGATTTTTTTTTTTCCTCATAACAACTACCACCTACATATCTGGTGTGCAAGTATTCAGGGAACATCTAGTTGTGGGCAGTGGATAGAATAATGTGACTATTGCATTCTCTTTTTGACAAGTGTTTACGTATTTGTGTCTTCCTATATGAAATGGACTACTCAGGATAATTGAGAAAATGCCAGAGAAAATAACTTTGCTTGTTATAATTGATTTTCAGTATTGTCATTAATAGGAAACAACTTACTTCATCCTTGTGTATCTGAAGCATGCCAAAATAAAGATCACTGAGTAGTTACTGTTGCTGAATTCTGAACCTTAATCATTAAATGCGTTTCAAGGGATTTTGAGCTTTCTTTTCAAAGTAAACAAATAAGTTATTTGTTTACTTTGCGTATTATTTGCTTTTGTAAGCCCTCTGCACTGATTCTGTGAAGTGAGAGGTTGATTTAGATAGCTGGTGATGAGTGTGTATATATGCATACACACACAAACTACTGCTTTACTAATTCCAGTTAATCTAAAGAATTTTTAAGTCTTGAAGATTGTACTGCCTTCTGGATGAGGCACCTGAGGCCCCTGGGTATAATTCGTGAATAGCCTCATCAGTTTTTTCCTTTTTTGTTTCAGAACCGAGCTGTGCTTCATATTGCTCTGAGAAATCGTTCGAATGTGCCAGTACTTGTAGATGGGAAGGATGTTGTTCCAGAAGTAAACAAAGTGTTGGACAAAATGAAACACTTCTGCCAGGTATAAAGTACCACCACAGCTTATTTTCATATTTGCTCTAAACCCAGCGAGGTTCTTTACAAGTGTATTGTGAAGCATTGATTGTAGGCTGGTTCACATGAACTATTGTGTCCTTGTTGGAGGTTTATAATAGTTCTGGCTCAAGCATGGAGTTAGAGCTGGTGTTAGTATGAACCACTTTCTCTGTTCCCAGTTGAGTTTCTTTAACGGCCTCTCTAGATTTTGCTTTTTTTAGCAGTAGTCTCGCATTTAATTTAGAAATCTTTTAAATCATTAAGTACCATGCAAATACTGCCTTATTTCTTGCTAATTCTTCAACTACTTGACTCTAAGAAGAAACTGCCTTGTAAAATCTGTGTAAAATCAGGAGAGATGTAGAAGCTCCTAGCTCACTTGCAACTTGATTATGCTCTAAAATAGTTTCTTAAAGATCTTCTGGCTTTAGGCCAGATTCCTTTATGATTCTATTCTGTTTGCAGCTTTAGCAGCATGGAAGTTTTTTGTTCTCTAGTTAAATACAGCAGTTAACCAGTATCTTCAGGCATCATTAATTGTTTTTTGATTCTGTACATCTTTAAAATGTAGGCATCTGTTAGATCAGTCAAGGAAGTGCTCTGAAGAATGTCACAGAGCACTCTAACAAAGTCAAATTTATGTGTGATAAAGCTAATCAGTAAACGCTCACCAAATAGTTTTAGTGCATTTTAAACATGGCTGTAAGGAACTGGACCTGCTTTGTTGCTTTTTGGAGTCTTATCCAGGTGGTGGTAGCCAGTACCACTGCCAACTCATACTTGCTAACCTATACAAAATGCACCTGGATTATGTCCAGTTCCTAATGGACAAATGCCAAAACCACAATATCTGACACTAACTGGTCTCAATTTGGTAGTTTCTTCAGATAATGTAAGAACTGAATGGCCACAGAAATTCAATGGTCTGTTTTCCACTGTGGAGTTTTTAGCTGATTAAGATTGCAGTAGTGCAAAACAAGAGGTTTCACTGGTGCCACCCTCTTTATTGCGAGATGGTTTCAATCACCAGAGTCTGTGAGTATCACTTACCATGCAGATGTGTATTCTGTGCAAAATAAAAATAGTGTTAAGCAGTTCCTTTGGAAAGATTAATGAAAACGCTTGTTTCAGTTGACTTACTTAGGCAGATGGGATTTTAAAACTATGGCAACATCATCTACAGGCTACAGGAATGGTGTATACTAGAAATGGATTTTCTGTTTGGAAAAAACCAAAAAGCTTTAACTTAAACATCTGTAGGGGAAGGAGAGCAACTATCAGCGTAACAAGGTGGTTTGTTTTAGAAAAAGTGCTTTAGAATTGGGGAATGTATGTAGAAGTGTTTATGATACTAGAAAGATTCCTTTTGTGACCGGAACAAATTTAATGCATAGATGGTACATGATGGACAAAATTTAATGCAGTTTTTTGATATTACTTAATGATTGCAATTTTGTTTGTCAGAACTCTCAACAACTGTTAAAACAGCAAGATTAAAGCAGAAACCTGTACTAAGTGCTGTTAAGGTGAAGCCAAGAAATAAATGTTAATGCAAAACATTCATGCAATAGAAAAGCGTTTTGAATGTTTGGTTTGCCAATAAATCTGTCTCCATGGCTTTATTAATATTTTAATGTCTTCTACTTTAGTTAGCAAAGTTGCTTCTAATTAAAGGCACTTAAAGAACCCCTTCAGGTTCAAATATTTGTTGCAAATAGTTTAATGCCCAAGATTTTTTCATTTTTGGCTTGGTTTCTCTTGCCTTTTCGAAAATCCTGTTGTAAATGCTATAGCAGTCTACACGGAAGGGGAGTTTGATCTTGCAGTGTGACTTTTAAATATGTGTATTAGACTTCTAACACTTAATGAAATGTCATCTTAGACATAACCAAGTGTCTAAGAAGGTAGCTTTGAGTACAGGCTTTAAAGTCTAGAAGCTTGAAAGTTTCTTTAGCTACTTTCTACAACAGTGCCTGAAAACACATCCTATTTCCAGTGTTAGAATCACTAACTTTAGCATAAGTATAAAATAGTCATTGCAGCTTTTTTTTGCCACAGAGAGTCCGTAGTGGTGAATGGAAAGGCTATACTGGAAAGGCAATCACTGATGTGGTCAATATCGGGATTGGTGGCTCTGACTTGGTAAGCTCCTGACTTCTATACATTTTCCACATTTTTTTGGGTGTGTGTATATGCTTGCAGTGAAGATAAAAATCTAATTGTTGCTTCTATCCAGGGTCCTCTGATGGTAACTGAAGCCCTGAAACCATATTCCAAGGGAGGCCCTCGTGTTTGGTTTGTATCCAACATTGATGGTACTCATATAGCCAAAACCCTGGCTGAGCTTAAACCAGACACTACACTTTTCATCATTGCATCAAAGGTATGTCTAATACAAGCACTGGGATGTGACTTTCTGTAACTGTAAAGGATTCAGTCAGAATAGAGATTCGTCCACAGGAAGATCTAGATCAGGAACTTGTAGTGTGGACTATTTCTAAACAGGCTTGTTGTGATTCATCCTAAACTTGCAGTACAAGCTTCAGTTGCTACTGAAATACTTGGGGATCCAGAAGTCAAGTGCTGAAAATGACTTAACATAAACAAGTAAGACACATGAGCAATTTCATGTTGTCTAGGGTGTATTTCTCAACAGAAGTTTAAGCTTTATTCACAGAACTTTATTATACTGTACTTCTCTAGGTGGAATGTAGGATCCTATGTAGTTATTTCTTTGAAATTTAAGATCTTCTTGTCTCATTCCTTTTATTGAAGGTTACTTTTGGTCCTTTATCTTAAGTACAGTGTTACTTGTTAACTGTTCTGTTTTTCTGCATTAATGTTTCACATTAATGAATTGCATGTGATTTGGGAATCTGCATTCTTTTTTAGGGTAGTAACAAAATATGTTCATCTAAATAACTTAAATGCAGAGTTCATTGAGTGCTATAAATGCTAAGCTGCTTTACTTATGAAGAGGTAAAGATAGTCTGCTGGTAGTTTATAAGATGATACTTATTTCAGAACATAGACTTAATAGCTGCCTTTAAGTCTTGCCTTGCTAATAACTTATTATGTAAACATGATTGTTAGCTGCCATCTTCCTTTGAGGAATCCTGTCTTAGCAGCGGAAACTGATAAAGACAGACTTCATAGTTATGTAACTAACCTGGGTCGTCTTCATTTGTAAAGCACAGTAGAACCTTTTTGCTGTTGAAGACAATCTGCAACAAATGAACATGTGTGTAATGCTGGCTGTGCTCTATAGTGGTGCTCATTATCTTGGCAATACTGCAGCCAAGCAACAACTTATGGAATAATAAGGAAAATTCACAAAGTAATACTAATGGTCAATTTGAATAATTGAGTTCAAGGATCACGGTTCAAAGGCCTAGAAGACTGCCAAATTGAAAGAGTAACACTTCAATTTCTGTTTGCCAGACTGTAGTTAGATAATTGGATATATTTGGAAGAGGATGAATGGCATTTTTTTGTTTTCCATAACAGGCTTGTGTTTCATAATGAAATATTTCTGGAGAGGGATGAGAGTAGTTTGAATCTAGTGTTCACCCTTAAAGCTAAATTTTGATGGTTGAGTAAATCAGAATGGTTGTAGATATTTGTAAAACTGCATGACTGAACTTCTGTGCACACTTCATGGGGCAGGAAAATGTTTTCCTCTAATCAGCAAAACAAAATTATGGCAAGAGTCTTAGCAGAAATGAGTGTTCCTTCATGAAAAAGTAGGAATTAAACAAGAGGACAATCCAGCTAGATTATCCTGTTTTGATGCTCAATTAGTTCCTTTTTAGTTGAATGGTAAAACTTCATATTTAGTGAAAGACTAAAGCAAAAAAATTTAGCCTCAAGGTTTTGCATAACAGTTTGGGGGAGGGAAGGTAGGTAATGGGGAATAATTATTCCAGTTCCAGATACATGCTAGTTTAAAAGTAGATAGGTAAATCTAGCAACACTAGTCTTTACTGGGTTGATAAGCTTACTTTTTTGATGAATCTGGCAGCAGCTGTCTTATGAACATCTAGAATCACCCTGCTGTGATTATCTGGAACATATGATGTTTTAGCAGCCTGAACTTGTTTCAGTTTTAAGTACAGTGTTTTACATACTTCCTTGTTTTCCAATGTACAGACTTTCACCACGCAAGAAACTATCACCAACGCAGAAACGGCCAAAGAGTGGTTCTTACATGCTGCTAATGATGTAAGTCTAATATGTTTAGGTTGTGTAACAGAATGCAGCAGCTTTTCGTTGTGCAGTTTCTCCCTGGTCATTCTGTGTGCTTTGGAGCAGAGCCAATAGCTGTCCAAACATAAGCTGTATGGCTCAGCAAATGCTGTACATATATCATTTGATATGTATGTACATCATTTCAGTGCTTCATGGTTAGTGACAGGCTGTTATGTCTGATCAAAATGATAAAACCACTATTTTTTAATTATAAATGGTTGTCATGCATTGTTCCCCCAAATCCTGCCTGTAAGTAATACAATATAGCATTTGCCTTAGAGCTGGCTAATAATTTTGTGGAACCACTGATACGGAAGGCCAAGAATATGGTATCTATGGCATTACCTTCCAATTCTTGTCAAACCTTTAAAAACTGGAAATGAAGCTATGGTTGGAGTGGTGCACTGACATTTCTATGGCAGATGGCTGTGCTATGAATAGAAACCTTGCATTTGGCTCATTCTCTCTTATTTCTAACCTTTAAAAGAAAAAAGCAGATACTGCCTGCTCAGGTAATTGAGATGGTCTTTAACCTGTTCCAGTCAGGGTAGCTGTATTTAGTTTGAAAGCTGGGCCTTGAAATTCCTCATTACACTACTGTTGCAGATAACTCGCTTTGTACACCAGAACACATACTGAAAGACCAAAGTCTAAATCTGGAGCTTGAAATGTATCAGTAATTCCAATTGTCTTGATCTTTTGACCCTAGTCAAAAGGGTAGCGCGTGTCCAACAAACTCTTACCTGATCCAAAGTGTTAGTAGTGATGTTCCAAACTGGTAACATACTGTTAAGGAAATAGTGTGCTGCTCTTAGTGAATGCTTCCAAAGGGCTTCATGAGAATATTACCAGAACGTTGTCTTCAGACAGGCGTGCTGCCAAATCCCACACTGAATGTGAATAAGACTATTTCAAGTTGATAATGCAAAAATAACTGATAGTCAACAGTATTTTGTTTAAATGTAAATGGTACAGATCAGCTTTATGACCAGAAATCAAAATGATTAGCATTCTAGATCTAACAATCTGTTTATTTTTATTAAGCCTTCAGCTGTGGCCAAGCATTTTGTTGCCTTGTCTACCAATGGTGTAAGTACAACAAATCTATTGTGTTTTCTATGTACCTTTAAGAGGCCTCATTTTAAAATCCAGTGAGAGCCTATCTTTTAAGACACCATTACTTGAATATCAGTAGTTAGCCTTCCTCTTGAAAGGAAGCATATTTTGTACTGAAAATAACTGAAACACTTCTAGAGTAATGAACTGTTTTAAGATTGCACCTTCATTAGATTTGTGCTTTTTCTGCTAGGGCTCTAAATCTGAAATAAAGATCTCTTACACTTGAAATGACTCCTCTTATTAGTGTTACCTGTGATTGCTTGAGTGTGTGTGAATGCAGTTATATAAACAAATACTGCTCTTCTAGACTCCTCACGTAAGTGCTGAAGTGATGCAGGTAGTTCGTGTGAATGATCTGTAGCATATGATGAGCATAATGTACCCTGATGGGATGTTTCATGCAAAAGTATGAAGTAGAAAGAGTAATAGCAATTAGAAAAAGACTGCAATAATCGAGTGTGTTGGGTACTGTAGTGTGAAGTTCCTTTCTTCCATTCTGGTTCTGTTAAATGTAAAGTGAATGTCTGTCCAGCTTCTAACCATATTGCCTCTTAAATTGATCAGAAAATGAGTGTATGCCATTGATTTTATTTGAGACTACTGAATAGTGACAGTGATCTCTGGAAATGAAGGTATACTTTTTTCTGATGGATGCTATGTATTTTTTAAATAGAGGATGTAATTGAGGAATTGTGTATTTAATAGGTACCCAACTTCTGGTTTTTATTTGCTAGACATAAAGCTTTTTAAGAATGTTTAAGAAATTTTACTTACGGTGTTCTTACATGCTTTTTTTTTATTCTAGCCTAAAGTTAAAGACTTTGGAATTGACCCAGAGAACATGTTTGAGTTTTGGGATGTAAGTAAATGTCTGTTGTGTGATAGATGTGAACTGTTAGAATAATCTAACTTGCTTCAGAAAATGCCAACTAGGTGTCAAGGAACTGTTAAAACACCTAGATTATAGTAGTTGTATTCTCTATACTGAAACATCTGAAAACTTGTAACTAAAGGCAAATTGAGAATATGTCAAGCAAGTGAAACAGTCTTGTCTCTTGGCCATTCCATTAAAATCCTGCAGTCAAAGGTCTGAAGAGGAGCCTTCTATATTCTTGGCTGCCTAATCAGCTGTTGGGTAACAGGAGATACAAGTCCTAACTTACTCCTCTGTGTAAGTAGTTATTATAAGCTGTGACATTTGGCCGTTGGGGTCTACTGTATGTAATCTAGGCCTGTAAAGGTCAAACATCAGAAATGGGAGCCTAATTTGATATTTTGTAGCAGATGCATATTTTAAGTATACTGCCCTTAGTCTTGGCCCTTATACTTAATCAGAAGCAGGTTGGTTTAGGTCTTCTTGACTATGTGCCTGACAAACTAAATATCTAAACAGCAGCTTTAAAATCATCTAGAGGGTTACCTTTCCCTAGATAGTGTCATCATCTTCCTGAAGCAGGCTTTACCTATAGAGGAGTGATACTACAAAAACAGTTAATACAAGCTGCAAATTTAGTATTTGGAAGTGAACTGGAATCATCAAGGGATCTGCTTCAACAGATGTTATATAAATTGGACAAGTAGGATAAATTTAAAGTCTCAAAAAAAGCATACTTAAGGATTTGTTAAGGGGCTACTGTAAGGTGCAGGTTCTCTTGACTATGCCATAGAATGTGTGGTGTATTATCACCAGAAAGAATATTGATTTTGCTGAAAATAGTCTAAACACATGCTGCTATTTCCTCATAGTTTGAATAAGTTTGAATTCGAAGAGCATTGCACTTCTGTCTAAATCTCTCTTTTTTTCAGTGGGTTGGTGGCCGCTACTCTCTGTGGTCTGCCATTGGTCTCTCCATTGCCCTGCATATTGGTAGGTGTTCTGTGATGTAATGATGCCAAGAATTTGTCTGTTTGCTTCAGGAATATAACTATGGAATGCATTAACAATAGTGGATTTTGGATCAGATTTAGGGTGAATATTATTTTACCCAACCTACTCTGAGTGGTTGGATGTTTGTGCTAAAAAAGAATCTGTAATACAATGGAAATATTGAGATTTTAGTACTGTAAATGCAGTTTTGGAAATTACCCATACTTAGGTACAAATAGTCAAATTGCATGTTTAGTTACTTGCATAGCCAAAAGTCCCTGATTTATTTAAATCCATGTCAGTGTTGAAAATCAGACCTTGCAACTGATACTCTTAAGCTATTATAAAGTAGGGTATTTAGTTCCTGTGAGTATATACACACTAAACATCAAAATCCTGTCTCCAGTTCTGCATACAAGCTCTGTTTAGTATAATATTTCCTTCTCCCATTACTTCCTTTTGTCCCCAGTACTTGTTTTTCTAGGGTATAGGGCCTGTTGATACCAGTATGCTGTGCTTCTATCTGCAATTGACTGGGGAGCAAATATGTACACCCTTGAGACTGATCCCCACCTACTTACATTGGTGGAGTAGCATTGGGATTTCTGATGCAGATCTCAAATGCAAGTAGAGAATACACAGTTAATGTGAAAGAACTCTAAGAACTGCAGTTTCTGGTGAGGAGGCTGTTCAGCAGCCATGCATTTGTTCCCTCATTTGCTTCTTTCAGATATTTAAAGTCAAACTGTCATTTGTTTTTCTAAACAAAAGCTAGAATTCCCTTAGACTGGAGTTAGAAGGAAAACATTGCTTTTGGTGGGTTTTGGAATGATATGAATAGGACTTTTCATGTGTAGAAAAACCTATGTGAACAGCAAAATAAACTTCAGTTAGGCACTCTACTGTTTTGTCTGCAATAAACTGTTCATCTCTGCTGTCAGACAGATTTGGTGCTGACTTGCTGACATGCCAGTCTAACTGCACTTCTTGCTGTTGTCTCCTTTGTCTCCCAAAGCTGGCTTCTGACCATAGGTAGAGCTGCTGCTTTGATTGCCAAACACCTCGCCTCCATTTTTCCATATAAGAATCAGGATTTCTGGCTTTGCAGGAAGGGATAGTGTTAGTTAAAGTACTCATTAGTGAAAATGAATTCTGATTTAAATACTGTAATTATAGAACAAAGAAAAATCAGGTGAATTAAGACAGCTGGGGAAGGGGGGAACATTATTTCTTTGGAAAACCTTATTATAGTTGTTTCTTCTCAGACCAACACAGAAATCCCTGCTATACTAGCCTTGCCCTGGTTTTTTTGGGGATGTCTTTCCCACTGTGGCTATGAAGTGACTAAGTGTTCAAACTTGCTGAAAACTATGTAGCCTTTAATACAGAGCCTGGTTTTAATGCCTGTGTTTTCCTTCTAGTTGCTCATTTTGCCTGAATAGTGATTTTAGGCAAAGGTTTTTGAAGTACGTTTCATGAAGCTGGACTTGCTCTGAAGTCCAGGCTTTAATCATAACTAAATGTATCTGGCTTATGGGATGCAAATTTCAGGAGAAGTTAAAAGTACAACTCAACTCAATTAGTAGTTGGGAGCCTTGATGCATACAAAGAATTTTAACTGTTTTACACTTGTCTCGACAAGAAAAATCAAGTTTGAGTTGTAATAGTAAATTGACTTTTTCCATTGTTAGGTTTTGACAACTTTGAGAGCCTGCTTGCAGGAGCCCACTGGATGGTGAGTGTGGGATGCGTATTTCAGACTTGCTCCTCTTAAGACTTGTTAGTGAGATAACTGAAGGCAGGTTGGTTTCTAAAGCTCAGCTCCCTATGTCCTCTCAGTGCTTTTAAAATAACTGTGCTTGGGAAGCTCTCCCTGGATCAAAACAACAATAAAAACAATTTAAAAGTTGGGAGGGATGACAAAGACTTTATCAAAAGTGTTATTTTCCCTTGTGTCACATAGGATAATCACTTCCGCACTGCCCCACTGGAGAAGAACATGCCTGTTCTGTTGGCCATGCTGGGAGTCTGGTATATAAACTGCTATGGATGTGAAACCCATGCCCTTCTGCCCTATGACCAATACATGCACCGCTTTGCTGCCTATTTCCAGCAGGTAAGGCTCAGATAGAACAAAGGTTTCAAGAAGCAAATAATGTAGATACGCTTCTGTCTTCTTTCTAGAGCCTGAATGCATGTTTCTAGGTTAAAATTGCAATCACTTAAATTCATGTAATCAAGGGCCTGGACACCAGTGCTGAGATTGGTACCAGCTTATTTGCTCAGTTAATGTCGAGACTTTTTTCCTCAGACCTCTGTTATCTTGATGTCCATAAATTAAGCAGCTATATCCCTGATACTTATGGAATTTCTATAAATGAGCAGCACTTACTATTGTTGAAATATGTATGGAAACTTGTACTGATACTATGTAGTTCTGCAAGAAAGGTGATACTGCCCTTCCCTTCTTTTAGGGTGATATGGAATCTAATGGCAAATACATTACCAAGAAGGGCTCTCGTGTGGACTACAGTACTGGCCCTATTGTGTGGGGGGAGCCTGGCACCAATGGGCAGCATGCTTTTTACCAGCTCATTCATCAAGGTAAACTGAAATTATTCAATACTTTGTTTCGGAATTAAATTCTGAATGGCTACAAAGCTGCAAGAGAGTCTGCAGAATTGACACTAGTTTAGAGGCTGGACTCTTAAGTAACCTAGCATTGCATTGCTATGGTACTCTTAATTAGTGACTTCTGAAGGCTACAAGATGCAGGTTTTAACTTTACAATAAGGAGGGTCAACTAAAGCTGAAACTACTGAGCTGTATTGTCACTTCCCCTTGCTGTTAATAAAAAATAAGAAGTTTTTTTCTTAAAAAAAAAAAAAAAAGCTTTTTGGAGTGGCTGAGTTTTCCAGTAACTCTGAAAATGGTGTGAGAATTGAAGATTTTTCTAAGACTTTCCTGTTACAGGGTTATTAATGTGGCTTTTCTGACAGGAACTCGCATGATTCCATGTGATTTTCTGATCCCAGTCCAGACCCAGCATCCAGTCAGAAATGGCTTGCATCACAAGGTAATAAGTTCTTTGTCAGGGCACCCATATTTTCTTGTGCCTTAAGGCATTGAAGCTTTATTCAGTATTGCAGTATGTGAGATTTCTGAATGTCCCTTTGAAACTATACACATAGGCCCTCACAATAAGCTTGAAAATCTCTAAATTGTAATTACATATTATATGTAATACAGAGGTATTTGTTCTTGAAGAAATTGCAGCCACAGTTCTTGAGGCAGATCAATGGTGTGGCCTGTTGGCCTACTGAGGCTGGAAAGAACCGAGCAATTAAGTATTTGGAGAGAAAACTCCTTGTAACAATTGTAAGGAGTGTAATTCTTGCAGAGTAGGAAGAAGCAAATTCTTAGAGCTGATGGAAGCTTCCTCAGAGATGCTGTTACAAGTTTTAAACTCTAGGACAAAGTTTAGGAGTATACTAGCATAGCTAGGGTGATAGCCTTCCACATGTAGATATTTTTTTAACCAGTCCAACTTTGTTTGTATCAACCAACTAAGCATTTTCAGTGAACTGTGTCTAACAGTAAGTTCCATATGTGGAAACATGTCCAGGTCTACTACTTACTGCATACTTCAGAAAAAGCATGTTTCCTCATTAAATTTCAATCTTGTTATGACTTCAGATTACAAGTGCTATTTAAATTGTGTAATAGTAATTTTTTGTCAAGTAACACCAAGTACAGGTGAAAGTTTTAGAACATGAATTTGCAAAAGAAGGGGAGAAAAGGTTTCATTGGAGTGTAGGTATAGTAAGAGTTATCTTCAGTGTAACAGGTAGGACAAAACCATACATGAATTTGCAAGCTAACATTAGGCAGGAAGCAGGAAACTAAAAACTTCTACTGTATTGGTAGGGATTGGTATGCAGTACGCTGTGGGGATTTTCCTTCATATAGAGTAAGCACATCTTGGTTACCTTTGACTAATCTCTGCACCTGGCTTTTCATGCATATGGTGTAGCATGGGATAAAAGTATAGTCTGTACAGGGTGAAAGGGGGGTGTGAAATCCTGGCTCCTTTATTCTCACTGGGAGGCTTGCTGTCAGTTTCAGCAGGGGCAGGATTCTGCAAAACAGTCCTGGTTGTCTTTGGATACATGCGCTGTTAAAATAGTAATCAAGTCTACTGGCACTGAGGGGAAAAAGCAATAGCAGGCATTATGCAGCTAAAACTACTGCCCATCTTATTGCCATAGTGTTAAAACAAGAGTTCTAACTGTAGACTAGGTCTCAGTCTAGTCTAAAGCACTAGGTATTACTGTTCTAGCTAAAGGAAACAGTAGCTTGAGCTGATGTTTTTATTTCTACCTGCTAGATCCTTTTGGCCAACTTCCTTGCTCAGACTGAGGCCTTGATGAAAGGAAAGACTGCTGATGAAGCTCGTAAGGAACTTCAAGCAGCAGGACTGAGTGGAGATGCTCTGGAGAAGCTCCTTCCCCATAAGGTAACCAGGCTTTGGCACTTCACAGCTTTCCTCTAGTGAGATACTGTGGTGGTGATGGCATTGTGTTGGTTGGTCTGCTGCTCCCTGGAATTTGCTAATGGGGCAGTGCCCTCCGGTGGCTGTCGGCTGCTACTGTCTTAGCTGTGAAGGTTGTGTTACAGGTTCTACCTTGTCAGGTCTTGTGAAGCAGTCTGTGAATGGCACTCCTGCTAAAGGATGCTGATCTGGAAGTGGTTTGAAGCATTTCAGAAAAGATGAGCTATCTCATCACTGCCTCTGGGATATTGACTTGTGTCTTACTTCCCGTAGCCCACAGTAGTCAGTAATGGTGCTTGGAGTTAACATTTTGCCATTGTGTTTATAATAAAATGTGAAAATGATACAATTTTGTGGTTGAAGTTGTTAACCTTTAAAGCTTTCAGGATTTTGTATTTACTGCTAATTCAAATAGTCCTGTGTGAGCTATAAGGAAAATATAAACTGCAAGTTTCTGATGTAAGTTTTACAACATGCTAGATAAGTGTAATTCTTGTTTTGAAAGGTCTTTGAGGGAAATCGACCAACCAATTCCATCGTGTTTACAAAACTCAACCCTTTCACTCTGGGAGCCATCATTGGTAAGTAAATAGATCTCTCTGAATGCTTATTAAGACTTTCTGATAAAGTTCATTGATAAATCTCTTTTTTTGCTTATAGCCATGTATGAGCACAAGATATTTGTTCAAGGAATTGTCTGGGATATTAACAGTTATGACCAGTGGGGGTAAGTCTCCTTGATATGTTTCTTGTATACTTACTGACTATGGTATTCCTTGATCTGTCATGACTTAGAGAAAAGACAATGAAAAAAATAAGTGTTATACTTAGAGCAAATGATTATAGGATAGTTCCAAATGAAAACAGACTTTCTGGGGTAAGTCACCATGTATCCTTGTTCAGCCATGCATAATGACTAAATACAGCTTTAGGTAAGGACCTTTGTTTAGTTTGATTTAAAAAAAAAAATACTATGAATGTAGAAAAGAGGCAGTAGTAATAGTCAAGCAGGCTGAACACATGCTCTGAGAATTAGAAAGGGAAAATAATTTCCCTTACAGAAGGGGAAAAAAGAATTATTTTAACTCTAGAAACATTTAGTAGGCAGTTTGAATGGCATCTGTTAAGCAAAAGGCTGACCACCTCAATTTTCCTGTACTGGAGATACAAGAACATTCTTGGCAGATGTCTTCATATATAGGAGCCCTAGGTCTAATGCAGGCTGCACCTGTGACCAAGGTTCATGGTAGAGTTCCATGTGGAGAACGGCTTTACAAGGAGTTTCACTTTTAAAAATGGAAGACTTAATCAGGAGCTAATCAGATTATTTTTAATCTGTAGTAATATTAACTGTACGACATACTGTATGAAGACTTATGCAGGAGAAGGGGATTGGGAAATGAGTAGGACTTTTTTTTTTTTAGGTGAAACCTGCCTATGCTGTGACGGGTTATTTTGAAGAGCAAGTTTGCTCTACAGGCAATAGCAGTTTACACTAAGCTCTTAAAGGCTGAAGGATAGGTCTTTATATATGTTTTCTTAGAGCTACGCTACCACAGCAAGTTCTTTAACTAAAATACTGTAGTTAGAAACTGAAAATGGAAAACTGTCTAACAACCTGATGTCTGCTATGAACTCTGAAATCAGGAGTGGGATAGGAGTAAGTACAGCTTTTACTGGAACACATTAAAATCAAGAATGACATTCAAAACTAACTATGGAACGTGGGGATGCTGTAGAACCAGCCTAGTTTCTTGCAGCTATTGGAATATCCTAGGTTCTTACTCTGTGTGGCTGTAACTCCTGGATAGCATGCTGTAGTGTTGGAAGGCTTCCAGGCCTGCAACTCAGCTGTTTATTGTTTTGGTGCTAAAAATCAGTGTTCTGAGTGATGTCATGTTCAACAGTAGCAAGCTGAATGCTTTCTGCGTTGGGGCGGGCTGCATAACACAAATGAGTACTGAAGGGGAGAAGACTCTGCATAACGTAAAACAAAACTTACTTTCTTTAGACATCCTGTAATTTGAGAGATCTGTTCAGCTAAGCAGCTATAGGAACTCCAGTTGTTCATGAATGGCACAGAGTTGAGTAATATTAACTTTGTCAGTAATTTGTGAAGGGAAAAATATTTATTGTAGTGTTTACTGTCAAGTTACTTTTTACTGGCACCTATTTTTAATGTCAGTTGGCTTATAGTAAATACTAAGTTGTTGACACTAATGTTGGTTTTTTTTCTTCTCCTGCTTTTATAAATGCAGAGTTGAGCTTGGAAAGCAACTTGCCAAGAAAATTGAGCCTGAACTGGAGTCAGATGCTCCAGTGACATCTCATGATAGCTCAACAAATGGGCTCATCAATTTCATCAAAAAACACAGAGCCTGAGATGAAAGATTTGGAGGACATCGACAATCTAACCACCGAACACCCAGATCTGTTGTAGTTGTGCTTTTCTAGCCAATTCTAACAAAAATAGCACTTTACAGATGTAGCTTCTTCACTTGTTGCAGTTAACCTTGTTGCGTCAAGTGTTACGAATGAAAACTAGTTTTGTGAAACCCAGAGTGTATAGTTGCTTTCTATTTTTGTGGCTGTTGATCTGTAAAGTGCAGCTGGTATGTTCCTCAGTTCTTATCCCTCAACTTCCTTAAAGATGATCACATACTGATATTAGAAAATAAAAGGTATGATGGATGAGTAAAACTTCTTCATTCTGTATCTTTAAAGTGCAGACCTAGTAGCATTTGCCTCACTGACTGTGTAAGGTCCTCTGAAGCCAAGTAAACTGATTTGTCTTTTTGGACTGGTTCTGCTGTAAGCTGGAAACTAGAAGGTGTTCAGAGAATCAAACCTACAGTTGTAGATTCTTCAGATTGCATAACTTGATGCATTTGAGCAAGATACAGATTTTTTTTTTTTTTTGCCAATGCTGCTGTGAAAAGGAAAGCTTACTAATGTCTGGTGAAAGATCTGATTTTTTTCCATAAGCTATGGAAGCCCTCTGTGGACAGCTTTCCAAAAATGAAGAAAGTTCCTGGAGTGACAGTAATATCTTAGTTTTCAAAATGGTTTGCAAGAGTTTGTGAAGCAAAAGCTTGGGCTTACTTGCAGAAGAAATGTATTTTTGGTATCCTCCAAAGGCTGTTTCTCTCACTCTTCTTAAATCAGCATCACTATTCCAACAAAAAAAAAAAGAATAGAGAACAACTTAACTATTTGTAAACAAGTTGCTTATATCCTCTCTTATTCTCTACCACTGTTAACCCCTTTCTGATAGCAAACTGGCATGCTGTGGCTATTGTTCTGTAACACCTTTAATAAAGGTAAGACACAAGCATTGAAAGGAGAAGATGTTAACTGTTGTTCTCATACCCTGAACTCTTCATGACAAATGCTACTGTGGCTATGAAGTCTGAGCTTGTAACCCTTAATACATGTCTCTGCTGCACAGATTCATGGGCAGGATCAAAAGCTTGATCTCCTTGAATGGGGCATGCTAACACCTCCATAGTGCTTGATAATCTACCTGCATGGATTTAAGTTGTTA
Source organism: Sagittarius serpentarius (assembly GCA_034782735.1). Classification (NCBI taxonomy): domain Eukaryota; kingdom Metazoa; phylum Chordata; class Aves; order Accipitriformes; family Sagittariidae; genus Sagittarius; species Sagittarius serpentarius. The sequence continues at coordinate 33,268,941 of JAVKLA010000088.1, forward strand.
GACTAATTCTGTAAATTCTATAGTACTTAAATGCTTTCATTTTTTATGAGCTTTATAAAGCAATTTCTTCACATAAAACATGGTCACAAAAAGAGAACCCACTAGAGGGAGGCATCATATTTTCTTAGGAGGCTTTAAACCTTTCATCCACCTATGTAAAAGCATGTGCTAAAACACAGCTTCATCCCCTTTCTGTAGAGGTGAGTGTGAAGTGAGTTCTCTTTGTATAGATGCCTCTTGTGCTTTGAATGGTAAAGCCTATTGTTTGGTCTTGGTGCTGTCATTTTACCTCTTGTCTGTTCTTCTCTTGGCAATGGGACTCCCCACCTTTCCTTGGAGAAGAAAGGAAGCCCTGTGTATTCTCTTAACTCTTTGGTTATTCTCTAACCTTAGTCTTATTTCCAAAACCTATTTCCTTTTCTTGTGGAGGGTTTACTGCTGTGAAGTCTAACATGCCTGATAAGAACACATAATGTGTTCCTGCCTACCACCCTTTAAGCCAAAACAAAACAGGACCGTGACACAGACCAAGACCCTGTTTCTGTGTCATGAAACTATTCCTGCAGTGGCAGTTCTGGACTTGGTCCTCAAGGCTTTAAAAAAAAAAAAAAAAGAGAGAGAAAAGCTCATTTTGGAAGTGTTTCACCCTTGCCCTGAGAAGGAAAAAAAGCAGAACAGGCTCTGGCTGGCTGTTTGCTCTCTAGGGTGCTAAGGAGTGCTAGGGCCTGGATCTTTAGTTTTCGGAAGTATTCGCCCTAGCACTCACAGCTACGGCTGCTTTGCGCTGAGGAGAGTTCAAATTAATCGCTCTGCGCGCGCCGGCAGGTAGCCGCCGGGCGCCCTACCCGCCGCCGCGCCCTCCTGCGGCG
>JAVKLA010000088.1:33269867-33291999 GCA_034782735.1 Sagittarius serpentarius
GCGCCCCCTGGCGGCGCGAGTGGGCGGGGCCCGTCCACTCCGCCCGCTCAAGGGCTTCTGTCAGGTAACGGCCTACTGCGAAGGGGCGGGTTTCGTCTGAGGTGCCCTCCCGGCTTTATTTTTCACAGGTTCTCCCTCGCTCCAGCGAGTCCTTGCATGTGCAAGAGCTCTCAGGACTGCCTCTTAGGTGTGGACCTTATTTGCTAATTGATGGTGAAATTACCAGAATAAGCGAAGCACCACATATCAGCAACTTGCTGGGTCATCAACCTGGATGCCAAAATTATTACCTTAGAGCTTACAGAGTATAAAAATGACGCCTCCCTGGCATAGCAGCTTATGGCTGTAGTCAAAGATGGGGTCAAAGCAGTGAAGAAGATATAAAAGGAGACTTTTTTTTTCCTGCAGCAGGTGAAGAGGGCACAATCGGAGAGGTCACAGATAACCACAGTCTTTTCCCTTGCATGTTATGTTTTGAAGATGAGATGGCATAAAAAACACCTATGGTTCAGGGAGTCACTCTCGGTGAGAAGAGTTGGAGGCTAAGAGCCAAGAGAATAATCACATGCCTGCCTCAGTTTCACTCTTTGCTGGCCATGTCCTTACAGCTGTGTTGGAGGGAGACAGTGACCTGGCTAGGTCCTTGGGCTGACCTGGTACTACTGCTGTTCTTACCTTCGGCTGTGACATATGTCTTGTTGAATAAAAAACAGAGGAAGTTTTTGACTAGGTTTCTGGTACCTGAGCTATAGTGAAACAGTTTAAATCCTTCTGTATAGTATCAAGCCAGCAAGTATAGTAATATCCTGCAAGAACAAAACAGATTTCCTCATAAATAGCGCTCTAGCAACAAGAAGGTCCAACTTAGTTCTAATTGGGAACATGTAATGGGCATGGCTGAGCTACCTGATGAAACAAGAGACTGAAAGTTAGTGACATGCCTAAAGGAAGCAGAAACTCGTCAGAGCCATGAGCTGGAACAAGATCCCTGATCCTCAGCCTAGTGCGTTAGCCACAAGATGTACGTTTCTCTTGAAGGCCTCTGAGGAAATACAGTGTGGGAATGCTTCAGTCAATGTAAGTAGTTAAGTCAATATATGTATATAAAATACCATCTTTACACTTACGATGCTAATGCTAATTTGTAATGCTAATTTGACTGTATAATAATAACTTTTCAAAGTCAAAATTCATCTATGAATATATTTTAAGAGTTCTTAAGATGGTAATTATTGCATTCAAGGGAAAATTCTAGTATTTTTAAAGAAAATTATGTTAAATTTGTATTGTATTCCTACTGGACGTGTACTTAATATAGACCGTGTGGGTATGAGATTAAAGGAGGAATATGTTTGCATTGTAGCTGATAAAAGATTGTCTCTGAGAGCTATGATTGCAGTGAAGACATCTTTGGTTCTTTTGTTTAGAGAGAATTTGGCAGGAATAATCAGTAAGTGATACCCCTTTGGCCCAATTCACAGTGATCTGATTTGCCGGGCTTGTTCTAATTTCCGAACTATCCACCACTACGTGCAGACTTCCTGCAGACTCAATGGTGTTAATGGTTTGAGTTTAGACTGCTTGAAGGAGGATAAGATGAGTAAAAATTCCCAAGCTACACCAAGAGCTTCAGTTGAACCTGTTGCTGTTCTGGAAGAGCAAAAAGCACTTACAGATCTGTAGTGTCAGTGCTGAAGCAGCCACACCCTGAGTCTGTATAGATCAGTCAAATCAAAAGAAGATATTTTTACCTCATTTATTCATTCATTCATGTTTATCTTTACATTCTTCCAGGTAAAGTGCTTATATTTAGATGTTCTTAAAAGTATTCTGCTTTGGCAATTCCTGCTGTTATTTTTTGTGAAAAGGAAATGGATTTTAGAGAGTTAGGCAGGTAAGTACAGTGCACAATAGAGTAGTGAAGTCTAGAGCATTAAGTTTTGCACAAACCTGGTTTTGTGAAGTTTCAGTAGGATATTGACAGGGCGTGCATCTTGCCCACTCTTACGTAGATAAAAGTGAACTGGCTTGCAGGCTATGTTAATAACAGTATTTTAGGGACTACAGAGTGTGACAAATAGAAAGCAGTTTGGCTTCCATAGTTAAGTTTTAAGCAGCTTGGATTATTAATGAAAATTCAGCAGAGAAGAGTGTGCTTTTTAGCTGTTGTCTCAGTCAAACTTGAATCCTAGTTAACTGTATTGCTCTACCCTCTTTGAGAGAGGGTTTTCAGGTTTTTCTTAGTTTTGTGGCACATGGAGATTGTCAAAATAGATCAGGTAAAAATAGTCCCAGAGCTCAGTATTTCCAGAGGGGTGGTAATGTCCAGGTAACTTTATTGTGCCCTCAATTTTTCCCTTCTGTATTCTTTCTCATTTTGAGTTTTCTGACAGAACAAAAATAGAAAATTCTCAGATTCACTTCCGAAACCTGCTGAACGTACTTGGAATTTCAAAAAATGCACTCTCAAAAGTATTCGTAGTTAGATTGTCAGAGTCACAGTATCTGGATTTTACTTGATGGTTTCACAAGTGGACACATTTCTCAGTATTTCTCTAAACTGTATTTTTTGAGATTTATGTAATGTCTCCTCTAAGGAAATATTTTGAGCCCAGACTTGTGGACCAGTGAGTCCATGTAGAGAAGACACCCAGTGTGTCTGTCCCATTCAGTCCCTGCTGAATGGGGGTGTCCCAGGCTGTGAGAAATGAAAGGAGCTGGGGAATGGATAATCTGTGCAGAGTCTGGAAGCAGGCTGCACAGTGGATTCAGCTGAGGTAAGAGCTAGATGTCAAGAAGCCTGCGAAGAAGTTGGCCTGGGACCATGCATCTGGAGCACTCTCAAGTATGCAGCAATTCCTAGAAAGGCTGAGCTCTGCCTTTCGTCATTAACAACAGCCACAAGGGACGATATCTGGTAGAAAGATCACTCTCACACAGGATAAAAGCATAGCATATTGTGTGTTGTTGGATAGATTTTGAATGCTAGGGAACTGTAAAAAAAATAAATCGAGTAACAATTCCAATAGTTTTTTGTTGAATATTCCTGTGTGGTTTTGGACTAATTAAAAACACCACTTTTGTCTTTATAAGTCAGTTAAATGGGTAACAAATGTCTAAGGAGTTAATGAGTTTGACAGGTTCAAACCTTGAATACGACTTTTTGTAATTTACAAATTACAGTTGGTCTAATTTATTCTTAAATATTATGCAGGGACTCCTAGATTAACTAAAGTGCTATGCTATGCTAGCAGAGCTGCTTACTTTAGGACTGTCTCTCCAGGCTTTTCAAGAAATGTGTCTATAGCCATACTATTTTTTTAACTATACAGACAAATCTCTGTGCAGTTTTGCTTTTCTGCTCTTGATACATTACCTAATAGGTCTTTTTAATGTTTGCTTTATTCTCCCAAATCCATTACAGTCATTAGTATAGACAACAAAAGGGCTGTTGGCATAGCTTCGTGGCTGGTTAGCCCATGTTCTAGCAGCAGTGTTTCCTGAGCCACTTAAGAAAACTAGTATTACAAGAGACAGTACAGGGCATCATCTGTAGCCTCACTGGAGTTTTCCATAAATAATTACATCAGTGTTGATCTCCAATAGCCTTTTAACATAAATTACATCATTTTCAGTTGGAAGAGTTACAATGGTCTATTTATTGCCTAAGTCACATGTAATTCTCAGAATGTATACCTGCTACCTGTAATCATAGTAGTTTTTAGGATGACAAAGTGAAAAAAGAATGGGTATGGGGACTTCATCCATTCTAGTCTTAGAAGTATGGAGCATAGTATAAGGACTACTGGCCAAGGTACATGCGTGCCAGCTTGAGACAAATCCTGCTTAGTTATATTTCCATGGGATTCAGATTTTACAGAGAAGACTTGTTGTCTTGCATTTCATAACTAGGATTTCATGGACCAGTGAAAATGTCTCATTGACTTCAGTAGACATTGGTCTGGGCCTTGGATTATTAACTGCAATCATGAGGGGATTCAGGTGACCTGGATTATTTGGCAAAGATATTTTGAACTATTTCAGCCTGGCTACAGATCTGCTTCTACGTGGAGTGAGAGTTAAAAATATGTCTCTGTGCTAAGAGGCAGACACACCTGCAAGGAACTTACAGTGTAGCCTATAGAGTCTTTCTAACCTGGTTTCGTAACTCTTCAGAGGTGAGCAGTATGCAACAACAAAAAGCACCAATTTTATTTTGGGGCTAAACGAAAGTTATAGGAGAGGAATGATGGTAGCTATTTGATGTGATAGAAGAGATCCTAAAGCAGTGCTCTTCCTTGCTAAAAACATTTTGCCATTGAATAAGTCTAAGCTGGAGCAAATTAATATGATGATGTCCTTGAATCTGATGGTACATTTAATAAGAAAAATAAAGCATATATAGACACATATTTAACATATACGTATGAGTTTTACATATATAAAAGTACATTAAACTTGTTTTCCTCTTTAAAGCCTCTGAGATCTTCCTCCTGGGAGATACTGACATTCCCTCCATATTGGGTGGATTTACTGCAAGGAAAGCTGGAGGAAACTTAAAAGTGTCCGGTTTTATTTAAAACCTTGGTGGTCTTTAACGGCTGCCCCACAGTTCCAGCCTGGTACAAACTTAAACAGAACTCTTTGTTGCTCTTGAATGTGACATAATCCTTTCATCTGGCGTGCTGAATGAAGTATGCACATGGCTTTTTTGCTACCCCTGCTGAGCTGCCTTGTTACACCTTCAGAGCAAACCACCCCCCAGTAAAAAAGCTTGGACTCTGTCATCCACTCTAATGCCAATAAACAACAGATAACTGTGGCATCTTTTGGCTTTAAAATGCTGCCCCTCATTAAACTTGTGTGTCGAGGAAGGAAACGGCTCCCCACATCATTGTTTCTTGCAGATACAGAATACATTTTTTTGTTGTTTGCATGTTTGCTAATTTGAAGCTCTTTGAAGAATCCTACAGGGAGATCAAAGACAAAAGATTAGAACGTTTTTAATAAAGTGAGGAAGGATCAGGTTAGATCAAAGGGACAAGCTGACAGGAAATAAGTAGGTGCCGTTGTTGGCTGACACTTGCATGCTGTAGGGTGATTTCTGTGTTAATGTGAGGTCAGAAGGAGGATTGCTTTACATCTTATTGTCTCCAGACTTTGCTGACTGGGTGTGTCTTTGTACTTCGCTTTAATCTCGAAAATTAAAACCCATAAAGTCACAGTTTGGCTCAGCCACATGATTTTTCTAGTTATTTAGCTTTGATTTTGAAATAAAAATAAAATTTGGAACGCGCCAGCAGGGTATGGAGGTAATTAATTGGCCTGCAAGGGGATTCAGCTACAGGAATATTTGTTATCAGAGGCACTGGGCCTCAAGCACCCCCAGTGCCATTTCGCTGACTTTAAGGGAATTAAATCTTACCCCACTGTCTTAAGAGGAAATGTGTTTTCTTTATATATACTGAAGCCTTGTGTGCTCACAGGTTGTACCACTGGAATTAAACCAGTACAATGAAGTTAATATATCCCCTTCAGTTTGGATGCAGTTTTGTTGGTATAGAGCTGCTAATTGGATAGAATTTATTTCCCTCAGAGATTAGAGTGACAGCACTAAGTGGAACAGGCATCCTGGCATAACGTATATCAGAAGTAAGATGCTTTACAAAATACCCCTTTCTTCTAATACAAATCGCCCTTCTGCGTGATGTAGCTAGAAGTTAATTTGAGGACAGTCACAGGAAAACAAGCCAATTTCTTTACTATATGATCAGTGATTATGTAGTTGCACAGAGCTGGATCTCCCCATGTGTCTTCACAGGTGAAGAAAACAAACAAATGCTTGAGCGGTTTGTGTGACTTGTCTCCATTAGCAGGAAACCTCCTCTGCCTGAAAGGATGTTTTCAGACAAAGCTGCAGGATTGGGCCCAAAGAAACAATACTTTTTTTGTTCCACAAACAAAAGGGCTAGTAGCATTAGCTTTCTGCTTCACACAAGTACGCATGAGGTTCCTCCTTCAGCACTGGGGTTTCTGCTGCCCTAATGCAGAATGGCACTCCAGTGGTTAGATACGTTATTGGACATGGAACAAGCAATAACTGTCTTTTTTTATCCAGTCATGTTAAATCAAAATAGCAGGGTTTGGTATGTCCTTAACAGAAAGAGCTGTGCTCAGCCCCTTGCGTATTACAACAATAGAGGTAATAATCATACTTCATTAGAGAAATGTATTTTTATTGTATGTATTTTTTTTTTTTCTTGCAGTCTAAATGAGTGATCATTCTACAAAGCCAAAGGGAAGTATTCAATAAAACAAAGTTACCCAAACTTTTTGAGGCAAAGTAAAACAAATGGGAAGAGATGGTTACTTTGCATTTAGGAAATCGAGGAAAGTTTGTGAGCCTCAAACAGATGTTGTAAACACACTGGGTTTGACTAACGTGCAGCAGTGGGAAAAGCATTCCTTTTTCACTGCCTGTGCTGTGGCTGAGCAGAGCCGCTCTCTCCTGGTGCACATGGCTCTAAGCCAAAACTTCACATGCTGCACTGTTGTTTGCTCCTTGTACACATGCCTTATCAGGGTTCCTGATTAAAAGCTACATGGCAGAATGTATGAAGGGCTGCTGTTCTGGATACAGTCAGGATCACTTTGCGATGCAGTCAGGATTCAGTTTCAGGAGAGATGACCTTGGGGGTGCAGTGCTATTAAGCCAACACCTGAGAATGGCATATGGGAAGAAGACAACCTGGTTTGATTTTGAACATTGTCTCGTTTTCTGTATTTGATCATGTTCCATGGACCCTCCTGGGCTGCCAGTTTTCATGACCGGTAGACTCTAATTAATATCACTTCTAAGTCAGAAATGTGTAGCATTCAGACAGAAAAGACTGAAGTCTCTTCAGATACTCCAAGTGTTTCTGTGTAGCCATTGTAACAGCACATCTCCTAGAGAAATATACTTACGTAACCACTTAGTCCCTGTTGACTCCCTTGCTAGACTTGGCTTCAGTTGGGAAATATGCCAATATGCTTCTCTAAGCTTTCAGATTTAGAAATAGCAGGTCATTCTTTTTGAGATATATCTGTCCAGTTAAAACACTGGATTTTTGCCTAGATTTTAGACGTGGCATGAAGCTGATCCTCTGCAACAAAATACAGTCATTGGAGAAAGGCAGATGCTGAGTGGAAATATGAGTAGTGATTGGGTAGCAGAAAAATAGGGATCTTCGGGATCTCAGTAGCAAACAAAAGTGTCTTAAGTCCTGCTGAAGTTGTGAGGGGTGCTAATGAGTCCAGCTGGACAGAAGTTCCTGGATTACAGAAGTGCAGGAAAAAACAGGCCACATCCAAAACAGGAAAATCTGGAGTTGTAAATTGATTTAGTTAAATTTGTGTAATCTTTTAATGTATACAACACCATAAACCTACAGGCATTGCAGGAGTCTGACAGGACTGGAATGTAGCAGAAATTCAAGGTGCTCAAAGCAGTCAAAGAGTATGAAAGGAAATGGAAGAAAAAGAATGGACTTTGCAGAAAGAAGGTTAACAATTCAAAGAGAGGTGCAAAGTGGGGAATGAGGATGTTGACGAAGTGTTATGGTAACAGAAAATTCAGTGATGAAATGCAGAATTCCCTGAGGGAATCATAAATCAGCTTTAGTCTGCAAGGTATGTTGGTTCCTAAATCAGCAGAAGTCTGGTACCTAAATAGCTTTGCAGTCTAGTCCCAGATGCTTTACTTTGGACTTTTCTCTTCCCTTTGGGTTTCGCGTGGTTTAAAATTTAACAAGGCACTTGTTTCCTTTGAACCAAGGCATGTTAATAGTGCCCTTAATATATTTATAAAATGAAGAGTCTTGAAGCATAGCTTGGGATTTTTCAGAGTTCTGAAATGCTCAGTGTTTTAATATAAAGTAAAAGCATTAAGAAAAAGCTGAAAAATGACAGGGAGCATCAAGCTGAGACTGATTAACTTTGGGAGGTTTGGTTTATCCCATGCTTGAATCTTTAATGCGTCTTTCTGTAGTTCAGTAGATGTGGGACTGCAGTGGTAGCATGCTAAGAACAAACAATTATGATCCAAACACAGACACAGCAGTTTACTTGTTGATTAATACATCCAAGGGGCAATGTTGGGCTCTGCCATGTGGATGGAGGTTGGAGGACTAGAGCGGAGCTGCAGGAGGAGCAGCCCGTGTGTACTAGGTGGTAATGCTGTTTGTTACACTCTGTTCCCGCAGTGCTGGCCTTCCTCCTGCCTGCTGGGGCTTTCCTCCCTCCCTTCTGCCCGAAGGAAATTTTGAACACTGATTAATGAGAAACTTGGGATCTGAGAATCTACAGGGTTTTCAAGGAAAGCAGGACTTAGTAAAGCTTAAGGTTTAACATGTTGCTTGTGGCAGTGCACCAAAGCCTTATATAGAAGTGCCTTATCCAGTGGTACACGCCTATAATGTCTCTCTGTAAGTTTTGGGGTGGCTTTGGAAATTGTCGAGTGTTCACTCTACAATAACCGTATTTCGCACCCGCTATCTCTAGTTATTTTAAAAATCTTCATCATAGTAAATTATAGTCTTTGGTCCAAATGACATACAAAACTGAAGGAATGACTGGACGATAAAGTGTTATTAGCTTCAGTTTGAAGGTGAATTTGTTACCCAAGGTGGTTTGTGGGGAAAAAAGCTGAGAGGCATTTAAAATTAACCAAGTACAGCAAGCTGTATCATGAAGCCTTTATTTCACAGTGTATCATGGTGTCTAGGACTGAAACAGTGTCAGGCTAGAAATTAACCCAAACCGAAAAGGGAATTTATGGAAGAAAGAATATGATTGTTTGATCTAGAATGTGGAGAGAATGAGTTAAGAAAAATTTCACTGGCTCTCCTGACTCTAGAAATCAGCTACATTTCTGTATTTTTTCAAGAAGACAGAGTTTCCAGAAGCAAAATGTTTCATAGCACCAAGATCAAACATTGGGTATTTCAGGACTCAAAGATTAACTGAGTACCATTACTCCTTCCTGCAAAATCTAGGCGTGCCCACTAGAAAACTCCTGCTCAAATACAGAGCAGTTTCATCCTACATTTCATTGGTAAGTCTATGAAACAAGCCAGTATGTAGCTGGATAATAGATACAGAAGGGCAAAACTGTGAAAGTCTGTCCCTGAAGAGGTTGCAACCCCAACTTACATTGGAGTAGAAAGCAAAAATTCTGGGATCGTTTTTACAGAATTTCAGGAAATTCAGAAAAATGTGTTTGGGAATATCAACCTGAAAAATAATTCTAATTTTGAACTTGATAGGAATATTTAAAAATGGAAAAGAAAATTCACTTTTCAACTCACAAATATTGAATTTCAGTGTTGTATTCTGGGTCACCTGGTCCACTCAGGGAGTTCAGGATTGTTCTCCATGTTAATCTGTAGTATTCATTTGGGATGGACAGAGGATGAGAAATAAGAGACATGAGTATCTTTTTTCCAAACACTGGCAACATACACCGGTGTAGTCGGGAGGCAGCTTTCACCCCCAGCACCGGAGAAATGTGGATGGGCATAGCAGGCACTGGACAGCCTTGCCTTGCCATAGGAGCCCTGGTGTTTATTTGAGCTTTGGGAGTATGCAGGGTTGCTGGAGAAGGGAGTGCAGCTGTGCCAGGTCCTGTCTGCAGGTGCCATGTGGCCATCACAGGAGAGGCAGCAGGGAGGCTGTGCTCTTGTATTGCAGCCATGGTGATCGTTTGGCCATAAAGCAGCCAAATAACCTTATGTCATACCAAAGTTAAGGTTATGATAAGTAGATAGAGGCTAACACAATTCCAGGTAATGAACAAAATTGCAAGCCAGAGGTGGGGGAGACCCACTATGTCAATACATTTCGGGGGGATCAGCTGTATATTATTTTCTCCCTGCGGTTTGAACTCAGTCTGGAGGCATGCTGTACGATTGCTGCTTTCATCATCTTGCCTTTTCTCTCTCAATCAGGTGTTTATCTCCCTTCAAGTATCAATATAGTTTGAAGTACATTTAAGCCCCAGTATTAACTCTAGACTCAAAACAGTGCAGTAATGTCACTGGTATAAATGAAGGCTTTACAAGGACAATAGATATTACTGTTTTAATGCTGGCAATGGAGATGACTCGTATTCCCTGTTTTGAAGAAGATTTTGTACTTCTACAAAAGCAACCTACTAAATGCATGCAATTTCTGTCCTTCACATTTATATTTCTTTTCAAGCTGTGCTATGTAACTTAATCTAATTTTACTAAGCCTGTCGTTGTAGCAAGAACACCAACATTAACAACACTAAAACTTGGTTTTCATGTTCTTCATCCTGCAATCTCATCCATAAAGATGGGATTTTGGGTTGGCGTAGAGCCCACTAGTGTAAATGCATTTCTTTGTGTGCGTAATGGTTTGATTGGGAAAATCAGTGCTATGGTCAAGGACTGTATTTTCTAGGATTCACCTGGAGTAGGAAATCTGTCAGATCTCTAACATACCTTGTCTTGCCCACTAGCCCACTGACTGCATTTTGACTCTTAAGAAAAATACAGTTCATCTCTCCATGGGAGATTTTTTTTTCCTTAAAGTAAAAACAACCACTGTTATATAATTTTTTTTTTTCCTTATCTGTATTTACTTAAATCTTTTATTGGCTGTATTTGATGTAATTGTCATTTGCTCATTTAAACTGATCTCTAATTCCTTATGTTTGTGTGACTAGGAAAAAAAAAAAACAATTCCCTTACCAAATCAGAGTTACATTTTGGCATTCTTAGACTTCTCCCTCAAAAGTAAAACATTAACATTAGGTGAAATGAGGCACATCGCCTAATATGTTAATTATGGAGACAGATAATCATTAACTTTCTTTAAAGCTCTTGAGAATTATTCAGGATTATAGAAAACAAATGTTTTTATCTTTTTTTGAATATATTTCTGTATTTTAAAAATACATAAGTGCCTCGTGGATGGGATTTGAAAAATAGCTGCAACAGTCTCATTTTTGTAAAGGCGTGTACAGCTCTGATAAAATACAGCATTTCACCCTTCAGGATAAGCTTGCTGAAATATTTGAGCAGTTTTCTCCAGAAAATTTTAAATAAAATCTTACTATTTTCAAATTGAAAAAAAAAAAACCTAGGGAAAAAAATTATATCTTTTTTTATAATTAAATAAAAAGGAACAGTGGGACAATTCTTATCTTACCTATGTTTTTAAGACTTTAGATCTTTTATCTGTCACTTGTACCAGGAAAGACATAGAAGAACATTTGAAACTTTGTTCTTTTAAAGTTATAGTGGAGGTATTTGCTCAGGGAGACTAGAGATACTGGAGTAAATAGTGCATATCCTATAAACAAGTAGGACATTTCTCTTCATTGTACACGTGGTATTGGCATTAAACGCATTTGGATCGACAAGACTGCCACAAACCCCTCACAAGAGATGCAAGGGGGACAAAGCTGAGCAGCTCTGAATTTGGCCTTTGCCATTTGGGAAACCCTCCCTCCCCTCCCTGCCCTGTGTTGGCATGTGAAGACCCAGCGGGGCACACTGAGGACATGGCAGTGTCATATAGCTGCTGTCGCAGGCTGGCCATGGTCCTACATAGGAGTTATTTTCTGTGGGATGGTGAGAATGGAGAGGCACAAATTTGGATAATTGTTTGGTTTTTAGTAGGCATTTCTTCACCACACCCCATTTTTTGCTTTTCCTGTTTTGGATCTCACTGATCAGAGAGGCTGTAGTTGACAAGGAGCAGGATCTCCAAAACCATCAGCAACCTCTGATAGGTCTCACCGTTAGGAAAGGGAGCAATTCCAAATGACAGTGTCTTACCTAGTAGTTTCTTACAAGCTCCACTTTGGTTTTGTGGGGGGGAATGAGAGGGAACTTGTTTACAGCCTAGCTAGAGGCTTAACTTTCTCTTCCTAAAGCTCATGGAAAACCTACAAATATTCTCAGTTTAGAGCTTTCCCTTGACTTCACATTGAAGGAAAGGAAGCAATTTTGGGAATGCACCAAAGGGTTTTGGGTAATAAAATCAATCAAGGCAACACAAGCCCAGAGCTCTCCAGCTTCTTCCAGCACACTGATACTTCTGTCTGCCTTTGCCCATAGCCTGCTATTTCAGAGGAGATCTGATTTTTGCAGGGATAGCTGCTAATCTTCTCAGGCCTAATAGTATCATATGGAAGATGCTCATATACCTCCCTCTAATGTTGCGCCTTCCTCTTCTGCTTTGCTTTCAGGAATTAAGACATTTGTGGTGAACACATGGTATTTTGTTTAAGGAGTACTTAGTAAAGTCAAATCACGCCATTCAAAGCTGGAAACCCAAAGTTAGACTCCCAAATCCATGCTTAGACTGTTGCTTATGTTGGCTGGTTTTCAAGAGTATGGAGATACCTTTGGCTTCAGTGGTGGCTGCTGATACAAGAAGTCAAGCATCTCCTTTCAGTAATGTGGGCACTTGTTTCAGACAATTTTGGCAGAATGAACATGACAATGCTTATGTACGGACTTAAAACAGAATCAAAGTTTTCCTTAAATCAGAATGAGGAAAAAATTTTGAAAATTACATGCAAATGTAAGATAGAAAATAATGTTCTGAAGTGAAGCCTAAGCCATAGGTTTTGCACAACTGGAATTTGGAGTACATGCTGAAATACAGGAAACATGCTGTGTTTGTCCACACAGCATGCTTTTCTTCTTACATGGAATTTAGCAGGTTTTCCTGTGTCTGAAGACTTGCAAGTGTGATTACCTCTGGTTTCCAAGGGAAAACCTATGCTTCTGGCTGAAGAGTTCTGTATCTTGTTTGTGCATTTTGAAAGGATAAAATAATACTCACCAACATCTACATTTTTTTACAAGGAAAGGTGCAGCTGTCTGTGTGTACTGTGGAACAAAGGATTTGTTGCTTTTATTTATTCCCCTAATAAGTTGATAGATAAATGACATATTCTCTCGTACTCTGCATTTCCTGTCTTTTTGTAAAACATTGCTTTTGTAGGTATATGTAATGTTTGTTCAGTGTGCAGAACGCAGATGAGAGAGGAGAAAATCGACCATGAGACACTAAATGTTTTAGACAGTTGCTCTGTATAGCTGCGTTACTATGAAAGGAGAGATTATCTTGACATGTGTTGGTTTGATTTTAAATAGTAGTAGGTGTTTCTTAAAAAGCAATGAGTATATGATGTTAAATTGGAACTGGACTAAAGCAAACACAGGCTTTCTCCTTTGACAAGCTTACAGTCTCATTAGGGTAAATTACCCAGTACTGGGCTCCCTGTTTCTGTGATTAGATGGTTATTGGGATCCAACCTAATTAGTTTAAGGCTGGCTTGGGTATCTCTACACAACACTGTCATTATTTCTGTGCTGCTGTGGAGACATAGTCTAAAGTCTTCATTTGAAATCCATTAAAGTCAAAGCAGCTCTTTCTGTTGGTTGAATGAGCTTTGCATCAGGCTGAAAACATGTCAAGAGTACAGTACAGAAAACAGAGGGAGCCCAGCAACGTGGTCCAGGCCTGGCATGTCTATTGGGTTATAGTGCTGCAGGGAGGGTGCTGGGAATGCAGGCATGGGGTGGCATGGCATAGGGACAGCAGGCTGAGGGACCAGGCCAAGGAGGTCGTGAAGGGGGCTTGCGTATGATGGAAAGCACAGCGAGGAGAGGGGGAGAAATCAAGAGCATCAGAGAGATGAGGGAAGACTTCTGAGGAGTTTTGCCAGTGATGGGAGAGACTTGGATTTTGTACGGAACAGGGCAGAAGGGCAGTCTGGCACAGCTGAAGCAGCACCCGGTGGAAAAGTGCTCAGCCAGTGTTTCTGGGAGAGGCGGGCAAGCAAAAACAGGGCTGACAGCGTGCAGTAAACAGTGCTATAGAGAACAGTCAAGGGAGGTAGAAGCTTGGTGAGTAGACAGCACAACCAAGCTGGTGGTAAATATAAAAGTCTTCCCTTTTTCAGTGCATGAAACAATTTGCTGCAACCAACATGCTCTTTAAAGAAATCCAACCTGACAGGAGTGGGGGAGCAGCAGGTGAGCCCCAGGGGCTGGAACAGACAGTTGCTCTTCAGACTGGTAGAGACATGAACGTGCTAAGGGGTGATACACTTCCAAGAACAAAAAAATCTGAAAAAGCATAGCAAGCATATTTTAGGGCAGGATGGAATGTTTGCTCAATTAACTAGTCAAAACAGGATTTCTTTGTGTTTCTCACAGCACTGTAAAGGGAACTCCCTTTATGAGAATTAAATTCTTTGCCTGTATCTTCATTACCCAACATAAACCATCTTCAGGAGCTTTATTAACGTTAGCTGTTGCCACTCTCTGTTGTGGAGTAAAGGAGCTCTGTTATCTCCTGACCAGACTGGATACAGAAGCAATAGGGTCAAAATTAGATAGTTTGCTCAAAACCTCCGGCGGACTTGCTATCGCAGTTAACATCACAATTCTGTTCTGCTCATGTAGGTAGAACCATAGGATTGGAAGGAATTCACCTTTTCATCAAGGCTTGCCTACTGCCACTGTGTCGTAGTTATGTCTGGGAAGTCCAGAATGGTCTTCACAACACCCTCTCCACATGCTTCTACAAACTGCGGGTTGCAAAACACACCCTATAACAAACTTAAAACTATTAATCTTATGTAAAATATCAAAAGCCACGACCTGCCATGTCCCACTGGAAGAGATCTGGAGAAAGTAAGAGCTTCATCCTGCGCTTAGAGCTTTGCATTAACATGGAACTTGTTAAGTGACATTCCCAGATTATCTGGAAAGCAAACTATGCACTACAGTACACAAGAAGACAAAACAATCATTGTCATGTTCCTTAACAATCTGATCTGAATTAAAAGCTTTCCTGGTTTTCCCAAACCCTATGCATCAACAGATGTTTAATACCATAAAGTGCATGAATACCCTGGCTACACCTAATGTTTGTTACTTCAGAGAAAAGGCATCAATTTTCCCTCTTCCACCACAAGTCCTAAAAAGTCAAGTTATATGTAAAAGGGAGAAATATATATAGTTTCCTAGCCTATTTTGGACAACAAGAGTACAACACAAATATGGTGCAACAAGCACTATCTCCTTAAGATTAAAACAGCACAGTCAAATCAGATAAGAACAAACTAAGCAGACCAGCCTCCCTCAGCCTCTCCTTTGGTCTCTTGTATTGGTACTTGACATTGCCTCATAACTCTTTTCTGAATCTTCTCTCTTTTATTTCCTTCTTGAATTAATGATATTACAACTGTGGTATTTTTTTCAGGGTTTACGCCAAAAGTATGCAGCAGGAATTTATCATCTCTGCTTTTATCCCATGTTCCCACTTAGTGACCTGGGGATCAGTTAAGTCATTTTGGCCGTAGTGTTTCACGTGGTGCTGAGGTTGATTCCTGCTTCCCCTGCAGACCACCCCATCATGGAGGGAGTTATGGCCTGCAGTTTTCAGGCCAAATGCATAGACTTACATCTGACTACTTGCAATGCACACAGCCAGTTTACCAAGCAATTGCTTTGTCTCAGAGCCTTGCTTTTATTACTATTTACCGTTCTCAAACAGTTGTGTCATCTGTGGATTTAATACCCAAAGAGTTTGTATTTTTTTTCCAGTTCATAGGTAAAGATACTAAACAGCTCAGTGTCAAGAACCAACCTTGTGTGACACCGTTAAAAATACAGTCAATTAATGATGAGTCCCCGTTTACAATTGTATTTGAGGACCCATCAGTGAAATGGCTAAAAGGACTGAACTCCAGTCAGGTTAGTGGCAGTGGCTGTTACTGCTGCAGCTGCACCATTGCTGGAAGTCATTAAGGCTGTTTGCTTCTCTCCCTTGTGAAGATCTTGCTGCTTGTTACCAGCTGTATTACCAGATCTGTTGCTTCTTGCGGTAAGGGCTTAGGCTCTATGCCTCATCCAAACAGTAGGATGAGAGTGAAGACCTACTCTCCGTGAGGCTGACCCATCTCCATGGCCTCTCAAATGGGATAAGGCCAAGAGCAAATAAATAGTCTAGTGCAAGTACTGTGCCTGCCTTGGCCTGGTGAGACACAATCACCTCTGCGCCGTGCTTGGGATAGCTTGAATCAGCTGTTTCATGGCTGATTCCTAAACACTGGTAATAGACTACTGTGTTCCTGTGGCTCAGGCTGTTTGCAGGGTCCTTAATGGGCACGTGAAGTGTTTTTCCCCAGCCAGGTCACTCAGCCTGTCTTGTCAGTATATAATAGCACATTGCTGAAGACACAAACCTCCTCAGTGTCCAGGGAAGAGCTGTGGACTGATGAATGCAGAGTGATACCGTGCTGTACATCTGTTTGCTGATCACCTTCAATGTGCAAGAGACCTCGAGAATAAATACTGGTTTCCTCCAGAGAGGCCCACGCCACATAATGCAGATCTAGGCTGTGTAACTGAAGGGACTTACTCTGGACTATTGACTGACCCACTGTAGAGAAGAGCACCTTTTACTTTGGGCACAGAGTCAAGGCCAGGAAGCCCTGGAGACCCCAGCCTTTAGGGCCCTGTGGTGTGACCAGATTGGGTTACTGCTCTGATGCAGCCTCTAATAAGCCATTTAATCCCCTCATAGCTCGCTTTACTCTTTTGTTTCCATATGCTATAGAGCTGCAAGTAGACAGAAAAAAGGATGGGATGATGCAATACTGCTGCAATGAGGGCAGTATCTAAAAATGGACATATTACCTTCTCTGTTAACCATCTGTTGAAGTCCGTACTCTTCAGAACTGAGGTTTTAGCCTCATTCCTGCTGTACCACAATGAACAGGATGCCTAGGAGATGGGAGACTGGGCTAGAGTGGATTCGGAGACTGAGGGCTGACCTGTACAGTTATGTACTCATAATAGACCTCAGATCTGAGGCCTGTAACCGTTTTTATGTATGGTTATATTTTATATGTAGTCCTGCCACATCTCTAAAACAGCTTAACTACTGCTGACTAGAGCCAAGTCCAGATTGTTATCAATGCCATGTGAAACTGTGAGGTTGAGTGGTGGTTGCTGACTGACAAGGTGACAGCATTGTTGCTGTAGCGACTACACATCAGTAAAGAAACAGAAATATTTTTGGTGTAATTTTTGTCTGCAAAGCCCAGACAGTACAGCGTAGTTTGATGACTGGTCTGGGATGTGTGGAACCCTTTGCTTGTCTTGTTTTTTGGTGGTTTTTTTTTTCCCAATGATGTGACTTTTGACTTTACATTAATTAAAATGTGGGTGCTTTTGCCAACAGCAAGTGAACAAAATGTAGTGTGGAGTATGATAGCAAAGAGCCTGGAGCAGGCTGGCGGGTAGCTGTTTGCCTTTCCTAGTACAGCAGCAAACAAAAATGTATCTACAGCCACAGTCTGATTTTGAGTGCTTGCAGAGGGCACATAGGGAATGGTGATAGGGCAGTCAGCCTACAGACACTTTGTGAATCCCATTTTTTTCCACTTAGTTTAATTCTATCCTTTTACCCTTACGACTATAGCAGCCACAGCTGTTTGTTATGTGAGCAATCATAGGCCTTGTAAATGCTGGTGAGTAGAGTAAATGCTTTCTTTCATAGCAAGCAAAAAAATAAATGAAAAGCCTTTTCTAGTGTCATAGCAGAAAGCAATAGGGAGCTGGAGGCAATGGGATGAGCTGAAGTCAAGCTGGGGGGTTGCTGGAGAATTTCTCTGGGAGTGGTGGAAGGCGTACAGGGGTCAGGGACTGCAGAGCTGCAGCTGTGTGGGTGGTTGTGCACAGCAGGGGAAGAGAAAGAAGGAGGTAAGGGAAGAGGTTCTGGGCAGAAACAGAGACAGGATTTCCTGAGATACAGGCCTGAGTACAAAGGTGGGCTTGGGATTTGTAAGGTAAGTGGCTGTTTGTTGTTATTAGCACTGGGTATGTATATCAGAGGAGTGGGGTTTTGGGTATATTCCCTTTAAACATAGAGAGTTGCAGCATAGAAATACCTCATCACCATTTTCATCTTCTTACTCTGGAGTGGTGCAGCCTGGTCCTGAGTGGTTAAGGACAGACCAAACAGATATAGGCAAAATTAACTTTTGTAGATTGAATCTTCAGGCAACACAGGCATTTTAGAAAGTGAACAATCAAGCAATTGACTGGTTTGTTTTGGGTTTTTTTTAGAGAAAAAAATCCTTAGAACTGGCAATTATTTTGATTTTCTGATCTCACAGTTAAGCATGTGTCCTGGTTTCGGCTGGGATAGAGTTAATTGTGGTGCGTGGTGCTGTGTTGCTGGCTGGGGTTAAACCACGACAGCATGGTTGGTCCTTTTTCTCTCTGCTCCACCTAAACACACCTCATGCACACAGGTATGTAACCTGGTGTAGCCTTCATTCACGCAAAAGTGAGAGAAGTTCCCAAAGTCTGTTAGCTATAACATAGGAAAAATATGAGCCTTTCTAATACACCTGTTCTTTAATTTATAAAAGCACCATTCTAATAGTGCTCTCTGAAAATATAAAAAAACTTATTTATGGTCTTTGTTTTGGCTTTACTTGAGTATTCCAATTTTTAGATACAATTTCATTACAGGAAACAGTAGCTTCTAGTTGTGGCCACTTGACAGTTGCTCTGTGTGTTGCCCAAGAGATTTATATTGTTGCTTTGATTTGGTAGAACCCTTTGGACTAACCTGAGTCTGAAGATATTTTTACTCGTGTTAATATATTTTAGTTTTTTTCTGGTTTGCGTTCCCTGGCTGCCCTGGCTACCTTTATAAACAGCTGAACAGTTACTCTGTTTTCAGATACAAAGAACAATAGCACCTCAAGCCCAGTGAAAATACCAAATATTGATCTGTCTCTTGAATGCCAGAAAAACTCAGCAGGAGGTATACAAAATATTTCTGAAAAACGATAGCTTATCACCTGCAGACCTGGAGATTGCTGTCTATTATTACAAAGACTTGCTGGGGGGCTCCAGTGACCTCCAGCCATCAGCTATTTGTGTCCCTTCCAAGGCAAAGAGAAAAAATCTCAACCCTCTCCACAATGTTTGCATTCACGTCATTTCCTGTGTCTTTCACCTAAGTTTATGGAGGTGCACTGAAAAAATCAGCCTCAGTGATGCAGCAGGATCAGAATTTCACAGCAGTGGTAGAACCTGATGCATGAGCTACTTTCAGACTAAAAATTTGGCTGGCTTGTTTACACACTTGCAAATATTCCTATAACTTAATCAAGTGGGGTGTGTTTTCGAGATGCGACTTCTGCTATATGTTATTGGATTCCTGTTTAAAACCAAGCTGCACCTGAATGCTAATTTGCACTGTGTGCTCTGATGTGCTAATTATTTCCCTGTTAAAAACATGCTTGCATTACCCTGGGGATACCAGAAATGTTAATGCTGCTTTTCCAGTCAAATTTGGCCCCATGGGGACAATGAGGGTTTCTCTTTGCTCTCCCTGGCTTGTAGCGTGGCAGTGGCAATGCACCACTGCTGAGAGGGGCACTCACAGCCTCTCAGGCCACCACAGGAAGGAAGCTCAGGGAGCTGGAAGAGTCACTGTAACCTCCAGAGTAATCCTTTTTGGAGAAATAGAAGCTACTACTATTTTGGCCTTTACTTCTTCTTTTGGACAGTTCGTGTGTGGTCCCAGCAGCCCTTTTTCCCCAGTCCTTGGGGATCTGCCCCCAGTGTTTCCCAGAGCGACAATGGTCTCTAATCAGCAAATTAAAAGTACGGTGTTTGAGTGGATGACTAAGGAGCATTTGAACCCTGAACTTGTGGTGGAAGGTGAAAGAAAAAGTGATCTGTGAACAGTGAATCTGCCATGTAATGAAGTGTGCTTGAGAATGCCCGTACCAGACAGCCCTTTAGGACCATGCTTGCAGGACTCAAATCTTAAGTGCAATATCCTTGCGTGTTATGGAAATGGGTGGTACACACTGAGGTGGCAGTGCCGTGGCATCGCACAGGTTTTCTGTCATACCTTCACATTCTTTTTATAGCGGCCATGAGGTAGTAGTGAGTAATAGTATTTCTTAGTTCCTCCTTTTACCTTCATAAACTGGCGTGATAATTGTTATAACAGTTCACCAGACATTAAATTCAGCTGGAATAGCTAACTTGAGGTTTTGTATGGGTACATGGTGGTGTTCAGTCTGTGTGTGTGTGCCTGGTTGGGGAATGTGGCAGGAGCTGTTGCCAGAACTTTGCTGTCCTAGAAGGCTTTTGGATGAAGAAAAAGCATTTATTTTTTTTCTCCTGGGAAGAGATGTGAGGTAGAAGCTTCTAATTTAACAGGTATAAATTGAAAGCATGCCTGTCCCTTGTCTCACTCATAGGAAAGGTGGTAATACTCTTGGTCTTCCTTTTTTCTGGAGAGAAAATGGGTGGAAGCCAACAGTGTTTGGGATGGGGTAGGTTCAACTCTGCTTGGTAGAGAAGCAGAGAGAGAAAGAAGAGCTGAGCACAGTTGAACTGGGTTTCCTTACGTGCTTGCGAAACTTAAATGTACCAACACAGAAGGTAGACTTGAGTGAGTAAGTAGGTCAATCTCCACGTACGGCGGAAATCCACATAAAATTACCTTTTTTTTTTTTGTTGTTTAAAACTTCCAAGGTTAAAAATGTCATGTGTCAGTGTATATTGCATAGTAAATCTGTACCAATCCAGTTGACTTTTTATGCTTTACTGCTAGGTATACTCTAGCTACTTTCACATTCAAGGTGGTATCTCTGTTCTGTTGCCTTTAGTACAGAATTAGGTATCTTGTAGTCCTTTTAAAATCTCACATCAGTTACCATCACAACTCAGGCTTCGTCACATTGTTCTGGTTTGGCTTACTCAGTCTACTTCAGTACACTCACTACTTATACTTGTAGTGTTCTCAGGACTTCACTAACATTTCACTCAGATTGTTAGTCTGAATTAGCCATCTATGTCAAACATGGAGTCATATTCATCCCTACTGTGACCCACAAAAAATGAATGGAATACCAAAGCTGAGCTTATCCCAGTATGGTTAGAGTCTGCCACTGAGAAAAGGGTTTTTTTGAAAACTGTGAAAAGAGGGTAGTTCGAACAGCTGCTGAAGTGCCTCTGACTTCCCTACTGCAATTTTCTAAACTTAAAAACCAAACAAAACAATGCCCAGCGCTTCAAAGCTCTCTCTTTTTTTAAAACACAAAAATTACATATTCCCTTGTGGTTACTAACTCCTGAGATAATTTAACTCTTACTTTTACATTTCTTAGAACTTAGAACTCCTATATAAAAATGATCAGTCCTTGGGTAAATTGTGCTGAGAGTTAAAATTTAATTTTTTTCTTCTGTTTTACAATAGAGGGAGCTCTAAAGAAACTTATCTTTCCATAGAAAGAGTAAACAGACTGCAGCTTCAAAAGTGCTTGAGAAAACAGCAACATCAACGTGCATGCCGCTTATGATGGGTGTAAACTGAACGTGAAGTCAGGCCAGCCTTGAGTTCTCTGCCACAAGCAGCTTTTCATTGATTGCTGTGTAGAGGCTGATTAGTAGCTTTGTCTTGCTTGATGGGAGTCTGGAAAAGAAATTTTACAGTACTTCTCCTCAGAGGATGCCTGGGGGCTCTGCTCCTGGTATTGCTGTACCAGGGAGCTAGATGGCCTTCATTAAAGGAGGTTTACAGGAGAGCATATATATCAGGATGGGTGTTTTCATATGAGTGCTGGACCTGCAACTTAAATGGACAGGTTAATTCACACTGACTGGTTAGAAACCATGCCCTGTGAGGCTGGTAGTGGCAAGTGGACTAGTTATAATAGAATTATAGAATTGCCTAGATTGGAAAAGACCTGTAAGGTCATCTAGTCCAATCGTTAACCTAGCACTGACAAGTCCCCCACTAAACCCTGTCCCTAAGCACTACACCTACACGACTTTTAAAAACATCCAGGGATGGGGCCTCCTCCACTGCCCTGGGCAACCCCTTCTAATGCCTAATGACCCTTTCAGTAAAGAAATTCTTCCTAATATCCAATCTAAACCCCCCTGCAGCAACTTGAGGCTGTTTCCTCTTGTCCTATTGCTTGTTACTTGGGAGAAGACACCTATTCCCACCTCTCTACAACCTCCTTTCAGATAGTTGTAGACAGCGATAAGGT
>JAVKLA010000088.1:33300003-33312551 GCA_034782735.1 Sagittarius serpentarius
CCTGGGCTGCAGGTGGAGATCTGCTCCAGCGTGGGCCTCCCTGGGCTGCAGGGGCACAGCCTGCCTCACCAGGGTCTCCCCCACAGGCTGCAGGGGAATCTCTGCTCCAGTGCCTGGAGCACCTCCTCCCCCTCCTTCTTCACTGACCTGGGTGTCTGCAAGGTTGTTTCTCTCACATGTTCTTGCTCCTCTCTCCAGCTGCAGTTTCTGAGCCCCAGCAACTTCTGTTTCCTTTCTTAAATATGTTATCACAGAGGCGCTACCACTGTCGCGGATTGGCTCAACCTTGGCCAGCGGCAGGTCTGTCTTAGAGCTGACTGGCATTGGTTGTATCGGACATAGGGGAAGCTTCTAGAAGCTTTTCAAAGAAACCACCCTGTTGCCCCCCACCCCGCTACCAAAACCTTGCCATGTAAACCCAATACAACAATGAAGGTGGTGAAACACCGGAACAGGTTGCCCAGAGAGGTGGTAGAAGCCCCAACCCTGGAAACATTCAAGGTCAGGCTGGATGGGGCTCTGAGCAACTTGATCTAGTTGAAGATGTCCTGCTCCTTGCAGGGGGGTTGGATTAGATGACCTTTAAAGGTCCCTTCTGACCCAAACCATTCTGTGTTTCTAAGAATTATTTTTGGAAACTGGGATGAGTTTTCCAAAAGATCTACAAGCCTTATTTGTCTTTCATACATGAATATTTGGTTGACTAAGGAATCAACCTTTTCGGATAGAAAATGAGGACTGGCTGGTGTCCAGGTGTCACTGAGATATATATATATATATATTTCTATTTTTTTTTTTTTAATAAGCTGTCACTAATGGGATGCAGACCAGGACATACATTCAAGCTCATGAAGATTTATTAGGTTCCTGCTGTTCCGCACTCATTTCATTACCCCTGCTGGGTGCCAGGCACATGCTCTGAGTCACATGAGGCAGGGGCTGACCCCACCCTTCCTCTCAGTATCTGGGCGATATCCACCCCTGCCCAAGAGGTGGGCAGAAGGCAGGGGAACGAGGCATCTTCAGGAAGTGTTTTGCCAAGGTGGTTCAGGTTGGAGCAACTGCCTGCAGCCTTGTGTGCGCCAACACACCACCTTTGCCCTAACTGTCCAGGGAAGCACCCAGGTGTGCCAGCCCGCTGAGATTTACATCTGTTGGTGGGAAAGTCCTAGAAATCATTTTTTCAGGGATCAAATGGAAGACTACTCGGAAGAGCCCAGCTTGATTATGGCGGGCTAACATGGTGTCAGAAGTGGAGGTCATGGCTTACTGTCTTGATGGAATTCTTTGAAGATATTGCTGCTCAGGAGATATGAGGGATGAGCTATAAAGACGGCACCTAATGCTTGCCAAAGTGCATCTGAAAATGGTGATGTGCTTAATCTGTGTTTTAAGACTCTGCCTTTTAAAATGCCTTTTTATAAAGTTATATGTGCTACTTTTCATTTACAAAGTACAGCCAAAGCCAGTGCTGTAAGCATCATTGATGAGGTCTTATAAAAATTACTTAAATAGTGTGCCATGGTTGAGTTTTGCCAGATTAAAAGTGACAAATACTGCCAGGAAATTAGGCCTGATCAACAGAGTATGAAGATGCAACAGCACGTAATAATTTGAAAACTTCACACAGTAGAACTCATTTAAATTCTGTTTTGTATTTGTATCAATGATAAAGAAATTCAGGGACAAGAATGAGAGATTAAAATACTACTTGGTAGAATGGATGGTCCAGATTTACATGTCTGAGTAAACAGATCAGTTTCAGGTTCTTTTCTGAAAGACTTGGAACTGGAGAAGCTGTAACCACTGTAATAGCATCCCTTCCTCTCCTTTGGAGTCCTTCAGCAGCTGGGCTGTGGAGCTTCATGTTCTGCAAAAGGGGGTCAGATCACATGGGTAACGTGTGTGCCAAAACTGACCCTCAGCCATGTATGCTGTCCTTGTTAGAGTCATGCAGACATGATTAATGTTACCTAGTAGGTTGAAGTGATTCTTTTTCATGTCATGTTCCACCATCAATATCACTGAATGCTGAAGGACAGCCTGTTGAGCCCAGGAGGAGGATGTAATATTGCTCCTCTGCTTCCCAGGAGAGTTGTTTCTAATTCCTCAGCTCCACACATCTAAAGAATCTGGACCAAGTTTCAGTGCCTGGTGCATAGTAGGTCCTTAGTCATTTACAAGGGAAAGAGGAAATATGACCCTCAGTAGTGATGTACGCTAATTCTGGCATCTTTGTGAATATGGTACTTACTGTTAAGATGGTACAGTTTTAGTGAGATGGCAAATTTGGGGAACACTAGTTGTAGAACAACTTGTGGCCTTCAGATGTCATTGCGTCTGTGATGGCATGAGGTATGAGAAGCTACCTGAAGGTCTAGAACCTCCAGGGCTCTAGAGGTAGCAATGGGGACTGTTTGGCAGCCAGACTGACCAAAATGTGTGCTTTCTCCAGAGAAAATGTGGAAGACTGTAGGCTATGATAGTGGGGGGGGGGAAGGAAGGAAGGAAGGGGGAAAGAAATTAATGAAACTGCCTTACCAGCACATCTTGGAAGAGAGAAAGAAATGGTGGGGAAAATGAGGATAGGAATCTATATTTTGGGTTTCCACCTACCACCAGGAACTGAAGGTAGCCTGATGTGCAGCAGAGCTCTTCATTCTAAAGCCTATTGGATGCAGGCTTTATGTAAAACGTAGTAATAGCAAAGCTGTGGGCTTGTGTATGGCATTCATTTCAGTTGCTGGCAAGCTGAATGAGTGTTAGGAAATGCATAGTTCAACCTTCGCATTTAGGAAGTAATATAAAGGCTGTGTCAAAACTGAGAGCTAAAATTGTAGATAGGAAGGACGGAATTAAGTTTGGACTGACTTCCTGTGCTTACACATTCTTTTTAGCATATAATCTGCCAATTCAATGTATACAAAGTACACACCTCTTTTACAACTGTGGGTTTGGTAAGGTCTAGCACAGGTGGTGTTTTTTTTTTTTCTTTAGACTTCCTTGGCATTGTTAAGTCTTTCCCTACAGAAATCATGCTGGAAACAGGGTTTATGCCATTGCTTTATCAGTCCCCTTATAACTTTTGAATTTTGGGCTAACTTCTTTTAATTTCTGAACTTTAACTTTTTCTGAGGCAAAAGCTATATTCATTAGAGAATCCTCTGAGGACTTCAGTCTTGAGACATAAAATTTATGAGAAATAATACTTCATTTTGCTGCTCAAAGAACTATTTGTCTTAACATCTTAAAAGATCTTTAAAAAGTTACTTTTAAAGAGAATTGTCTCTGTAATTTTGAGGCTATTAGTCCCTTGTGCTACAAGTGTTTATGTGCAAGATTAGTCTTGGCAGATCATTAGGCTCATTAATTTCTTCAAAGCTATTCCCTATTAAGCCTGTGCATAAATACTTGCAATATGAGGCCTTTGCTGAAACTAAAATAAATGCTGGAAAGAGCTCTTTACTGTGGCTGGAATTAAATGTCTTCAGTGATGGTGTATCATGTCCTCCAGGATTTTTTAATTTTTTTTTTTGAAATGGGGAAGGAAAAATTATAATGTTCAGCTTGCTCATGATACAGAGAACTGAGTGGGTATCCTTTGTAAGTAGACTTACTCGCCCTCTGCTGCAGCATAGTATAGCTGGGAAAAACAAACTCTGGACAAATTAGATAAAGAAATTTTATTTATGAATTATGGTGGTAGGAAAATGCCTGCAAAGTTCAATTATGTTTACACAGTTTAAAAAAAAAAAAAAGATAAATGTTCTAAGGCTATTTCCACAAGGGAGTGGGAGCCGAATCAAATTTTTTTTTTTTTTTTTTTAAAAAAAAGGCAGCAACACAGTTGCTCTTGATTATTTAAAAAAAAAGAAAAAAATACCCGACTCTGATGTCAGACTGGCACTGTTTTTTAAGATTTAAAATTAGCATTGAACAGTCTGTTCTGGGAGCCCATGGTTTTAGTACATTTTTTTTCCACCACAGTCAGCACTGGTTTGACTAGAGTTGCTCCCCTTGCTTCAAGTACTGTACCTGTTCCATCAGGAATGTAAAACTAAAACACACAACAGAGTGGAGGAATTATTAGGATTGTTTACCACTTTAGATTTGCATGAGGGAGTGGAGATGTTGACAGTTATACTTTAAGAATCAAGCTACCACAGCTGGATAAACATTTATTGGATATTTCAAGGCCTCTCCCTCTCTCTGCTCCCATGGCAGAGAATGAACCAAATGCAAGTCCAAGCTTATCTGAAAAATAATAGAACAGCTTTCAACAAAATCTATTTATCTATGAGGTCAAAAAGCCTCAGTCTAGTTACACTTCTAGATAGGCTCTTCTTGACAACATCGTCATACTATCTAGGAGGCCAGGAGTTGTAGTGTTACAGACCACCCAGAATTATTGCTCCCACAAGGCAATGATAATGGTGGTATGATTTCACTGCCTGCAGGCTTGAACTAACCTTTTAATAGCTTGAGTAGCCATGGCAAACCTACTGCATTGTTGTGTTTTATGGATCACTTTTCCTGAATGCTTTTTAGTCACCAATAAAACCATGTTAGTTTATTGAAAATATAAAGAAAAATTGTAAGAAAATAAATTAAGAAGAAAGTTGGTATCAGCATGCAGAGCTTAACTAAAGCTAGCTGTGATTAATAAATAAGTTTATCTTCTTGGGCTTCAGTATGTTTGACACACCAGAATTCTGTCAAACTCCTTATAGAAGTAGAATATTTGATGTTTCTTATGGTAAAAAATAACAGTTTGTCCTCTGGAATGAAAATGTGAATATGTCCCAAATGCAAAGGGCTCTCAGTTTTCTGAATCTGTAGACAAAGCTTCTGGGGCCTTTGGGTGCATCAGCAATGTAAGTCTGAGCGCAGTCTACAGGAAATAACCGCTTGCGAAAGCTTTACTGACGTGTTGAGAAAAGACTGTAGCAGTAACTTCCCATAAATCCAGTCCAATTGCTGAATGATCTTCAAGCTGATGGACAGTCCCATATGTAGGTCTGATTTGAAAAACAAACAACAAAGCCCAAACAACCTCGAGAATGTTTTTGTGGAGGTTGGGTTTCTATTCTTGCTTCCTCTCAAGTCAAAAGAACTTGTGCCATAGGTTAGAATGGGAGCAGCTTTGGCTTAAGAAATGAGCAGCTTTCATGGGGAAATGTTTGTACACATGGAGATCTGTTTGTGTAAGTGCTGATTTACATACTCAAGTACTGTTTGCATAAGGAAGCGTATTTGGGCCCAGCTGTTCATAAATGCTGCAAGGTGCATGTAAGTCGTCTTTTCTTCATTCCTGTTTGAAATAGTCTGCTACCATCCAACTATAGCTGAACAGTAACATGATCTCTTTTGTGTTTTTCTTCTCACCCTTCAAGCTCCCCCAGCCCCTAAATCCAACAAGATAACTATGAATTCTGGAAACAGTCATGTTTCTTTCCTGGTAAATCTTTGATATCTACAAATAGCTTGCAGATTAAGGTTATCTTTTTTTGTTACAGTCATGCAGACATGAGTAATGTTACCTGGTAGGCCGAGATTAATCTTTTTATATGTTCCACTGTGGATAATTAATAGCGAATACTTTAATCAATGTGCTTTCTCTTTTTGTGGTTTGTTGTGTTGGGTTTTTTTAGAGGGTTATGGTTGATGTTTGGGTTTTTTTCGGTGCATTAGGATGTAGTGACTGATGTCTGTATGTTTTTGTGGTTGGTTTTGAGGGTTTTGTTTGTTTCATTAGACACATTTTCAATTCTGAATGCTGAAGTCACATCTAGTACCAAATGGGAATGGTGCCATCATTGTCTTTCCAAGAAGCTCCCAGATTTGTGACTACAGTTCTATTCTTTGGGCTGTAATTTAGCATAAGCGCAAATACTAGCAAAAATATCAGATTAAACTGAATTCCTGTTAGGCTCCAGTAGGTCATCCATGGCGATACCTGGTGTTGTGATCCCTAGTGTATGAGCACTTGCTTTAAAATCTGCTTTCCAGTGATTATTAGCTCTGGTGTCTGGAAAAGCACATATGGAGAAGGAAGAGGCAGGGAGTGCTCTGTATTTTCCTCCCACCTCCTTCAAGTGACTTTGATCCCAAGAACTCCCAGAATTCAAAACCCTCCATTGCCTTCAGTGGTTATAAAAGTGAATATCGGATATCATACAGTTTCTGGTTTGAGCTAGCCTCTTGGAGATAGAGGTAAATGTTAGCTGCAGATTGCCAATAATGCTTCTATATGGCTAGAAACAGGTTTCATTTATATCAGGATACTGTAAACGAAAGCTGTCTTTCCACAGTGTGATCTACTTTGAATGCTGCAGCTCTTGTTTACTGTCTTGTTATATATAAACCTTGTCATGGAAACAGAGATGTTTGTGTGATTTTCTTTTTTCACTATATCATGTTAGTCATAGACTTCTTTGGGGTTTTTTTTCTGTTTGTTTTGTAAACCACAGAGAAACATCCCACTCCTTTTGTTGTTGTTGTTGTTAATTCCATGTGCAGCATGCCAGGAGAATGAGGTGTTGCAGAAACATCTCTTCCCATCCGAGTAGATGCATTTCACAGCCAGAAGAGTGTGGGGTGTGGTGTGCTGTTCTCAGCAGCCTGAGTCATGTAGCCCAGGAACAGGGCTCCTCCACTCCATTGATCTGGCAGCATGTGGCCCTTGTAATGTCTATAAAAACTGAAATAAACTTGTGCTGCTTCTCCAAAGATGGATGATTTGGGCTGTGATGCACTTCTTGGTCTGATCTACAGAGAGAACTGTAGTCTTTCCCAGTTTCATTTTCTGGGTCAAGAGGGTCTTTTGTTGAAGAAAGTCGCAGTTAACTTGGTCTTGTCTGAAAACTGGCCCAAGTGCTTTCCTTTGAGATAGGGCAGGCTGTGACACTATGCCATCTACAGCCACAGTGATGTGATCCCCCAGTGTCAGAGCGTCATCTCCAGTTTCTTTTCTTTTTCACCTTCCTCATCTCATCCAAGTTCTGGGCGAAGCATCCTGCTCTGCTCACCTCGGCACAGCCACTGGCTGGAGGCACCTGAAACATCACCTATTTCCTATGAAGTCTTAGCCCTAACCTCACTGCCCTTCACAATCCAGCTGAATCTCCCTGTGCAATTTGTGAATATCCAGTACAGCTGAATCCAGCAAACAATCTGTGAATTATTCCTCTGTGTGTTGTATTATCTATTTTGATGTGTCACTTGGAAAGCCTTAAGAAGTATGTATGTTTTCCAGTTACCAGTGGTATTGTTCTGGATGTGGGTATTGTCTTCCAAGGAGAGAGACTGAGCTTCCCGTACCCCAAAACACCAAGAAAATGCCACTGTCTGAGGTCTAGTAATTTGAGTGCTGTTCTTGCTTAGAGGGTGCAGTGGTAACATGGCATATCCTAAGATCTGAAACAAAACCCTTTAAAACCTGTACTAGAAAGGCTAGTAAAAATACTCTTAGGACGTGAGAAGAATTAAATAATTACTGGGAAATTTTTTTCCCTTTTTTTCTCTGGATCAGCCTAGTTTTTATCATCTTTTTCTCCCTAATTTTAGAATGGGGCATAACTAGTAGAAAAGGCAGTCGTTCCAAAGGAAATCTCACTTTTGAACTTGCAAAAAGATGTTTATCTGTGATCCTAGGAAAGCCTCTGATAAATTCAGTCAATTTTTTTGGAAGATGACTGTATTCTCATTGCACTGATGTAGGAACATATTTTCAGTTTTTGAGGGCTCTCTAATTCTTTGCTAAAAGCTCTGTTTTTTACTTAGGAGTTACTCAGGTGGATTTTTGTGGTTAAAGCCCCTGACCAGAAGGAGAATCCTGTGTTGTGCCCTGAATGTCAGCAAGGAAGCAGTTGCTTCTTTCCACTTTGCAGGTGAAGGTTCTCACCCTGGAAGAGTGGCTTATTTGTTTCACACCTTGAGGTCATACAAACACAATGTGTTTAAGTGGGTTTGGTGTTTGGTTTTTTTTTTTTGTTTTCTAATGGGGATGAGCCCTTCATTACAATTACCTGCTCCTGCTGTTGATTTCTCACTTATCAAAACAGTCTGTGGTCAGTAGCCTACCCTTACCTTGCAGATGAGTCTCATCTCCAAGAGGTCTGTGGCAGCAGGAGTCGATGAGCTTCTAAGGGGCAGAGTGGGTTTCTCTGTGCAATCATCACAAATAATGCAATGCCGAGCAAGGAACACACTGATGTATGAGACTGCATGATACTGCAGTAAAACATGTTGCATCATCTTCTTTTTATGAAGCATCAGTATGTCCCCAAGGAAGGGACTGTGCTGCACTACTTCAGGTACTCAGAGATAATAAAGTTCTAACCTAGGTTCATAGAAATTAACTTGCACAGTGGACATTGCAAGTCCACCGGACACTTAAACATAGTGGGCTTTTTTAATGTTCTAGAAGTTAAATTTTTATTTAAATGAGATCTTGGGCATTAAATTAAACCACTGTGCAACTGTAACTATATGAAGGAATTATTTCTTTAAAAGAAGAAAAAGATGCATCTACTTCTGTGAACTATTTTAGCACACTTCCTTCTGAAAATCAGATTTTGCCTTGGAAAGGAGAGCTATTTTTATCTTCAGAAATCTGCTATTTATCTTGTAACCATAAGAGATGCAAGCACAGATCTCAGTTGACTTTAAAGTCAGATGAAAGTGTCCAAAACATTTGCAATGAAATGTTCTGCTAGGAAACAGTTTTCAAAATTTCATCTAATGGTGGAAAACAATCTGTCTTGCCAAAACTTTCCCTACATGTTTAAAAGGATTTTAGTTTAAAAAAATCTATTTCCTACTTAATAGCTGAACAGTTGTATTTTCAATGCAGGGTGATTTCATGTTTTGCTGTTCGGAAAACTTGTATTCAAACACTCCTGCACTAAACATAACTGTTTGTTATGTTCGTCTGTTTGCCAAATGTCATATTATGTCATTACTAATATTTGTATTTTGGTGATTTCAGTGTTTAGCCTCGGTCATATCAATACCTGAGAAATGGCCACGTAAATGTGAAATTTGCATAAAAGACTTTTAAAGTGTCACCTAGATTTGATGGAAGATAATAATATAATCTTAAGTAGTATACTTTAGGAAAATATTGAGGGGGTTTATTCACCAATTTTTTTAAACACAATATACTTTTTTTCATAAGTAAAAGTGTTAATTGTGCTAAATGCATAGTGGGTCTGTGTTAGGCAGCATCCCTTGTGCAAGGCATACACCCAGTGAACTGATTCAAAGGTTACTGCTAGTTCATTTCGAGATCCATGGTGAAAGGCTTTTCCTAACCTTAAAACTAAGATTTTTGCCCCAGTTTTGCTTGTGCATGTGGATTTTGTCTAGTGATTCTTCATGATCACCAACACAGAAATTTGCTAGCCTCTGAAGTATAAATATTCTTCTCTGTGCTTTTGTATCCAAGACAGTTAACTTTTCACACAGGACAATTCAAAGTGATGTGACCACAGGGAGTAAGGAGAGGAGATAAATGCAAAGATTAGAGATTGTCAGACTATTTTAGGCTGAATGAAATGTAATTGAAATGTATCACTTCACTGGAACATCTCTGGGCCACGTGAGACGGGAGGAAGCACTGGGAGAAGAAAGATTGCTTGTGCTTGGGACATGAGAAAACAAGTACCTGCTGTGTCCGAGACAGAGTTTTTCACTCCAGGTCACTGGAATCTGGCAAGACGAGTCTAGAACGTGGGGATCCCACATCCCAGTGAAGTACCCAACAATCTACTCTTTTGTGTGTTTTGATGGCCATTCCTGTTTGTTGAGAGGGATTGTGCCAAAATACCCATGCTTTGTAGGACTTCTGTTACTTGTGCTGTGTGGCATTAGGGAAAAAGAAAAAAGGAATACAAGATACAAATCTTTATAGTTGCCACAGAAGAGGCTTGTTGTCCTTGATCTGTTCTGGTTAGGATTGAGTCAAACTACTCATTAGATCTGGAGCTGGCTATGTTCTTTGAGCGTGATTTCTGTGGGAGTGAACGGGGCTTAGCTGCTCTTTGGAGCTTCTGGTTGGACTCATCTTGATCATCCCTCTCTGTATATAAGTGCGTTTCTCTCCTGCAAGCCTTGTATTCCTTCCAGTCTCCACCACTGGAAATGTCAAGGAAGAAATCTTGTTCTGCTTTGCTGTCGTTTTTGGGAAATGAGTAAGATCGGGATTGCTGAGAAGACTTGTTTCCAAAAGAGTGAACCTGAAGCCTATGAAAGGGGCAAGAATTAACGCAAGAAAAACAGTAAGGAAAATAGATGTGAAATAATAGCAACAAATTTTGTATTGCAGAAAATCTTGTGGTTTGTCTCAACTATGCCTTCCCAGACTTTGTCAGCTGTCCTTAATTAAGGTAAAAAGTGGTGATAACAAGAATGTACAAATGACTAACCATAACTAAAAACCATCCCAGATAAGCAGCTCAGAAGTGCTTGCCCCAGGCAGTCTTTTATTATTTGCTTATTTTTTTGGCTCGCTGAGATGAATGACTTGTCAGGCTCTTAAATTGTACCTCCCTTGGAAGTTAGGGTAAATGCACATGTTACCCAGCCAATTTTCAAGTTTTGATTAAGGTTTTAAGTGGGGCAACATTATTTTTTGGTGGTGTTGAAGAGCCAGCTTGCAGGTTATTGTGGTGTCGTTTGACTTCAGTGAGGCACCACTCTCTGAATCCTAACATTTAGGAATGAAGCAGCAGGAATATGCTGGTGTCTAAGGCCAGCAGTCCTGTGGAGACCCAGATCAAGGCTTTGCTGTGTACAGAAACTTCTTGTGAGTCTCACTTTTAACGTTTGCTGATAATAGTCTAACTTTATTGATTTATACCAGAAATTCTTCTTCCTTAAGTATCAGCTGTATCATTCTCACCCAGGGTCTTTGCTAATGGGGAAGATGATCTTGACCTTGGTTAATCTTCAAACGAAGTTTGCTTGCTGAAGTACAGTCCTTGTGTCAACTTGACTGGCTCACTTCTTTTAACCTCATCTGTGTTCTTAACAAGGGGAGAAATGTCCAGTGCAAAACATCCTCTCGGTTATCTTAGAAGCATTGCTGGGGATACTATCATGGAAAGTATAGTCCTTGTGTTTGAATTCTGTAAGGGAAAAATCACATAGACCTTGTGTTGTAGTTCATTCAGAAACCATCCTTTAGTTATGTTTACTAAGTAGAAGTTCTCTGTTAGAGTTGGATTTATATAAGTACTAAATATTACATATTTACACATTCACGTTTTTTTTTTTTCCCTCTCTCTCCGCAGACATCTGTTTCTAAAACCTCTCTCTGGTGTCCATCACCACAGAGTCAAAACAGCTTATAGATGTCAACAAATTATTTCTTGGGAGATAGATACTGCTGCTTCAGCTCTGTGGATGGGTTACTGAGGATTAAGCAAATTGCTTAAAGAAAGACAGTGAGAGAAGGCAGAAGAATTGTTAAGTCCTTGCATCCAGTCTTCAGGCAGCGCTGCACGAATGAGCTATCTGTTCAGCAGACAGGAACCCACTCTTGTGTATGACACTGTCTCCCTTCAAAACTCTAAACTGTGTCAGCAGGCCAGGCATCCATGGTATCCACAAAAAGACTTGGAAACAAATGTCCCTTTGCACTTTGAGCCTTACTCATTTTGGAAATCTCAACTTTGGAAACTTTTTCTGCACAGAATTAGAGAGAGGCTCAAGTTTCAAAATGCGGTTCTCGTCTTTTTTTTTAGTTTTGTTGACTCTTCAGCTCTGAGGTTTAGTGTCGGCTTGTACGTAGCCATAATAAGATTGCAGAGAAGTCTTTCCAGTATGTGTGCAGGCCTTGGCAAAATGTCCTGCAACATTATGTGAGGTTTTTCTCTGAGAGAAAGAGCTGTTATTGCTCTTCATATAATACTTATGATCATTCCTAAGAATTGCTGTTATTTCATCTATTTAGTTTATTTCAGAATATCCATTTTACATGCTTTCTTGTGGAACTGCAGTGCTTTGTGTGTTCTGTGTATAAATATCATCCATACATTCTTTTTCCCAGTGTAACTGTGATCATGGTCGTAGGCTGTTCACCTGTTCAGCTTCTTATGATGAATGCTAGCGTAATTATAAATGATGCTATATCTGAGAGAGTCAGTTCTCTGCTAATGATGATAGCACTAAGTTGCCTGTATTTTGCTTTGTTTGCGAGAGGTATATATTTAATGTTACCTGGATAATCTATAGACACAACAGCTTTATTGCTGCCTGGATTCCAGCAAGTCTTTGTTTTTTACAGTGGGAAATACAAAGGCTTAGCTTCTGCAAGAAGCTATTAATGTAGTTGAAATTAGCAGCTATAGTTCTGCTCAAAAATTACTTACCCGCTTTCAAATACTCGCCAAGTGATGCTTTGATCTGTGAACAGAGTATCTTTGTGACTTCTCCTAAACTCTTCCCTTTACAGACTTTTTTTTTTTTTTTTTTTTGCTTAAAAAACCCATCTGCACTCATTTCAATTTCTAGAGTGAGACTTCAGAAGATCAAGCATGCAGAAA
>JAVKLA010000088.1:33312729-33330696 GCA_034782735.1 Sagittarius serpentarius
AAAAAAAAAAAAAAAAAAAATCAATTCAAACAAATAAAAAACAATATGGGGGCTGTATATTTGGAAATCACTGATTGTACCTTTCCATTTTGTCTCCAGGCTTTTCCAGTCAGTCATAGGGTATTAAATTATCTTGTGACAGGGGCACACCGATGATTACTACACAGTAGACCATGATGTACGCATACAGTCTGTACCTGCACCCTTGGAGACCATCAGGTGGGAGATGTGGGAGACTTTTTTCCAGGATGTTACCAGAGTGTTCTGCTGGATTATCAGAAATGTTCCATTTCCAAAAAGTCACAGTAGAGAATATAACCTATAGGGCTGGGATTGGGGGGGATCCCTGTAAATGGGCAGATGAAGACAATTGTCAGCAGGGATCTTCAGATTAGGTGTGCAAGCAGCAGTGGTGCCAGCTGATCTGGCTGTCAGTATTTGGCACCAGTGTGGCATGTTACTGCCACAGGCATGGTTACAAGGGCTGAGCTCCTTTCTGAGGATGGTCAGATGTGCTACAAGAGGTCGAAGGAAGCTTCTTTCACATCAGACATCTGTCACAGGTTACCTTGGTCCATCTCTCTTGCAGAAATGTATCTATGGCTAGTGCAAGGCTATTTGATTTGGCTCAAGTGTGCATGGCAAAGTGGTAATGAACAAAATACCTAGAAAATAAAGTAGGCAGGCACCTGAGCAGAAATTTCTGAAGTTCTTAAAACCTCATCTGGAGTCTAACTGAGCAAATTAAATCTTTTTACATGCAACTGACTTCTTGAGCCTGCAGTCAGTATTCTCATGGGTTACGTTTCAAGTATTTATGCTGTAGCTGTATAGACCTCTATGTATACATTTGAATTCCTTTTCCCTCCCTTGTATCATTTCAAAGCTTGAGGCTACAGCAAAAAATGAATGGGGAGGGGGAGTGTTTCTTAGGCTTTGTTTATTTATTTATTTATTACTGCTCATGAGCCCTATGAAGCATTCACAACCATGAAGGAACTTAGTAAATAATTTTGAGGTGGCCATGGGAAAACAGGCCTTCTGATCTATTTTAGTCCTCCAAGATGGCAAAAAATACCCTCAAAACTGGAAAAGTAATTTGGAGGTAGGAAGTTTACTATTTCCCCTTTGTATGCCACCACTGCTGCGCTGGAGACTTTTAAAAGCCCGGAGCAGCATGAAAGGTAGATGTGACATTGTGCAGGAAGTCAACGGATGGTAGGCTCTCACAGGCCCTGAAAAGTAAACTTTCTGGGGGCAGCTGTTCTGTGTCACTGCTGTCATGTTGTTTAACTGGAGGCAGCAGTAATGGGAGGTAGATGGTGCTGCACAGAGGTGCTCACTGCTGGTCATACAGGGAGCTTCACCCTTGTTCAGTGAATAAGGAGAGTTTGACAAATACAAAGGGAATCGTGACCAAAGTATTCATGCGTTAATTCAGGACTCTGCTTGTTTTGCATTACTGTACTCTGCTGTGGGACTGTCTTTGAGATGTAATAAATGGCAAACTCTAAGCCTCTTGATTGTCTGCTGTTCCTGAACACCATTGCCTTTCCAACCTCTCTGCTGCTCAGAGGATGACTGTCAGGCTTTGGTACTCAGAAATGGTGGTTGTTCTGGTTCTTACAGCATGATTCACAGGCTTAAAGTTAAGCTGATACTTTAGGACTCTACCTGATAACTTTTTTTTTTTGGAGAAACAGGTTTTTGAGGGAAAGCCAAAACATTCTGCTGCGTCTGGTTCACTGTCATTGTGTTTCAGCGATAAGGTGCCATTTAAGACATCTCTGATAGCACATTTCTCTGTTTCATGGATAATATACACAAGCAAAGAACAAGAAAACATACAGGTATTCTTATTAGTAAATTTGGCTGAAGTTTCACAGGTTTGTTGGAAAAACTTTTCTTTCTTCAGTGCATAAAAATGGGGTTGCTGCTGTGCTACGGTCACGCCAAAGGGCTTTGCTGGAATTACAGGTATAAACAAAGCTTTAGGTTGAATTTTACTCTTTGGGTTAGCATTGCTGCTTCTTATTTTTCAGTACATTGTGTAGGTGAAATAATGAAACAGAGTAAGTAATAGACTGTCTGACCTCTACTACAAGTGAACAGCAGAGTTGTAGGAACTTTTTTGGGTTTGGCCAAAAAGAACATTTGTCTTGAATGTTCAGCATTAAAAATGACACTTCAGTAAATTCTTTCATTTTTGCTGGTTGGAGAAACAAGACAAACTGGAAAAAAACATCCCAAGCAAGTCAACTGGCAAAAGATAAGCTGACCATTAATTACATTCATATTTCCATATCACTAATACAAAGCTGATGCTTTACATGGTACCAGAGAACTAACCTTCTAAAAGCCATTTTGAAAATGTCTCTCCTATTCAAGGTGGAGCTGGATTGCTTGTGGTTATTATGTAACTTTATTTAGGGAATTGAGATTTGGGGGTTTTTCCACTGAAATAACTGCTGAAAATACATTAGGAAAATGCCACAGTTGCCCCGGGAGAGCGCTTGCAGGTGTCTCTTCCTGCTAAGCAGCTGGAGCAAGAACACTGGTCCCAGCACTTTCATTTGAACACCGTAACATTTATTATTTCTCTGATGTACTTCTGATCCTTTCTCTTGAGGAACTGAATGAAGTGAAACCATTACTGTAAACACAGAAGATGTTCAGTGATGTTCCAAAGTGCACATTTTTGGCAGCGGTAAGATTTCTCCAAATAGCTGCCTGGGAATTTACAAATCGGTCGCATCTGAATCCATTTTGTGAACCTTACTTGAGTCTGCACCTGCCTCCCAGAGACAGATGGAAAGACAGAGGCTATAGATATGTTATTCATTTGCTGATGCTTCATTAGAGGTGAAAGGAAACAGCCACATTTTAATGGTCTGATTACAACACTTTGGGTGGCAAAACATCATGTTGCACGTTGGAAGGGAGTGCTCAGCGAGTCAGTTCTGCTTTTTGTTGTGTCGTCCCCCCCCCCACCGGACTACAGGGATTTTATTTTTTTTTTTTTTTTTTCCTGAATGAAGTGTAACTTTCTCCAGGTTATTTTTGCTGAGAAGAGAGGGCAAATAGTCAAGTAATGGAGACTGAGTCAGCGAGTGGGAGAAACAGCAGCGCCAGGAATCTATTTATCATGCACTGGAACCGACACTGGAGTAAAGAGGGCAGCAGTGAGTCACGATCCTGCCGGGTCGGATGGGATGAAACTGGGTGTGCAGGTAACAGAGCAGAAACCTCTTTGGAAAGACTTGTGTTGAATCGTGCTAAAAACACTGCACCGCTGTTCACAAAGTGCATGTTTGCTGGTGAAATGTAGGCCACAGCAGCTTTTTCTGCACTGTTACCAAAATGTTTGTCCATAAAACATTAAGGCTTCATTATTACTAGTATTTGGTGAGTTGTCCTGTTAGATTCAGGTATAGAAACTGAATTCAAAGCATACTAGTGGATTTTCAAAGTTAAATGATTATTATTCACTGGAATAATAATGAAATGCACTGAAATTCTTTTAAGGACTACATACGCTTCTTAGTGGATTCGTGGCTTTTTCTATCTGCAGGACAGTTTTGTCACTGACCATGGCACTCTGCACTTGCTGTATTATTTGACTGTTGGAGGAAGATTGCGGATTGTTTGGTTTTGATGTTTCTCTAGTCCCAGGTACTTGTTTGATGTGATCAACCACTTATTGGTGGAACTGAATGCTCTGTAATGATGAGAGAGGATTGAAAGGCTCATTTCTTGGTAACAGCTTTTGGTCAGCCAGAAAAACAAAACCAGACTGGCTGAGTCTGGATGTAAATCTTTGGACGTACATGCTTTTATAGCCCTGCTGGCTTCAGTCAGACCAACCACAGAGGTATAAACCTGTGAGGAATTGACAACTCACGTTCTTTTCATTTCCAGAGTTTTGGGAGGGATCTCCTGACCCATTGTGTCCCTGTGGACTTCATTAAAAAGTACATGTACATAGGTATTTACATACACACGAGCACATACATAATCTCTAAAACAAATGCTTTCTCTCTAATTACTTTTAAGTCATCCTTTCAAGGCTGGCAGTGACATGAAGGTAGAGTATCTACTGTTTTTTTACTAATTCTCATATCTGTTTTTTAATACCCGTTTCTAGTGGGAAAAGAGTATCTTGAAGTCTTGCTGGGCTTTCTCTAAGTCATGAACACTTCCAAATGTAATTTGTGATGTTGCCTCAGAGGCAAATGTTGCTTTACAGATACAGAAGCCATCTGTACACCTACAAGGCATTTCTTTACTAACAAAGAATGTTATTTATTTGCAAATAAGCTGTTGGATTTTATCAGCTGTTCTCCCTTTTTTTATGGCATGAACATTTTGCTAGAAAAGTTTGAGGCAGCCTAATGCTTTATAAAAAGTAATGGGGACAATCTGTACAGTGCGGTCCATCTTCACAGCTATTTACAACGGTACCTTTTGTTCCTTCACCTGCTTGTTCCTGCTTAAGTCTCCTGATAAAAGCCTGGTTTTATCTGGAAAAGTACCAACAGCATCTCTTTTACACCTCAGCTAAACAGTTGTTCGCATGGCTGCTTTAAAGGCCTCTGGGTTTATCGGTGGAAAAATGCTTGGAAAGAAGAGATTTAGTACTGAAATTAGTTCTATCAGCACTTTTTTTTTTTTTTTCTTTTTTTTTTGGCTGGGACTTGTTCTCACAGAACTTCAAGCTGGATTATTTGTGTTAAACTTCCTGACTGAATTCCGAACAAGTCATCTTTCCCCACAATGCTGACCTTTAGTACAAGGCCAGAATAATTTTAATTTGTTTCAAGTTTCCCTTATAAGCAAGAGAACAAGAAACCATATCCCTCTTAAGACCTGGTTAGCTAGCTGCGTGGCAAAATATTTTCAGATTCTAAGGGGAAAAACCATTAAAGTTGGATATTCCAAACTCACATCCAAACGGCATGCTTCCTGAGCAGGGTTAGGTCTGCCGTCTTCCAGGCAACCAGTCCAAAAGCTATGGAAAAATAATGACTTTAAAGAAAGGTATTAACTAACCTGTTTTTAATCAGGGTTATGCCCTAATGGAGGCATCACAGGGCATATTCCGGACTCCTGTTGGCTGTTTCTGGCTGTGGTGGGGTCAGAGATGATGGCTCAGGCTGTAGTTTGCTGAATACATCAGGCTACCACCTTGCAGTGGTGCTGCCCCCCATCTCCTACTGGCACAAGCATCTGTTCACCTGTGTGGGGAACAGGAACCAGGTAATTGATATGGCTGAATGGAAACCTGTCTGTCTTTCTGTCTGTCTTTCTGTCTGTCTTTCTGTCTGTCTTTCTGTCTGTCTGTCTTTCTGTCTTTGCTGGATTAGTTTTAACCCAGTTTTGCTCCCTGATCTTCTGCACTGCACACTGCTTTACTGCCTGTGCCACCACACACACGGGGGGAGGAAGCGTGAATGTAGGAGCAAGTGACTTGGAAGGAGCATGCTACACTTTTATAGCCACGATTAAATATAAGGACAGGC
This sequence comes from Sagittarius serpentarius, assembly GCA_034782735.1. NCBI lineage: Eukaryota > Metazoa > Chordata > Aves > Accipitriformes > Sagittariidae > Sagittarius > Sagittarius serpentarius. The sequence continues at coordinate 33,318,249 of JAVKLA010000088.1, forward strand.
AGTCTTGGTCCAGTGATGGCAAGGAATTGATGAGAAATTAAAAGGATTTGACTAAAGCAAATCTTAGTAGTTCCCTGTTAGAAAGAGAAGAGAGCAACATGTTTGGAGAGCCAGAGCTGGGAGGACCAGCAGTGGGGTGGGCAGCTCGAGTATCCTTAAAAATAAGCAGATTTACTTGCTGCTCAGCTTAGCCCAGCAGCACAGAGGAGAGATGCCACAGATGATAATCACTGGAGAATCCACAGTCGGTAGCCCTGTCTTTTGTGGGATGTCTTTCTTTTTTCTTTATTGGGATAAAAGCACATTTCCTGTGTGCACAGTTCATTGGCCGTTTTGTTCTCAGACTTGCTGCTGCCCATAACTGGAAGTGCAGGGTCTTGACTTTTGCAGAGACTTGGCTTTTGTTCCTCCTTGCGGGACACTTAGTCTCAAATACACTTATGGGACTGCAGAGGACAGTCACAGAAGTGGGGAAGTGATTGGTTTTTTTTCCAGCACTAGGTGGCTGTATGGATTTCTGCAGCATCCTGTACACAAACATTTAAAAAGTGGGGGGAATGGGCCATTCTCAAATGGAAAAGCTTCTGCCTTTTCATACCTCTTCTTCAGTATGATTAAAAAAAAAATGGTAGAAAATAAAAGATTAAAGGCATTTTATTTTTATAAGTTGTCACTGGCTGTAGACACCTTCATCTCTGTGAAGCCCAAGTGGGTATGGAGCCCACCGCAGAAGTGACCCTGGTGACTGGACCGTGATTGCTGCAGTCGGCTGGTGTTGCTGCTGCTGCTTTTTGCTTAGAGGCTTGGATTTGAGCAAGCAACAGTCTATGTGTGTAGTGTCCAGTCTGATCTTTCCAAATGCTCATGCTACTTGAAGGCCACTTGGTGCTCCGCATGGGACACGAGGATGGTTAGGCAGAGGATGTCCACACCACCAGGGGACTCAGGGAGGTTGGTAGGTCCCTGACTTCTGGTGATTCTCAGGTTCCCTGATGGGTGCAGAGCTGAGCTAAGCTTTGCTGAAGGACTTGCTGAAGGACCAAGCCTGGGGAGGATTAAGTTGTCCTAAGACCTGTCTGTGCCTCCCCCTGGGCCAAGTGGCTTTGCCAAGGCCAATGAAACACCTCAGGAGCCATGCTTGGCTGTTGTTTTCTTTCATGAAGCCCAGCCCTTGGAAGCAATTTGTCTCCAAATGAAAGGCACGCAGTTGTTTTCCTTCCTCCTTGCAGTATTGTCTTCTCTCCTTGCTCTTCTCTCAGCTATGATCTAGTCTTTCTGCATTTTCCTGCCCAGGACACCCCTCTCATTAGCAAAGAACAAGACCAAGAAGTAGGTTTCAGCTTAAAAGGGAATATAAGATCCTAGTGTAGTGGCTTGTGCAATCCCACATGTAAAAAGCTTGATGTAGTGGGGGTTTGGTGATACTCAGTGGTGCCTCTGGTTATTTCTTTGCAGTTAACAGCAGTGAAAGAACCTTTCACAACCGGGATCCTTTATGTGTTTGAGCTTTGCCTTCTGAATATGTTATAGTGATCGGAGCTACGGTAATTTTCCTTTCCAGAGCTCTCTGGAGTGTAGCTCATGCAACTCTGCACTGAAAAACGTGATGACACAAAACATTTATTTTGCATTCTTGTGGCAGCGCATCCAGTATGATGATACGTATTTTTAAGGGAAAAGGCCTAGCAGAGGATTAACGATCTTGGGGTGCTCAAAGCTGCTGTAAATGCAAAAGGTGAGGCATCTAATGAATTAGCAGATCTGCTAAAATGAGAATGATTATTAAACCATAAAGTCTAGGGGCTCAGTAATACATAGGTCTCCTTTGTGCTGGGTGCCGTATGTGGATAGCAAAAGGTTGGTTTAGGCCCCCAGGTGTTTTTTGTAACTGCTTAAATTTTTAAATGATGTTGCTTTGCAGCCTTGTTTCATGCTTGCTTTCTCTGAATGCTCTTGAATGAAGATCCTCAGGACATAAGAGAAATGTGCATGAGCATTTGTCCCCAAGTGTTTGCACACTTGATCAGATATGAAAAGAAGATGCTGCAGTGACTCATCTGACCTTGTAGACCCAGGGTTAAGAGTGCTGACAGTGGTCTCTTGCTAACGTCCCCATCACAAGAATGCAAAGCATTTCAGAAGCTTTCATCGACAATTCTAGATAGTGGCCAACAATTTTCTCACCAATGCTATCTATAATGGACAGGGAAAGCAAAAGACTAATTGGGTAAATTTTTGTGAACTGCTATGAAATCTATTTAATTTATAGTTAGCAATTTGAACCTACTACAGGAATGGTACTGCTAAGGATGGCTGTAATAGATTTTTTTATTTTATTTTATTTTTTTTTAAGAAGGACAACTTTCAGTGCTGAACATAGAAATACTTCCTATAGCAGAACTGCCATGACATTAAGCCAAGAAGATTTTGGCAATACTGAAAGATTTGTTGGTGTTTACTTGTAAACTTGTAGTTGTAGAGTTGCAAGAATGTCTTTTTTGTAATTAAAAAATAGCTTTTTGCCCTCAGAAACTTACTGTCCTAATTTAAGACAGGATAGATGGGTACCTGTGTTAGCCATAGTGTGTTACCAGCTCTAATTGGCAAAATTCATTTAGCTATCACAGCAGATGAGGGTATTAGGGAGGGATTTAAAGGAGGATAATGAGGTAAATAACTTTGCAGTTCCTTCTAAATGCCCGTCCTCTATAATCAGGAAGGGCCTTGTAGGAGAAAGCACGTGAGGGTAAGCAGGCAATAGCAGAGGGTGTCCTGGTAGCTGATAGCGTGATTTGAGCTGTATCACAAATGCTTACAAGTGACTGCAGTGGGATGGGAGCTTCCAGCGCTGGCTGGGAATATATCAAATGGTACTCACAGCAGAAGGGGAGTGAACATAAATGCTGGTTTATACAATCCAAGCCACTCATATACATCTAAATTACTGTCTTGGAATATGTTTAATGGCAAAGTAGTTGGGCAGGGGTTTGGTTGTGGTTTTTGGGGCGGGGGGGGAGGGAAGTCAGTTTGTTTCAGTGTCTAATTTTATACTGAAAGCAAACTTTCTTTTTTGCCCTCTGAAGGCAGCAGCCGAGCATGATGGGTCTCTGGGGGGGGCAGCAGTGCTGGCCGGAAGCTGCCTGCCAGGGCTGCTCTGGGATTTGTTTTCTTTTGATTATGGGAAAAATAACCCGAGATATTTCTGTGCATGCAGAGCATTCTTAATGACTGAAAAATCTGTTGTCAAGTAGGGACAAGGGGGAAGTGCCATCTTGAAAGACGACACAAATGTGTTTGGATTAGGTTTAAAAACCCAAACAAACTTATTTTTAGTGACTTCCAGAAGCTTCTTCTACAGAAAAAAAATATTGGGATAGTTGCACAGCTAAACCTGGACTTGCTGTGGTGGAACTTAGTGGAGTTCACTGCAATTCACAGCAGCAGGCATGAGAGGAGGGTCTTACTGATCTCCTCCAGGCAAGAAATGTGGCAGAAGTGTTGTCAGGCCTCTTGGGGTTATACAATGTGCGGTGTTTGATGGGGTTTTGTGCTAGCCCCTGTCTCCAAACAGCCATTTTGGAAGAGGAGGAGAGGGACCAGTGGTGCTGCTCTTGCCTTTCTAATGCTTGCTTGGTGGCTGGCTCTGCTGCGCTCTCTGGGAGGCACTGGGGAGGACAGAGTATGCTCCTCAGGGGTATCTGTTTTGAGAAAACTTTGATACCTCCATTGGAAAAGGTCCTCTGGCGACATTGCCATGTCCTTCAAAGTCAGTGCACTTGGTACTGTGCGGGAGGCCAAGCTGTGGCTGTCTGCTCCTCAAACCGAGCCACTAGCTGGGTCACCTCTGGCTCTCCCACCTTTTGGCCGCCTCTATTTTAGTTCAATGTGCTGCACTTTTTTTTCATCTGAAACCCAAACACGACAAAAGCCAGGAGGGTGCTTCTTGCTGTGCTTGCAAACCTGTGCTTTGTTGTGGCAGGCTGTGGGGCGGTATCTAGAAAGAGTCACCCAGAGTAGCACAGGAGTTTGATCCTGTGATTTGATTATCTGCAACTCAGACAAGGAGAATTTCCTCGCTGGTAAAATAGGATATTTAGTAAACTTCAGCTGGAGAGGGAGTAAGGAATAATGTACACTGCCAGGTAGCGTGAGGAAATGAGCTTATGTACATGAAAGCGTTGTTATTGCCTGCCTCCAAAGTATAATATTGGGATACATTTAAAATGCTCCATAAGCCTTTGCCAGTGAATCTCATGTGGCCTGGTTCCCTCTAAAATGAGATCTTTGCACAAAAGAGCCCTTCAGCCCTCTTACACCTCTACATGCAGGTTTAGTATTTATATATATTGTGTATAGCATAGACAGTAAGTTCATACATGTGGGTTTGGGTTTTTTTGAGGTGGGAGGTGCTGCTAGGACAAACAAAACCTTTGCCACTTCCATGAGCAGATACAAAGGACTACGTCCAGCAATAATAAAACTGCAGACTTTGGATGAAGCCTCAAGAGACGGCTCTTGCACCACAGCAAGAGCTAACAGCTTGCTTTGCCGTTCCTTTGCAAACAGGGATGGCAGCTGGCATGTTACATGCAGTCCTGCTCACCTCCACTCATGTTTAATGTGAAAGTGTTGCTGAGCCTCTGCAGCATCCTCTCTACAGCGCTGCTTTCTTTCAGGCTGCATATTTATATACAAGGCTGCAACTGAAGATCCAGCTCAAAGAAGACAGCAGTCTTTGGTACCTCCTGCTTTGCACTCTCTGACTGTGTCTGCTAAGCCTGCAAGCAAATTCCTGCTGCAGAAGATCCTTAGACCGGGGGTGCAAATAAAGCCATAAAATTTTTGGGAAAGGTGATATCAAAATTACTGACTACAGTGCAGTAGGTGCCTAGCTTCATATTATCTCTTGGCTCATCAGCAAAGGAAAAGATTTTAACTTTGAAGATACTATGATTAATGCAAAAAAAAAAAAATCAAATCAAAGTTAAATTATAGCATGAAATCCAGCATGCTTCATCAAAGCATTGTTTGGCAGCTGCCAGAGCCATTGATTTAGCAGATTTTCTGCTGTATGTTGCAGAATAAAACAAGAAACATTTAAAGTAAACTTTTGTTTTGCTCCACTTTCCTTCTTTTTTGATTCAGTTTGGAAGATGCAACGGCACATTCTTTAAGGACTTCCGCTCCATTTCAGAGGCATTTATGGACTCTTCCATATAGACATTTTTATTTAATTTTTTCCCATTCTGATGTGGCTTCTGGAAAATAATTGGCCAATTACATATTTACTGGCAGTAAATTTATTCATTTTTAAAATGTTTTTTTCTGGCTTTTAAAAAAATACGTTTTTGATCTAGAGCTTGGAAAATGTGCTGTGGGTAGGAGCAGCTAGCAGCTGATTGCAAGGAAAGTAAGTTATTTTAAAAGAGTTGTTTTTTTTAATAGAGAATGAAATAACGTTTATAGCCAGCTAAAGGCAGATCTTATTGCAGCTGAATGCCTGTCACTTTTACCATTAAGTGTGGTACATTGGAGTAATAAACGAACAGTGAGCCAAATAAACTGTAGGTATCGCTGTTACGGATTGGGAATGTAGGTAGCAAATGATCTATTCCAAATGATAAGACATTGCTAGAAGCAATAGGATATGTATAAAGTGACCATAATGCTGTTGGACCAAGACTTGCCATTTTGATAAGAGGGATTTATGTGTGACAGAGTGACCACTGGCAAGCAGCCTGCGCTGAGGTGCCACAGCCCTGTGGCCGGCAGGGTGCCATCTTCCTCTTCTCCCTTGCTGGGAAATGCCCTGATAAGGAACGGAAAAGTGAATGGTGCAGAAAGCTGTGATGCTTTTTTTCTTTTCCATTCTTTTTCTGATATAGGAAGGAGGAGTGAGAAAAAGGACCAGCTCCCAGGTGAGCCCAGGCACAGCCAGGTGTGGAGGAGTGCCACCACCATCATTTTGGAAGACAGTCAGCAGTTTCTGCTGCAGGATCCTGGTGCCCTTTTTTTTCCTCACCACTTTAAAGAATCTCTGTGGAAAAAATTTTCTGGGAGCCATGTCCACTGGTGGAGGTAAGTGCAGTCAAACGCATGACTCGCAGGTATCGCAGGTAAGTTACTGCTCTCTCCCAGGCATTGCACCCTGCCACGCATGCTGTTTTCATTTTCTTCCCTACTCTGTTGCTGTATCCATCCTTACAAAGCGTGTGACCTTTGCAAACTTCAGGTAAAGGCACTTAGGTGAGACCAGAGCCACACAATAACTGACCTTCATAGAGCAGAATTTATTGCCACTTCATTTCCCCTCTGCTAAGCTAATCGCATTTGACTCATGACGCTTTCAGCTGCAGGATTTAGGTAGTAAAAGACACAGCTTGATACAATCATTTTCTTTCCTGTCCTAACGTCCTGTCTCACAGAGGGCATGAGACGCTCTCATTTAGCATGAACCAGTACAGCCTCCTTGATTTTAGTGGTGCAAGACCCATGTACATCCATTGGGAACTGTGCCTGTCACTGTTTCCGTACTGTGCCTGTAAGCACCGAGGGGTGCCTCTGGCTTTCATTTGCCTCAGCAGACCAGCCAGTAATTAACTAATCAGTTGGCTTTAACATTCCTGCAATAGTTTAAATCTGCCAAATTTTTAACGAACAGGTTTGGGGTTTTTTTTGGATAGTCCATTTAACCACTTGAATTACTGTAACTAACCAGTGCAGTACTTGCTCTTCGAGGCGATGACTTCCCAGACATGTACGTACAAATGTGGGGGTTTATTTGTTTTTTTTTGTTTGTTTGTTTGTTTTCAGCTGTGACACAAAATTCTAAGAATTTGTTCTTAAATGTGTTGCTGGATAGATACTTATTTTATCACTTCTGGCAAACCAGCTCTCCATATGGTTCCTTACTTTTTGTACATTTTTCAGTTTGTACTTCTATGCTGTCTGTGTGAGCACAGTGATTTATGCTATCTAACGTAGTGTATTTTCTTCTGATGGGACACAGGCTTGACAGTACAGGGAAAATGCAGGTACGGCAGAAATGCATAGTTCTTGTTATGTGCTCTTAAACAATATGGCAACTTATTTTTGCTGTCTCAGTGTTAAGTGAAGAGATGGTAAGAACTGCATTGAGCATTAGGGTAGCATCTTAAATGAATTTTGAAGGAAGACAGTATTCTTGGTCTTCTGGAGTTTTACCAAAAATTGTGGTTAACTCCATAGCTTTTAAAGTACTTAATTCAGCTGCTCATGAGCCCAACGGTGGTGACTGAGGGATGACCTGCAATTTATTTCAGAAACCAGTGCCCTCTTAATGGTGACATTTTCATGTCCAGCTTAGGCATCCAGAGAAGACTGATGTGTCCTGCTCAGCGTCCAGCAGCTCTCACTCACGATTTCCAGACCTTGCTTAGTAGTTCATCCTTCAAAGTTTCTTATCTGTAAGTCAACCCCAAGCATGAGGTTGTAGCATCAACTGGGATCATAGTCTTGGCAAATTCAACTAAATTCAGTGCTTTTTAAGGCTGCATGAAATCATAGACTTAGGAAGCCTGCAGGTTGCTGCTGCCCTGAACTGTGTTCAGAGTAACGAGGTCCGAGTTCTTGGATGGGAGAGTAGCTGTAATTGTGGACTACTGTCCTTTGCTTTTAAATAGATTTCACAAGTAAAGGTGTCTGTTGCCGTGTTCCAAGTTTAATGTAAATAAATCAGGGATTGACATAAGGATGTTTTAGCAAAGAAAAAAAATAAATCACAGGTGTTGCCTTTTCAAAACACCATGCCAGCAGAAAGTGTTTGCAAACTGCAGTGCTCATACTTGATCTGATGTTGATCATTGTTTTCAGCAGGGCCCTGGGTCTTTGCTGTTCTACATTTGCTAACCTCTGCCACCTTTTTCTCTCTTAATTGGTGTGAATTTACAGGCATGGGCATCAGTGCTCCAGCCAGCTGGTGTCTTGGAAAGAAACCTGCCAATGCCAAATGTGAACACTGAGCAGCTTTGTTACTACCTGTCAAGACTGGGCTGATTAAGAAATGCTGTAGTGGTAGGAATGAGACTGCAATTCCAGCTTCCCTGACACACCAGAGGGATTATGTAAGGTATTACATATATATATATATATACACACACACGCACACACATATGTATTTTGTTTTGTTTGTATGTGTTGGTGGTGAGGTGTTGCACCAGATGACCTCTTGAAGTCTTGTCCAACCTCACTTATTCTAGGAGTCTATAAATTAGGGGGACTAAAAGCTGAGTAACAGGGATGTAAGCTGAAGGCAGCCTCACCAGCCTAGTTCACATATTCCTGTCGTTCCCAGCACTAGCCAAGTGTCTCTGGTTCAGCCCTGGGATTACTTGGAAAAATCCTTGTTCTACTCAGTAGCTGCAAGGGAAGGGCACAGACCTGGGGATGGCTGGGAAGGTGAAAAGCAGGGCTAGCAAAGCCCTCCCGGGTAATCTGCATGCCAGATTTAGCAACCATGCATCATGCAACAGCTTCCAGTTACACACTGCCCTGTGGCTCAGACGCCATACCAGGGAGTCCTACGTATGACACTGTGTAGTCTCCTGTGGTGCTCCCTTCTGGGAGCTGGGTCCTGACTCACACCCTTCCTGCAGTTGAATGTTCCAGCATGTTTCCTGCAAGGAGGCCCACGAGGGGCAGTTAATATTTTAAAGTAAAGTACTCTGTTCTTTTCAGCCAGGCTGGTTATGGGTTGCTAAAAATTCTTGCTGCATTAAGAATATGTCCTAGATTTTTTTGACTTATAGTTGTCACCCATGTGGTGAGGCACTGTTAAAATGCTTTGAGTTGGCCAGTCTTTGTGCTTTTTTTTTTTTCTTCAAGGAGGGCATGAATTGCTCATTTTGAATGAATTTTAAAAAATTACGAGAGTGAGAAAATAGCATGTACGTGAAGGCCCTATAGAAGTATGGTGCATCTGTTTCAAAGCACAGAAGTGCAGACTGTGTCCCTAAAACAACTGTGGCATTTGTAACTCCTTCCATTCTGACTGCGCAAAAGAAAAAATTGCCAAAATGGCCATTGTGTGAAAACCAACAGTAAATTTCATTTCTAGACGTTTGAAGTCATTTGTACTTTGCAAAGCCAGGGTGGCAGAACTGCAGAGCAGGCCTCTTTGGAGGAGAGTGTGGCATCACACTGAAGTAGCAGCTTGTGAGTACTTAGCATCTGCAAGCCCTGGAAGAAAGAGCATCCACAAGGATGGTAGACTGACCAGCTTAATGGAAAGGAAACCCACTGAATATGAGGAAACTAGGAAGAAACTGGTTCTTGTACTCTTTCCCCAGGCATCCGCTTTTGGCCATGGTTGGAGACAAGATACCAATGCTGACGAACCTTTTGCCTGACAGACATAGCTGCTCTTGCAGGACCACTGTGTACAGAAGGTAAATGTGACCAAGCTGCTGTCTGTGCCATGAAGCTGGAGACAAGAAAGTGGCAAAGAGCCTCAGAAAGGTAAAACATAAAAAAACCCATCTTTTCAACCCTGTCAGAGCTCTGACCATGGTTTCTGAATTACTGTGACTTAGCAAGAAAATTCCGCAAACCAAGGTCCGAGTGCTTATAGCTATGCAAGTTCATAGCCCAGGCACGTACTTCTCTTCTGGAACACTCCAAAACATAATGGGAGTCTTCAAAAGGAAGTGTTCCTCAATACTGACTGTCCTACATGTGAACTAGCTAGACTGGTTAAAGCTTAATTAAAAATTGCCAGAGTGGCTAAATTCTTTTCTAAGTGCAGCTGCAAAATGTTAGCTGTGGGCATATTTTAGACCTTAATTAGTAACACTTGCACTGGAGGACCAAAATCTTTCATAAATGCAGCTGCAATCAATTAATATCAATTAGACATTTCTGTAGGCAATACAAGAGTCTCCTGAAAATTGTTTTAGTGCTCACCTAGATTAATAAAATACTTATATGCAACAAACTACAAAATCAAAGATATCTACAAAATGTCTTTATTGAAAAAAGCAGATTATAGCATCTAAGGTTAAATGAAACGTCTGACTTTAATATTAAATAACTTAGGATGATAGCAAGTAGCTTCTTCTTTAGATAAATAAATCTACATTTCCCAATTTTTTTTCTTCAACAGTCAAGGGAGTCAAACACTGAAACACAAAACCACAAGTAATTCTGAAGACTAAAAGACAGAAGCACATTGAAAGGTGTTTTACAAGGATATATACACAAAAAATAGTTAAACTAATGTATATTTTCAGCATGTAAACTAGTTACATGATATACAAACTGGGAATTTATATATTTCCTACAAAATAAAAATAACGTTGGTCCAAGTTCTTGGAAGAAAACTATATTCTTTTAAAGAAAATGAAAATATTTCTCAAATGAAAACTTAATTTAAGTCAAATTATATACTCTAGTTACGGCATTAGTTACAGGATGAATCACAAACTTTTAAACTTTTCTTGAAACACAAGAAAGCAGCTTTTGTCTCCTTTAGAGCTTTGGTTTACTTAACTACTCTGGAATTTCTGGTCTTAAAAAGAGCTCCTCTAACCATGTTTTCCTTTTGAAGCTCCACCTTACAAAATATATATATATATATATATACACACACACACACACGTGCACACAAGTGAAAGGAAAAAGAAAGAAACCCAAACAAACCCTCTTTGAAAGCTCAATTATCTGAGTGTGTTCTTTTGTTTTGTTTTCAAATTATTATTTTGGTCCTTTCTTTGGAATGCGTCCTCCAGTGCATGAGGGACTCTGAATCACCTACAGCAGCTTTGTGCTGTAGGGACTTTGTAAGATTCCTTACCAGAATGAAAGGTGTAGTCCTAATGCAAATGAGAACAAGTTGTTATTGTTTTAACTGTATGGAAATATTTTGAAAGTACAGCAAAGGCTTCTGAGGAACAATCACATCATAAAATGAACTCTAGAAAGTTTACATCTGTATTGAACTGATTTAACACAAGACTACTCCTTAAGAAAATAATTAAAAGAAGCTTTCTCATTCATGTAGTTCCCCAGACAGGAGGTAAAAATGTGCATAAAGTGTCACTAGCACTAAAAAGTACAGCACATCGTTATTTTAGATTTGCTTTTATTTTTCTCTTTGATTGAAGAAAAAAAAAAAACAAAACCAAAAAACCTGGCAAATTTCACTCAAGCTCCAGTTTTTATACTAAATGCTGGAAAAACAAAGCTGTACTTCATTATTCAGTAATGGAATGCACCTGTCTATAGAAAAATACTGGAACAACAACTGCCGCTTTCTGGTTTTAAACAAATTGCTTGTTCTATATTGAAATATTACCTTTTGATATTTCCACCATGATGATACTTAACACATTGGAACTGAGTAGAACTACAGGAGACTGACAAATTAACACGTGAAATGAAATATTTTTTTTTTCTACAGTATGATTGTTTTCAAAAAAAAAAAAAAAAAGAAAAGGTATGGTATGTACATTTAGTATGCTGTCCCTTGAGAAGTATGTTGGAGGGGAAACTTAAAACTTGCCACTGAAGGAGGCAAAGTGCTAAGGAAGGTACTGGCAGAAGACTGGGCTGAATGCCAGAGTCAGTTACCTCCATCTCCAGCCACTGTGATTTTGAAGGTTTTGCTTCTATGCTGGTACAGCAAAGTGTTCTTCCAGTACAGCGAGTACTGTTGTGGGATGACTTGCTCACAGGAACAGACCCAAACCCCTTCTCTGTGTATTTTAATGATTATTTTCATGATTTGGGTTCCTTAATATATATTGTAAAGACAAGCAAGTAAAAATGCCTCAAAGCTAAATGTGATCCAAAGCAGCTTCCTTAAATGGAAAAAGTATTACATTGCAGCTGATGCTAAAAGTTTCTCCTGAAGCTCTGATATCTTCCATGTTTGTAATAACCTTAAGGAACTGACCTAGTCATACAATCCAATTTAAGACTTTTTTTTTTTCCCCTTTTCCAGCACTTGCTGTTTGGGCGGGAGGCACGTGTACTTCCACTTCCTTCTGAGGCTGGGCTGGTGACTATGGACACAGAGGTAATGTCTGCAAATGCAGAAAAGGTGCGTGTGCACCTCATGTCCTCTTTTTTGCAGGCTAGGCCTCTTAGGTCACACTGTAGAAACAGGGCGCTAGTTGGCTGCACTGTAATTCCTTCAAAACATGGCTACCACATTAAATGTTAATTACAAACTGATACATATTAATTAGAAAACGACTTTTTAAAGGAGCATCTGACTTGCCAAGGAGCATTCAGTAGGACACGTTAATCTAGGCCAATGGAAGTTTGGCAAAAGTTCAGGAAACATACCTTTTTTGTTCCTTACTAAGAGAAAACACATAGTTCACAGGAATTTTTCCTGTCCTTGGGGGGGGGGGGGGGGGGGGGGGGGGGGGGGGGGGGGGGGGGGGGGGGGGGGGGGGGGGGGGGGGGG
>JAVKLA010000088.1:33330796-33385508 GCA_034782735.1 Sagittarius serpentarius
AGACTATCAAAAAGTTCTGTTAAGGGAGTTAATTATTCCACTTAGCAATTAGTGTCCATTGGATACTCTTTGTACTTTTCAAGAGTACCACAAACAGCTTTCAAAAAACCAATGGAGCATAAGAAACTAAACTGCAGTGGTGTTGCCAAATAAGTCATTTTGTCAGTCTGCGCGCTGAATTTAACATGGGACCATTTCTGAATGGATCGTTCAGATTCTCGATGTGTTGAGAACTGGCATGGAAATGTCCCAGTTTACACATGCAGAGAATCTGGTCTGGTACTTCCACTTCCTCTGGAGCAGAAGAATTTTATTTTATTGTGAATTTGGATACAGTTAAAGACAGCAATGATGGATTTATTTAAAATATAAATTCAGGAAGGCTGGATCAATTCTCATGAGAATGCAAGGAATTTTTTTAAACATACAGATGTGTGATTTGCATGTAAATCATCAACACATGGTAGAAAACAAACCATAAAAAAGATTCATCTAACTTCCTATATGGAAGACATATATTTCCCCAGAGCTCTGAGGTTACTGTAAAAGCTTATGCAAAATATGAAAGTGTGTACATTCTATGTACATCTAATACTTGTTATAGAATACCAATGTTTCAATGTTCTGAATCTCTAAATTATTATTTCTGCTAAACTGTACTTTGTTTTCCAATGAAGACAATCACCATAATCAATTCAGAAGTACATCGAGAAAAGAACACAAAGCTGAAAAGATAATACAAAAACCACCGTCCCCCTCTTTTTAATAATGTATCAACATACAATCATAAAGCAGTTGGTAACAAATGAAGTCTTGTATAAAACAAGTAGTATAAAGACACGTGTACCTTTGCATAGAAAGGGGCTGCTAACCCTATTAAACAAAAAACAGGTTTAAAAGATGAATTCTTTAGTAAGTGCCAAATCATCAAGTTGATATGAATGCATTTTGAAACCATGGCTACATTTGTACATGGCAAGCGATTATAGAGGTCTGTAAGTTTCTTCAATGGTTATGACCCGCATGTGCCAATCTTTATGTGAGATGCTTGCCATATTTCTTTAACAAGCTACTAAATAGTCTTTGGATGACTGTGGAACCTTGTAGGATGGAAAGCTGGCCTGATGCTTCTTCGCAGAATGCCATTATTTAACCCATGCTGAAAACTGTCATTGCTAAACACACTTGTTTGCTTCCTATTTACTACTTCCATAAGTTTTAAAAAATTTGAGACTGTATTCTCTAAGACCAGAGTTCAACAAAACTAGCTAAAATGCTAGCATTTATCTTATCATGCTTGCTGCAATATGATAAGGTGCTAACTTTTGGGAAGTAATTCTACATTCCTTACTTGGGCAAAATCTCCACTGAAGGAAAGTGAGCAGGGAGTGCAGAACAGCCCTTTGTACCATTGGTTTTAGAAATGCTGCCATTTACAGTTACAGTTTAGTGATGAATTATTTGTTCAAGTAGACAGTGTCTCAGTGAAAATGTCTAGATAAAAGAATGCGTATGTACAAGATCAGAAAAGGACCCCTCACCTCTGATTTTAAAAATAAATAGCTGGTTTAGATGGTTATCTTTAAAGGAACAGGAAAGTAATTTTTAGATTTTTGTCTTCTCTTTCAAACGGCTTATTGGTAATAGAAATGTCTTTCAGAGTTCTGTGACATGCATTGGATAGCTCGGAGGTGGATGTGATGGCAGTTTAATATTAAGGCGCCTGATATGACAGCCATGGCAGAGCAAGTGGCCTTCTAATGGGTAACAACGATGGCCTTCCTCATCATTGAGCTGCAAGCCACAATCCTAGAAGAAACATATACATCCTGGATTAGTGAGTGATTCAGGTAGGTCATCTCACAACAACGTTATCTATCCTGCATAGCCCTGAGAGCTCCCTCCCATGTCTCCAAAGCCAGCAACCTCAAGAGTTTTTGGTAGGCGGACCCTGACTGTCTCATATTAAGCAAAATGACATCACTGAAATTGAACAGGACAGTCTAATCAAAGTTTCTGCTAAGGTAGTCGTCTGTGTGTTACTATATAACTTTATAGTCATTTATGTAAGATTTAAAATTCAATTACTCATTAGAATTTAACAATTTCAGATAACCTACAGATGTGCCAAGTGTTCACACCTTTTTCCCCCTCTCCAAAACTGTATTCCTTTTCTGCAAAGAGAAAGCCTGCCTTCTCAGTGGATTTCAGTTTTAGAATGGGGGTCTATTGATCTGTAAACCAGCTTGAACTTCTCAGAAGAAGTTACGTGGTTGCACGAAAGAGGTGATACAGAAAGTTTCCAAACTGACTACTGACTTTGCATGGGCACCAGGTGATGATGACATGAACAGCATTTCAGAAGTCATCATAGCCTTTGCAAAAGTCTCCATGTCAATACCTCAAAATACTGGCACTAACTTTTCTAGCAGTATTTGGAGACAGCAGTGACCCAGTGTGTACAGTTTGAGAGCCTGATTTGAGACCATTAGGCAGTAACCTACCCCTGTTAACACATGGCTAACCCCGACTTACTTCTGTATGTAAATGCACTCTGCCATTCTGGGCAGATGTGGCAGCAGCTTCATGTGCCTCAAACAGGAAGGAGAATGGGGAAATGAATAATGAAACAGAACTGAAAATAAGCCCCCATGGGGCCATTCTAATATAAAATCAATAGCCTGGGAGAGAAGGGGAGGGAGCTGTCATCTTAGGTGAAGTCTGCACAAAGCAGTAGATGGGGAAAGGAGGAGGAGGGAAGTACAGCTCTTCAAAATGCTGCCATTTCCTGTGCCAATTTCTCTGTAAAAATTAATAGAAAAGGATGGATTACCAGGGATCTGTGGGAAAGATATAGCTGAGTGGATGGGGTCTTCCTTATGTTTAGGTTCATATACATTTCAAGATGCCCTGAATTTTGTTATTTTCTCCCTTCATTGGAAGTCTCCTTGTAAAGCCTTTTTGTACAAAAGTGCATGGAGGATAGCATTGCTGCATTTTTGCCTCTGGTGCTAAGACAGGTAGCACAGTTAGGATCTGTGTGGGTATCTGCATGCCAAACCTATAGCAAAACAGAAGTTTTGGGTTGATCCCAGATTAAAGCGTTTGTTTCCCTCCTTGTGTTCCCGGATGCAGAGCTAGGACTGAATTTGGCTCTCCTCTCCAAAGCAAGAGCCCTAATCCCACAACTTGATCTGCCCCAATAAACGTTTAAGTGTTCTGCACAAAAAGAAACTACTCTGAAAAAAGTAACAGAAAGTCAGTGGTATCCCTGTTTCTTTTCTAGTAAAGAATCAATGTTCATTCAGCATGGAAAAAACACAGATCACCTAGAAAAGCCTTCCAGTGTATGTCCTTCCCTGCAGAGGCAATGTAAATTCATGTCTCCTCAGATCAGAGCCACACAAGCTGCATCCAGAGATCAGAAAAAAGAGAACCAGCAGCTACTCTTTGTCCTCTCCCCACCTGGAAGCACTGAGAAAATTCAACCCAAGCAACCAAACCCAGCTTTTGAATTTAATATATCAGGGGAAAAAAAAGAAACTAATTTGGTACGGGAGATGGCAGCACCACTTGCAGCGTAGCTAGCACCCATCCCTTTGCCTCCCTCCAGAAGTTGTGGGGCAGAGCCCTACCTGCCCAGGCATGCAAGAGCCAGCAAGCGCACCCTGGGGTGCGAGCCAGCCACCTACCAAGAGGCTGCTAGTTACAAGCAAAGCCTTGCTGTGGGGTGCGCCGGCAGAGGTGCCTGATGCTTACCTCGCAGTGATAGCACTCCACATGGTAGTCTTTGTCCATTGACACAACCCGAATGGTCTCCTCGGAGCCCTGTTGGAGAAGCAGAAAGAAGGTAAGAGTGGGCTTGTAAGTGGTGTTTGCTCCGTCTTCTTTCAGTGCCCAACCTATTGCTTTGGAGAGCTGTTTCCCCAGGGGATCCCTTCTTCCTCTGCACAGCAGAGCTCTGTGACTGCTGAGGGTCTTGTACCCTGGTGCACAGCACTGCACCACTGGTTTTGCTGTTTAGCAGCAGCGTTGGTGTCTGACATATCTAAGCTGTAGAGATCACTTGGGAAGCATAGCCAAAACTTCAGCCTTAAGGGACAAATTAGTCTTGAAATCAAAATAATTTTCCAAGGGCATCCAGGATCTGAATGAATTACCAGGCAAATAATACGATCTGCCGATTGGGTGACTTTTCCTTGTAGACATCCTGGCCTGAATTTTCCAGGACTTGTATTCCCCTCAAACCATCTCCTGCACAGCTATTTTGCACATGCATATGTCACTGTATGTACCCCATAGGGATTTACATACCAGTCCAGCAGGTAATCATGTGCACAGGCCAAAGCCTCAGCGTGAGGGTGGGTGCAGTGGAGTTGTGTAATTCCTGGCTGAGCCCCAGGCCCTGCAGAGCAGCCCATACCCTTCTTGTAACCTCACAGACTCTTTCCCAGATCCACTCTGAAGCCTCTAAAGACAGAGCTCATTAAATTTGTTGCCTTGCATTGTTTCCAGTTCCAGGTCTGGTTAGAGCATCAGATATGACGTAGACTATGTCTGAGAGAAGCTGTGGGCAAGTTAGTACCTGCACTGCTAGACTTGAACTAACCTAAGAAACCTCCATGGGAAAGAACGTGGAGTCTATCCTGCTAGCCATCATCAGATGAGTCAGCAGTAGGGCTGCTTTTTTTTTTTTCCTTTTCTTTAAAAAAAAAAAAAAAAGTCATTTTGTAAGACACAAATCTAGTGAAATTTACATAGGGGTTTTCTCCTCACATCCCATCACCAGGACAAGCAGTTCTGGCTCAGCCTTTGTAAGGGTTTTAATTATGTGAGACCTGGGCATTTAACAGAAATAATAATGACAAATAGAGAGTAACATGCAGTAATGGAAGTGGGCATGCTGAGAGGCTTTATGCACAGGCTTTACTGGGGCTTACAGGATGCAAGCTTTGGCTCTATAAACATGACAAGAGGCAAAGAAGGGAGGTGCTGAGGCCCTTCCTTACAAACGAGCAGGTCCGTGACCTCAGCATTGGGAACTCAGAGTGTCCTGCACCCACCAAAGTATGAGGGAGCACCACTGCAGGCAGGCAGAAAAGGGATGTCTTAATGCAGAAGTCTTATCATACTAACTATACTGTCAGAATAAGCTGAGGTTGCAAGCAGGTAATTCACCTGCCTTCCCTTTTAGCCAACTTTTCTGCTGCCTTTTCCACCCCTTTAAGCACTTTTATTACATTGCCACCCAAGGACGACAGACTGTGTGGCCTTCTCACAGGGTCAGGGTACCTCTTGGATGTCTTTTCATGTTTGGGCATCTTAACAGGTAGGTCCGCATCAGAAATGCAAATGTAGCAGACAAGGAAAATTGCTATTTGACGTAATGGGAGATTCTAAAAATACACAAGGTTTTACTTCCTGGGTCATTCTTGGAGCCTCAGTCAAGGCTTTCAATTAAATGAGATTTATAACAGCGTAATTATGACCTGGAAAGCACCCTAAAGATACAAGCTACTATGCCGCATAAGTAGTATGACCATTACAATCTCTGGGAATGTCCGAGAGTGACGTTACTGCTGAACTGTATTTAATTTAGTATCTGACATAGTATAGATTCTTGAAGAAGGAGGAAAAGCATCTAATACGGTTTTAGAGAGCATTCATATGCCAATAGCTGTTTTCTCTAAGAAGTCAGTGCATGTTAACAAGTACCTGTGCTGGTAGGATCGGCTGGTTACAGGAAGCGCATTTTGGTGCAAAAACCCTAGGGTGCAAGAGAAAGTGTTAAAATCACAGTTAAAGCTTCTTCAAAAAGTAGAACCAAGAGAGCTATTCTAACCATGACTTGTTTTTAGCAAAACGTAGCTCCACAGGATTTGAAACACCTCTACATGTTTGATGATATCCAGGGAAAAGCAGATTTGGAAGAGGCTGATCTACCTCAGCTTTACTGCTTAGGTCTTCCTGACCTCTAGGCATTGTGAATCCAGCCCTCTTCCCATATATGCCCTTTCTCTTACCTTCCTTTACTCATAAAGCCATTCAAATTCTTCCAGAGACTCACTGCTTTGACTGCAAAGCAGCTCCTAATTTGGGGAGTGTCACCATCTGACATCAGCAAGACATAACCATGCTAAATAGGACAGGGGCTGCTCATGGCTAGGGTCTACTTAAAGCAAATACATCAACTGGTCTTATTATCCACAGCAGCATTTTATGATAATCACTGGGCCAACCTTCACTGTATCCTGGTAACACAGTCAACTTGTTACCTAGGGTTGAGTTCAGAGAGATTTACTCTTGCTGCATAAGCTGAGTTACCGGTTGACTAGAGCTAAGAGCATTCACATTGCCTTTGAGCAGGAGCAGAAAGGAGTCCAAAAGCAATCACTTAAACCACAAAACTTTGTCAGGTGAGGCTACAATCATTCTAACGCTAGCTACTAATTACATGTCTACTGTTCAGTCTAGGTTAACCTAACTTACACTCACCAGTGTCATGCACTACCAGAACCTCGACTCCTAGAAACAGCCCGATCTAATTAGTATTTAAAGTCCAGAAAGAAGTAGAGAAACAGCCACCAGAGAAGTCCATCCTCTGACACAACTTGATTTTCAACCTTACCTGGCCACTGTATGCCACACTGGGCCCGCAAAGTGACCTTTAATATAACTTTAAAATACTTTACAAATGCAACATGTGAGAGCAGCACTTGAGGGACATCTGAGCAAATAGGATTACCCTTTTTATACACTACATGGCTTATAATTTAACCAATAATTTAACTACTATAATTTCTCCAAGCATGCAATGGATGTGTACTTACGTATGGTAGTCTTTGACACAGTAAATATTGTTCTCCACATCTACAGTAAAGGGGACTCCATCCAAACACTCGTTACACACCACACAGCGGAAGCAGCCAGGATGGTATGACTTTCCAAGGGCCTGTAAGATCTTAAGAGGCAAACAGCAAAATAAGTGGATGCATGATTACATGAGATGCCCCCATATACTGCTGTGTCTGATTCTTAATAATGACAGTGAGAAAAGCACTTCAGGATGAAATTACCACTCTGCAGATTTGTCAGCAAGAGGCCTTTTAAAACAATCAACTTACTTGCTTATTTCAGTGGGTTTCAGTAGGCTCCCAATAAAGAGAGCAAACTGTAAAAATCGGGCAAACACCCATCAGTCTTAGCTCTGCAGGGCCAATATTGCCAACAGAAATTAAAAACGGCTTCAGAGGCCACTTCTTAACAAATCTGTTGCAGCCAAATACAAGTTACTGTGATACAGAGTTAATTCACAAAACTTAACAGGCTGTGGCAGACAAAATCCAAACCAGTCATTACTCAAACGAAGGAAGTAAAATAACAAGCCAAGTAAATAACTAGGTGTCCCTTTATTAATTAAGGATCCTAATCCATCACAGTTACTGACTGGTTATCACTCAGTTATAGGGGCCCATCGGTTTCTGTTAAAATTGCATCTGTATCCATGTGTTTGCATACAGATCCACCCATCTGCCCAGGCTTTTCCCACGCTGACCTTCCCTATTGCATTTTAAAGGTTTCAAGGAAAGGCCTGATGCAGTCTCAGCTACACTACTACAGAACAGATCCCCTCCCTCCTGGCGTCCTTGCATGTAACGAACGCTCCGTGTGGCACTGGGACACATCAAGGAGGATGCACCAAGCCCATGAACAAGCCTCTGGGAAGAGTGAGACATAGTATCATCTTCAGGCATCTCTGAACAGGTTATAGCACCAATTGCATCCGTTTCTGGTGTAAGAAATACCTTTGGAAGGTAATTTCAAAAAGTATCTGCTAGCAGCAGTGCTCAGCTTGGAGGTGCTAATAAGCTGGAGATGAAAAATCTCCATGGGCCAAGCTCTCATGGTCCTGTAGATGATTCAATGAATAAAGATCAAATCAACAGGAAATAGTAAGTGGTGTGTAGGAAAAAGGCAGAGAGTAAATTTAATTTAACTCCCCCCCCCCTCCCCGCTGTAATGAAGGCCTATAGCCCTCCGTTCAGTGGGTGGCATCAGACTCCATTTGGTTTGCAAGGCTTTTCCTAGCCAGAAACAACTCGTCTCTGTGTGTGTTGCTATCTAGGCAGCTACGTAAGACAGGCTGTCAGCCTGGCGCGGTTGTGCAGCCACCCCTTTGCACAGAGCAACTCCTAATTCAACTGCACTTTCAGCCTTGAACAGCTTCTGTTGTGCCCAGGCCTGTGGGGCTGCAGCTCTCTGCTCCGTAGCTGTACACGGGCACCACTACTGTGCAGGCATGTTTGTTGTATGTGCGCTTACAGGGAGGAACATGGAGGAATTAGCCAAATAAGACTGCTTAATTCCTCGAGATCCAGAGCTGTTTCCTTTTGTCAGATCACACTTGCTGATGGGAGAAAGGCAGGCAAACACCTGCCAAGCTTCCAGCTACCGAGCTCCACCGACGAGATATTATGGACTCTTGCCTGGGATTCTGCAATTAATGGCCAGCTCAAAGCACGCAAGTCAGGATACCCCTCCCCCTCCCAGCATGACACAACTCTCGAAATTTGCTCTTGGGCTAAAACGAACAATATCCTTGTCCAACCAGTGGTGCCAGGATAGGAGCCAGAATCCTCATTAGTGAAATCTCTTGCTCCAGCTCCTACTGAACCTCTGTGTTTGCAACACAATAGCTACTTCTATTAGGCATACTGAGGTTCATACACCTTTCAAAGCAAGAGGAAAACAGGTATACTACGTGATCATCACATCTTCAATGTGCAAGCCGCTTCATTTTGTTTGGGAATTTCTGCTTAGGAAGGACAGATTAAACTCTTCCTACTTTCACCCGCTGAAATGATGCCAGCAGCATCTGGCCCAACCCACAGCCCTTTGATTTTTTATTATAAAAGTAACTCTTGACTACTGGCTCCCTACAAATCCCAGTGGCAATAATGCATTTTAACTGATGTGGAGCAAGTAGCAGAAAGTAAATAAAGCAAGTCACAGAAAAGGCAACAAACCTCAGGACTACTGATAACGTCCCCTCTCCTCTCTAGCCCAGATTCCATCCACTTGACAGACCTCTTGCTATTCTACTGTCTTACAGAGCACAGCCTCTGTTTTCTTTTACCATGTGCTCATACAAAGCTGTACTGTATTTCCCCCCTTTAGTATCAAAATTCTATTTATCTGGTTTTTTTTAAACTGGCATTTGGCAGAACAACAGCCTCCCATGATGTCAGGTAGAAAAGCAGCCCAATTTACTGTACTTAACAGTAATAGAGCAATGAAGGTATTTTTGTTTTATTTACTGCCTCAGTTTCAAAAATGACACTGACAGCAGCGAAGACACAGTGATAGTCTGACCATGGAAAAAGCACAAAGTCTCACAATGCACTGCCCAAAGTACATGAAAAGCAAGCTACCCTGCAGTTAGGAATTTAGGCCTCTTACCATTTCCATTATGAGGTGTCCACAAACAAAGCACTTGTCCGCTGTTTGCTGAAAACCTGAATACTGTTCAAAAGACAGAAAAGAAAGGATTATTAGTAGCCACTCCTCTAGCTGCAGAAATACCTTTCAAGTGAACGCTGCGCTATTTTCCAGCCTGTGCTGTATATGATAGCAAACTATACAATAGGTTTGGGAGACAGTGACTCAGAAGCCTTCGGTCTGCTCTGGCAGCATGCTCAGATACCAGCCTGGCCTTCTGATCCACTGCAAGATTTCCATTGAGATTTCCAATGTAACAATATTATTTTAAGTTTGATTTTTATTTTTGAAGCCTATTTGGCGAGTTTGCATTTGGCATGCTACAGTTAGCTTGCTTTCAGTCTTTTGATTGTTCTTGGGAGCGTAAGTAAGATAGGACTTACCTCCCAACTCCTGCTCAGATTAGTGACCAGATGCTTACTGACCTCAGATTTTGGACCTACGTTTTACTCAGTGCTATATGCAGGCTAGAAAAATGAGGACAAGCCCAAGGAGGATTTAGCTGCCTCGTGCATACCAAGCTTTTTATCCAGGGAAGAATCTAAAAGTCCAGTCGTAGGAGCTTGGGCCCCCTACACAGTGTGGGCAACAGTAAGGTACCTCAGAAAGATGATCCAAACCCCAGCCGTCAGCCCATGCTCCAGCTTGTAGTGGGAAACAGGAAGGCTGGGCAGCCTGGCGGCAGAGCCCTCTCAGGTTCGGTGCCTGGGGCATGGCAGCAGGGAGATAGATACTTTCCCCACTTCGGACCAAAGTTCTGTGTTCCCTGAGTGTTTTTGACCTTAACTTCGTACTTATGTCCCCAAAGCAGATCCTGTTTCAGATGCCAAAGTCTGTCTTTAGCCCTGTGTTTAGAGGTATACAAAAAACATCAAGGTTATCAGGCCAGACAACTGACCTACCAAACAACTACCGTATGGGCAAGAGGCATTTGCCTTAAGGACTCCAGCCATGTAATTTTGAAACTGGTATTTGCAGTGGCTGAACTTTACCCTCACTCGCTGCAGTCCCATATAAGTGAAGTGCTGCGTGTGCAGTCCTTCCTGCCGGAGGGAAAGGGTGCCCAGTTATTTGTATGGTATTGCACAGTGATGCTTATTTCGGCAATTAAGGTTGTAGCAAAGCTCACCTGAAACGTACTTTAGTTGCACAAGATAAAAGACAGGGAATGGAGAGGACAAGTGTAAACTGGACTCTTCTCCCAGAGCACAGGTTAATTGGCTCAGGCATCTAATGCATCCTCAGAGCCTCAGCCCAACAGAGCTTATGGCTTGCTCCATTCCCCCCTTGATTTAGCGGGGATTAACTGTCCCCTCACTTCAAAAGCCAGCGGTTCCCAGCCTAGAGCTGCCATATGTTTTCCTTTTTATCGGTGTGAGGGGATTATATGTTATTTCAGATCAATAGGTTGGAGACAAAATTATTGTTGCTGTGCAACAAAGCGATTATGAAGGAAAAGGTCTCACAGACACTTTGACGGGCCCAGAAAATCAGTAAATGATGGTATAGCAGCTGTCACAGCTCCAAATTTACTATGCACTAAGGAACACAGCTCATGCAATCTTAAACTTTGAAACTTTCTCAAAAGAGACCAGGGTGTTGAGGAACAAATACAGAGGTGGGCAGTCCTAGCTGGCTATTTCTGCAAGATACTGCGTTTTTTTGCTTTTTTCTTCTTACTGATGCAGAAAAAAAGGCCTCACTGATTGGTATGCCTCTTGGCTGCACTGTATCTGAGTAACCATCTGGCTAGACTATTTCCTACGGTTGCAAACTCGAGGGTTACTGGAAAACAGGTGGGTAGGTCCTAGTGGCGGAGACAGCAGAGGATTAACAATAGTACAAACCCAGCTAATTCCAAAATCCTGCTGGAATGAATTTACTAGTACCATCTGGCTGTCATTTGATAAGGAATGCAAAGGAGCATTTACCCAGCTATTGATTAAGAGGGAACATTGTTCCCCAGGAACAGAATGGCATAGTGGTCAGATTAATGTCATTTATTTATTGCTAACTAGATTGTCATAAATTACAGTGTTTGTCAGAAAGAAAGGTTTTGCTGACACAAAATCACTCTTTATATGACTAACCCTATTAAATTAAAACCATCATTTGTTTTTAACAAGAGAATTGTTATTTGTCAAACACATCCAGAACTGGATTACCCAATTAAGAACACTGCAAAATGGCAGTAAATCTCATAGCAGTGATAAAGTATTTCATGGGCTGTCCTTTGCCACTACACTCTTCTCTTTTCTGATCACAGTATCGATCCCAGACAAACTGGAAACCTGATGCAGTGAGATCACAGTTTTGCATTCAGCTCTGCTTATGCTTTAAATCTATTTGGACTGGAAAAGAGTAACAGCCTCGGATCCTAGCAGCACTGTTTTCTACATGCTGGCAGTACTGTGGACACTGCTGTTTAAAGGTAAACAATAAATGATTTTCTCTACATTTTTGTAGCTCACCTGTCAACTTCTGCTTTGCAGTGTTTGTTCTTAACTTGGAGAGTTCAAACAGGGCTGTTGTGCTAAGTTTTCAGTTTTAGAAGCAGAGCTTACAAACGAAGTCTTAAAATACTAATTAAAATTGGCAACCTCTGCTTTGAAGCACTTGATTATTATTAACCTACACAAATCTTGTGTGTGCAATGAGAGAGAAGTTGTGACTTGCTCCAGACTGCAGACAAGGCAGAATGGTCTCTTTATTATCTCTCAGCACACCCAAGAGCCTCCCCAATGGTGGGTTCCCAGCGTGGCTGGGTGGAAGAAGCACTGGTCCCCTACAGCTTGTGAACTAGGTCACTGCAAGAGAAGAGGAGGTTATGCTCTACAGACCCGTAGCCTCTTTTATTACTGACATAGTTGGAGGGGGAAAAGGAGCTTTTGTACACACCAGCCCTCCCTCACAATATGGAGACACAAAAACCAGATTTCAGGTGAAAGAGTGAAGTAATAGAGGCTGATAGGCAAGACCCCAGTGGAGAAGCCAAATCACAGGGTATTTTATACATACAATTTCATTTGGGATGTAAGCAGTACTGGGCTCAGTTCTAGCCTTACTCTATACGGGTTTCGTATGTGCCAGTTTTAAAAAAAAAAAATTGTTGGCAGACCAGTAAGATGATGTAAATGCAGACTAATCTCAAACTAGACACAAACTTTCAGAAGTCTACAGACAGTCCGTACCCAGGACAAATAGAAAGCGTAATTTTGAACTTTCCCAAATACTCATTATAGATGCTCATTAAGTATATAAAAACATTGAAAGAAGTTGTTATAAAAAGAACAGCTCTGAAATTCAAAGTGGAAAATAAAGTGTTACCCTTTCCTCTCACTTCTGTGACTTAGAAATAAAATGCTAGTTACCAGGATGCAAAGAACACAAATGCATGTTGAACAGCCAGTATATTATTTTTCCTGATTTCTCAGTTTGGTCCCAGCTGTTTTCTCCCATATTTACCTTGTCCTTGACTTCTCTCCCAGGATAATAAAATCTCACTTTATGTGCATGAATCAAGACTTTGTAATCAAGCTCCCCAATGATACGTACATAAAATAAGACTCTGGGAAACTAAATAAACCTTGAGAAATATGTTAATTATGTTAGAATAGAAGAATAAAAATAAAGTAGAAGACTTGGCTGGCTGAACTTTTCTTTTGTTTGCCATCCACTATACTTTGATTATCAAATGGGAAAAAAAATCTCTAATGATTCTGTCCAAGAGTCTTTGTTTCAGTGTAAGAGGAAAACAAGTCCCCTTCTGTCCTTAATATTTAGGCCTGTTAGTGTCCTCCTGTGATAATCTTAGGGTTTATAACTCTTCTGTCTAATGTGCAATATATCCAAAAGAAATTAACAATGAATTTTGAGGATATAATGAACAATTATGCATGGAGGATAATCCCACCAAGTTCTATGAGAAACAATTTCTCTTGTCTGCCCTCAGTCCTGTAACCAATCTTGGTTGTCTACCCAGGGTCTTTTAAAGTTTGATGTTCTCATCACGATTTTCAAAAGCAGAAACATTCAGAAAACAGCACGCCTGGAAAAGGCTTCAGCACCCAGTTTCTACCTTAGGCAATGTCAGATCTTTGAAAAGACATGTTGCTTCTTCTCCTTCGCATGCCTAACTGTGCCCAAGGAGAGGCTGAAGCCCTTCCCTGCTGTTACGCACTCAACAAAACAAAACCCTCCTCCTGGAAACAGACCATGGAATCTCATTCAGGCCCATTTTCTTCTCTGATGAGGATGTTCAAAACCTGCTAAAGGTTTGTGCAAGCAGATTGAGCGGGTTACATTTCAGTAGGTGTGGCAGTTGCTGCCCCGGTAATGGTACGAAGCAGTAAAAACTACAATTCACTGTTACGGCACTGCAAGGTCACCAAATGTGATTGCTCAGCCTAGACTTGAGACTCCTGCTCTTTTATGCTTTAAGGGCTTTTGAGAGGGACGATCAGGAGCTTTTGCCAAAATGCTTCAGGCATTTAATTCTGAAAATCTAATTTCTGAATTGGGTGCTATGCTAATAATGTATTCCAACCCCAGGCTGCCTGTAATCCCTCACAGACTCTCTTCTCCTTGGTTTCCCATTAGCAGAGCATCTGTCTTCTCGCTGCTTTATTGTTTGCTCTCTGCATGGGACTCTTAGTACATGGGACACAACAATGCAAGAAATGCATGGGATCATGTTAAGAGAGGGAGAGAGTATAAAAAATTTGGTTTCATGCATATGAAGTTTTGTTGTTGTTTTTTTTTACACGCATATCTAAATGCCACAATTAAACTGAACTGAATGAAATGGGGCCTTCTCAGGCTCAAAGATATGGAAGCCTCATGGCAGGCGGCAGAGATTAAACTAAAGGAAAATAGTCCAGAACTTTACTCTTCATTTCACTGAAACCCTTTCATACATCCTGTTGCTTCACCCTGTCTTGCTGCCAGCGAAGAAACACTACCGCAGCAGCTTACCTTCCTGCATTTCCACTTTCCTATGTTTGAATGACACGGGTAGGGCAAGGAGGGAACTTCACGTTCTGCACAGAGGTAACAGTTGGTCTGGCCATGCACACTCTGGCCAAAAATCAGGAATTTAGCTGGTAGCTAACTTTGCCTTAGCAGTCAGGCATTTTATAGCCTGAGAAGGGAATAGCCATTTACTTCCTAGAGAGCCTAGAGACCCGTGTGTGAGCACTCACTGAGGCTACTTTCTGGCTGATTAAGAGCCAATAATGATTTTCTTACCTAGATCTTCCTTAAACAAACTCCTGTGGAAGCTTTGCAGTGACGATCAAGAAAAAAGCCCAAAGCAACAACTTTAACTCTGCATTGTATCATACAGCCCAAAATCTATTAACTTGATTCACATTGTACAGCACTTCATATTGCACAGCACTATACTCTTGCTGCGGATTCTTTATTGTCATTGCTACTATTACATACACTACAAAAGAAACTGTCTACATTAGAACATATCCTCCTGGAAAAAAAGTAAATCTGCATGTTATTCAAAACACTTGTTGAAAGATTTCAATTCAAAACGTAACAACAACTAATACCAACATTTACTACAGAAGTGGAAACACACCACTTTCTCACATATTTTTTTTCTACCTCTCCCATAGAAAAAAAAATAATGCCGCCTGCTTACAAGTGTTTGGCAGGAGTTACACATAATTAGAAAGAGCTTTAGTTCTTTTAAGTGTGCTTCAGTTAGTGTAATTTACTTTTCAATCTAATATTAAGAAAAATGGGATAATCTGACTTTTTGGATCGCCATCTCAAGAGGAAATAGGGGAGTGACTACCTGGAATGAAACCAACTGGACTTCGTAACATGCTCTTCAAAACATTCCACTAGCAAACGTGAAGTACGAGATGGCTGCAAAAGCTAGTCCACAGTGACACATCTCAAAAAATCTCTCTCTCTGTCTTTTCTTGTCTTTTTGTCATGGCCCAGAGTGTGATTGCTGTGGCCCATTTAACAACCCATAACCCAGTTCAGGAAATGCTGAGCATCCTTTTAGTGAATACAGACCTTACTCACACATTGACATTTCATCACATTATGTTTATCTACATTATTACCTGGGTCTAGGTACTGCCTGTATATTGCTCTTTTATAAACTTGAGAGATTTTTCTGGACTCCAGTTGGTCTCCTATTTCAAAACACCAATTTTCTTCAGTTAGCAGAGCTGCAGTTTGCCATGCCATGCAGTGTTTGCAGCATTCACCCTTAGTTTCTCAGCCTTGGTGCCAACATTTTTATATGGGCCCTAGCTTTAAAAATTTGTCCTCTGGGATGAATTCCTGGGAGAAAATCCAGGCCCCCCTGAAGTCAATGGGACTTCTGCCACCAGCTTCATTGGACTTGTAACTTCTTGATACAGGATACAGCACTACAGTATTGTGTTGCAATAAGAAGTGAACCCAAACCACCAGCGCTACACACTCTTCATGCTGATTCACATTCAAGTCCAAAGTGCAGAGGCCAATCCAGTATTTGACAGCCCCTAAATATTTTGAAATTTGAATTTTGAGCCCATGTATAGGTTGATGCAACACTTTAATTCAGAATACCCCAATTAACCATCATTACTAACTCGTTTATAAAATAAAACCAGGATCACCAGCATGCTACAAACTTAGGAAAACCTAAGGAAGGAAAATATTCAAATTTTTTTAGCAGGGAGGGGCTGGAGTGAGACACACGCAAGTAACAACATGAACTTTACTCCCTCACACACCAATTACAGTAACATGCTATAATCTGTTTGCCTTTGTTTTCAGTGACAGTACTTGGAAGCACAGCAGCACTCGGCATTCATGATGCCTGCGGAACCTGAAAGCACCTCCTGTCCCAACCTAGAACTGTCAGCACCTTGAAAATGCGCACAGACTTCCTTATGCTTCTGTACATTAGGAATATTGCAGCAAATCCCTTTCCAAGCTTTGATTCCATTATTCTGTTAAACATATCAATAAACACCCATGTCTGTCTGTTCTCTGACTGGAGCATACATTTTAACAGCAAGTCTCCTGAACACAACATCCTCACAGTTATCTAGAACTCCATTTGCTCTGTGATTCCCATTAGATATGAAATGAACACAAGCTGCTACTTTAATCATTTACCTTTTCAACTGAATCTATTTTTTTCTGAGAGTCTTGCTTAGCAGCAGTGGGCTCTGACTAATGCACTAGTCCCAGTACTCACCTCCCAGGGGGATCTCCAAACATTTATAGCTGCCGAGATGGAAAATCAGACCTCTGACACCAGCTTCCATTACACTGGATAAAAACTATCTTCCTACGGCCCCAGCAAGTGGGATGGGCCGTTTCCCACACTGCCAGGCTTGGAAAACAGCATGTGCAGAAACTGAGAAGAGCCTCGTTAGTATTAATATTTTCATTGCAGCCATGCCCAGGGGCCCAAATTAGGGTAAGGGTCTTCTGTTTGGTGCTGCAGGAGATGAAGGTGCAAGCCCTCCCTCTCACGAACTGCCGATCACCCAGCTCGTCCTCTGTTGATATCCTATCGCTTTCCCCCATGAAAGGCCGATCATTTCCATTTGTCACCTCCCTACCAGTCTTGCACACCCTGATCCTTTCACATTTTTAAAATCTTGGAGAGTTTTAAAGCTGTGGATATAAGACGAGCCCCTGTATCTTCTCTGTAGCCAACTTTTGCGTTGTAGTGGCCACTGGCAGAGCAAAGAGACTACAGCTGTAGCAAGGAGGAGGGTGCCCTGAGCAGGCACCAGTCGCTGGTGTAGGGGAGAGAAAGATCAGAAACCACAGCAGACTGGATGGAGAGGAGAAGGAAGACTTGAGAGGCAGCCTGCAGGGTTGCAAGGCACAGCTGTGTTGCGGCTGTGGGCTGCTTGCCCTCCTTCTGCCACAGCCTCAGCCCTGGCCTCTCCCCGGCAGGAGGGAACAAGGCCAGCGCAGGGAGCCACAGAGGCACCCGCATGCAACCATCACACAGGCTGGCCACCCTCCCGGCTGGGAAGGGCAGAAAGGGGACACCCAAAGGCCTCCTGGAGGCTTGCAATGCGCTAAGTCTCTCTTTATGGTTGGCATGTGCAAAACAAAGTTTTTAGAGCCTTTCTCTTTGAGGATTTATGGGCAAAGTGACAGGTCTTCCTCCAGTCTTACTCACTGAAATGAATGAACAGCTTTAGGTGAAACTTTCAACAACTAATGACAGCAAAGTTAGCCAGAGGCAACAACCTGGCGTGAAGAAGTTCAGCTTAAATGATTAAATTTGGCAAAGTTATGAGACAGTGAGAGAGATAATCTTAAAAGGGGAGGTTCTGGATGATCTTAATGCTATGCACTGCAGCTTGTGGTGTCTGTAACAGGTTATTTCCAGAGCATCTGAGTGTCTTCCAGTAGTGCATTAAGCAATGTAACTAACATCTGTCATGAGGTTCATTTTCCCTCTCATCTCCTCCCTGGAGGGAAATTCTCTCATTTCTTAACCTCTACTGGACCCACACTCAATAATGTTCATTACCTCAAGAGAAAAAGGAAAAGCCTATCAAGAAGAAAAAGGAAAAAAAAAAAAGAAAAAAGAAAAAAGAGAGATAACAGAGCTAAGATTCAGGCTGCTTTGGTGACATTTTAAAAGTCTTTTTTTGCCAAGAAAAACAGTAATTTCTTTTAAATTTCTTTACATGATATTTGAGCATTGACAAGGAAAGACAAAATAAAATTATTGAGCTATTTTTCCGTCACCCATGATTATGCAGCGATTTATCAACAAAATGGAACAGGAACATCTGACTGGGATTATTTATTATACAGTAAGACATTTATTTTTTGTTCACTTCACCAGGAACAGTGTCCCTGTTATGGCTAGTTAGCCATCTGTGTCCTAAGAGCTTTCAGGGAAGGATTAAACTGTCATTTGTTTTATTTCCTTTCATGAAATAACTGTCCTAACAGGGCTGAGGCAAGACTTGGATACTGCTGGACTTGCTGCCTAAGGTGGCATGAAGAAAGAGTATCTGGATCTTCCCTGGAGCTAAAGCAAAGCAATGAAAAGTTTGGGGTTTTGGTTTTGTTCTTTTCACTTCTTACACTCAGTAACATGCCATATCGCTACTGAAATGCTACTGGAAATTGCACAGATTAGGCAATTTCTACGCCCTGCTTAGGCAGAAGAGGAGTTATCTGTGGAATTTTTAAAAATCTGATTCATTCACTACTTTTAGCCAATATGGCTTGGGTTTAAGCACTGAGAGAATTTGCAGCTCATCAGGGCTGGAAGCAGGAGGCTGACAAAAATAAACAAAGGAAGAGGTATGCCATGTCCTCTGGGTGATAAGGGTTTACCAGCCCTCACCCATCGATTCACAACCCCACACACAGAAGGCTGGCACCATTCTTGCAAGGACAACTGCGACGTTTGGCATCCCTTCCCCATCTACAACTCCACAAGTGGGTTTAAAAACTTCTAGCACTTCTTCCCTGGTAAGAATGAGCAAAATAAGCCTCCTGATTCAGAGAAAGATAATCTGTGCCCTCAGTAAGAGCAAACATGTGGGAAAACTATTTGCTAGAAGAATGTACCTTGTGGCTATTGCCAAAGGTTTTGATGGGTGTATCTGCGCTTTGGATAGCTTTATGGCTGTGCAGTGGAAATTGCTCATAATGAATAACATCTCCATTTCTCTAACACCTTTCACACAGAAATCAAAAGCACTTTTCAAAGAAAGGGCCAGATTTTGAATGCCTGACGCTAGCAACTACTCATGTCACACTTTTACAGACTGATATTTTTGAAACAACTTGGTAGCCATAGCCCTCTGGCACTCCCTATGCTTTAAGAGACAACTGAGCTCTCTTAAAAGATGGGACCCACACAGCATTTCACCGTTGAAGTGCAACTGTCTCTGGGGTGGAAGAGACACACACTGGAGCGGCTGGCACCAGCGCTGTGCTGAACCTTGAAAGGGACAGTTTAGCCAAGGAGGGCAAGCCCTGCTCTTACAACAGGTGCCAAACATCTGTAAGGATCAGATAACGGCTTTTCTCAGGGTCTTGGCTTCAAAGACCATATTGCAGTGAATTCTACGTATCACCTTTGATAAAGAGCTGATCTGTCTTGAGTGAGCGGGAGTTAAAGAACCAGGTATCGCATATGAGCCATCAACCACGCTCCGGCAGGAGCCATTCTGACACAGAAAACAGCAGTATTGCAGGAGAATTAAAATACTGACATCTATAGGATGTTAAACTTTTCTAACAGTTACAGTAAGAAGCAGCCTATAAATAATACCCATTCTTCCCTAAAATCTCCTACATTGACTGTTCACAGCAAGAACCAGTTCAGATTTTCTGCCCATCGATGTTCATGTGCTATTAACTGCAGTCCAAAGTGGGACTTACTGCAGTCCCTGTGTCTTGCCCAGACTGGCCTGCAGGATGGCCCCAGTACAATGCCACAGATGATGGGGAAGAAGCACCTGCAGCAAATTAATGGGATACACAGAGGCAGCAGCGGGGATGGACAGAGCTCTGCAAGAATTACAGCCCTCAGTTCTGCCTTGTGCTGCCTGTTGAGGGTGGGAAGGGGACGGGCTCTCCTCCAGGTAGCAGGGAAGCTTCAGCCCACTACCACCCCTGCTCCCCATTTACATTACATTTGCAAGTCAGCTGCTTCCCACCAGCATGCCTCTTGCTGGGAGGGCAAATGAGGGCCTCATTCAGACCACTGCTGCTTTGGCGGGACTGTGAGCAATGAAACAGCAGCTCCTCACATCTGTCCCTGGGAATCCACAGAAAGATCATCCTGCTGTTGCAAGCCTAACCATGTACACACAGGCCCCTCCAATTCAGTTGTTATTACATGGACTTCACCAGTGACCCCAGTGTGACAGCACAGTACCTCCTGCCCAGATTTTCTGAAGCTGCTCTGCTAATTCCTGTTATGTTTGTGTCATACTTGAAATAACCTGGTCACAAGCTGTGGGGTTGCAACTCCACAGAGCTGTGAACAGGTTCCCGTACCTACAGAAGCATCTACTTCTCCTGATCAGTTCCCAGGCAAACAAAAGCTAAGGAAGAGCAAGGACACCAAGAGGAGACTATTTTCTTAGCAAGAATACAACTATAACATAGGTAGACTGCCTCCCCAAATTAA
The DNA here is from genome assembly GCA_034782735.1 of Sagittarius serpentarius. Taxonomy (NCBI): domain Eukaryota; kingdom Metazoa; phylum Chordata; class Aves; order Accipitriformes; family Sagittariidae; genus Sagittarius; species Sagittarius serpentarius. The sequence goes on from JAVKLA010000088.1 coordinate 33,351,447, forward strand.
AATCACCTTTTTCTTATGCTTTTACCTAAGAATGAGACCAGAATATGATCCACTGTGCTCCTGACTGCATTTACTGGCCAGAAAGAAGCTGCAACGAACCAAGAGATGAGTCTCCCAGTACAAGAATGGTCCAAGGTAGGAGCATGTACTCACACAGCTGCTATAGGACAGGGCAGAGGCTTGCAGAGAGGGAGGTGGCATGTCTCTGTGGACGACCTGTGGATTCAGGGCTATGAAACAACTCCACAGACTGTTACAATGCATAGCAGCTCCTGTAGCTCTGCTGGCACTCTTCTTGGCCTGCAAAGCTCGCATGGTAGTGGTCAGAGAACAGTGTGCAAGATAAGCCTAATTCACCCTCAAGCAAAACTTTTTTTTCCCTGCACCCTTGAAAGCTCCCCCCACCCCAATCTTTAACTTCCCTAACATCCCACTACCATACTGTCAGCAGGGAATCCATATATAAAGCTGCACTAAGATTTGGAGTTACAGTAGACTGAAATTCTCGGTTATACAGAAAAAGCATTTGGCTATCTTTTTTGGACTGAAAACACCTCTTTTTAGAGACAACTGGGGTTTCCACGTGGTTAGGAGCAGGTCCTGGGAATATGAAGTAGTTAAAACAATTTCCTTTTTAATTGCGACTTTGTAGCCTTTTCCTCCTACTCAGAGAAAAGCTTTAAGCTGCTTCTAGGCCCAGAACTCCAAAACAGGCAAAGCTGTTTTATTTTATTAGGGAAACAAGACAGTTCCTAGCCGTTTGCTCAGGGGAAAAAAGAGAAGATGAAATCACTTTCGGAGAAGCAGCTGGCTTAACGTGGGCAGGGACAATGTCAGAGTTCGATTTCTTTTTCTGACTTCCACAGCAGCGAGTTCCTTGGTCTGCTTCTCTCCCATCCCTCAGTGCTACCAGGAATCCGCTAAGACACACCTTGGGGAGGTTTGGGCTTTTAAATCTGTGCCTTAAATGTCCCAACAGTTCCCTAACCTGCAGAAAATTTATTCCTATCAGGTCCTTAACCTCAGTTTTCTTGGGAAAATCACTGCAAGTATCTCCCTCCAAAAGCCTACTACAGAACATGTCCAAGAACTGAACAGGTTACCCACCCACCCCTTGAAAATGGAGTGTTCTCCAAAGACTGAGATTTTTAGATTTAAAATTCTCATGTTTAGGCTGAAATTAGAAGCTAATAACAACAATCATGTCATTAAGTCTGGATGAAAGGTTTTGGTCACGGGGAAAGTACATTCCAACACAGTTCAAAATAAAAATCTCAAAGGTTTGAGCCCCTCCAGCTCACGCTCCACCTCTTCTCCCTCTCCCTGTGCTTCTGCAGAAACACAGAAAAGAAAAAGCTGAAAAAAGCAAGGGATAAAAAATAATTTTCTCTCCAAAATGCAAGCAAAACAGTAACACGCTGCAATTATAACAAGAAACTTATTTTTCTGCACAAAATACAATTTGCTCTTTTCAACAGGCTCCAGCTGTGGCAGGCTGAGGGTAAAGGTGTACCACATGAAGGCAAATATGGCTTATATTTTAGGAATTTCCATTATTTTTATGGATTGCATTGATGAGAAATGCATTTGCGCACTCTGAACTGCCAGTAACATTTTTGTTGTGGGATGTACTCCGAATAATTCCTTTGCAAAAACCATGGCCATATATTCATTAGAAATGGAAAGTCATTCTGGAAGACCCAAGCTTCTAAATGAATGGTATTTCAATAAATAAAGGTGGTATAAATTCAACATACTGATTCTCCAATTCGTCATCCTCTAAGCTGAAATATATCATTCCTCTCTAATTTCAATTCCCAGCCATGCTGTCCTTTTAATCTTAATTATAAATGGTCTGCCACTTATCAAATCATTCTCTGTGTAGTGCACAAACCTCACCCTTAATTGCACAAATATTTTATTTTTGGAACAACAAAGCTCAGCAACAAGCTTCATTTTTCTATTCATGACTCAGTCTCTATTAAAGTAAAGCATTTATAAAAGCTCCGGGCACATGGAGAGAAAATTAGTTGCTCCTCCGTGGCTAACAGTTTTTAGCTAATCACAATGCAGTTCCACATCACTCTGAGCAGAGCGGTGATTAAAACTGCGCCTGCAACAAAGCAACATTGTACACAGCTATGACGTGCACCAGTCAAAAACGTCTCCCCTCTTGTTATGATTGGTATTCCCCAGATGTTTGACTTTGAGCTCTAGCTTGGCAGGCAAGGCTTTGTGGCTGCAATTCAAGTCCCAAGCTTGAGCAGCTCCAGTGTTTACTCTCATAATTTACACTTTGTGATGGCTTATAGACAGTTATGTACTTGGTTTCATAGCCACCACTTCAAACCAAGGGCCTGATCCTGCCTTTATGGAGTTAGTGGTAAATGCTTCCCAATTCCAGCACTGGCAGGAGGCCCCAGATGACTAAACAGTCTCTCAAAGCAAACAAGCCAATACAAAACAACAATTTGATTTAAAAACAATTAAAAAATGCCTGAAATCTTACTTACTAGGAAGTCTTCTTCACAGTACACCTTGCCATTGACATTGTAGAATGCTTTTCCTCGTAGTCTTCTCCCTGTTAAAATATGGTACTGTCAGAATTTTGTGCTCTGTCCCCAAACCCAGTCGTTCAGGATGCAAAGAGAAAAGCACACCCTGCTGTGCCTATCTGCATGGCCAGCTCCCAGCCCCTCTCTTCCCCGGACAGTCCATCCAGAGCCACCGTGACAGGCTCTTGGCTCCACTGTCGCTTAACAAACTCCTTATCAACTAAATGTTACTTCTAAGTGCGGGTTACTTAGAATCCAGCTGATACCAGTTCCTGGAAAATTTGAAATCTAAACCCAAAAATGATTATTCTGAGGGGAAAGGCTCTGTTATAAATTGAGACAATTTTCCTAGCAGGTGAAATCAGAGCAGACATACATGCACTACAATCAACATCAGCAATGTGTTTGTCTCCAAAGGACCAAACAAGGGATGCTGCATATGGATGGTTCCTGTCAGCTTTAAAAAACATTAATACATTAATCAATGCCACAGCAGCTACACCCACAGCTCCCTGTGATACTAAAGCAGTACAAGGCACACATGATGGAGGGAAAGGCAAAAAAAATCACACTGAAAACAGATTTCATTTTCAAGTTGGAACATTGGCCATTTCTTTAGTGCTTGCGGAACTCTATTGACAAAGCCTGTGATCATCGTTAACTGATGGCTCCCTTTACAGCTAAGAAATGTGCAACAGACTCCAGAGAGTCCCAACAAAAAAGATTAAAACCAGGAATTCAAAAACCACTGAGCCCAACCAGTTTTTAGACACAGCAGATCAGATCTGTCTTACACCAAAGCTGCTCCATTGAAAGCTACGCCATTTTATCAGACCAAAACCAGAAAGGGAGAAGGGAAACCACACTCATCCTGACTCACCTTATTTCCACTCTGTGCCAGGGTCCCACTGGCCAAAGCTCCCAAACATTTGGGTGCTCTCACAAGCCATTTGCAGCCTTGGCAAGCAGATGGCATGGTGCCTACTGCAGGCTGCATACCAGCTGCCGTTAGCAGTGATACAGAGCAAAGAGGAGGGCAAGAGGCTCTGTATTTACAGGTCACCACGAGCCCTCCCAGGTCACTGCTGAAGCTTTTACTCCACAGAATAAGCCTGGACATCTTCTACCAAGGCAGAGTAGCTCCACCATGAATGCCGCCCGTCTCTGTGGAGGGTTTGACTCTGAGGGCCGGAGAGCTGAGCCAGCTGGCCAAGCACAGAGGGGCAGGAGTGCTCTCCACGGTTTCCATAAACAATGTTGAGGAAAATATGATTAATTTTCAGTGCTTGAAAGTGCCTTTTACACGTTGCCACTGTGATCTGATCCTGGGAAACAGTGTGTGGCACAAAGAAGTTGGGATCTAGGCTGATGCTTTTGGGAAATCACATGCTGCATGTGGTTGTCTGGTGGTTTTACTGTCGTGGCCGAGGGAAATGCTTCTTTTGTGTGCACATTCTTGTGCTGTCGATCTCACAGGCTGCTGTCTCCATACTGCTGGAAGGTGGAGTCAGCTCTTGTTTGTCTTTCCAGCTGCCTGGTAGCTTTGGTGGGGACCAGGAGCCCGGTGGCAAGGGCAATCCACTGAGACTGTCCCATCTCTTCTGAGACTCTTAGATAAAACTGGTTCGTCCAACATGTCACACAAACTAGGCACAGGGCTAGGACAGCAATCAGGGAGTCACGGGGCCTCTCTTGACTGATGCAGGCGCAACCACTTCTAGATCTTCCCTCCTCCTCATCCAAGCTGTTTTTAAACCTCTCCAGTGAAAGGTAAAGGAAAGGTAAATGGAAAGGAGGGAAGGAAAGGAAAGAGGCTAGAATGGCTCTTTAAAGGACACACTGGCTCTGCCAGACCCAGCCTTGATACACAATTTGTCTTGAGATGGTGGAAAAGAAGTGGCTGCACTCAGAACAGGGACTTGCCTTGGATGTGCCGATGCAGCGTTTCCACCTTGCCTCTCGCATGCTGCCGGTGCAGAGCTGGGGCATTTGTTTCAGGTGAAGAAGCACTGGCCATCACCCTCACCACACACCCATCATCGTCAGAAGCAGCAGAGATCATTAGGGACAAATCCTGAACTCCGTTGCTGGAAGGATCTCTGCAGGAAAGGAATGCCCTAATTTGGGGAAGCGTTAGCATCTCCTGAGGCACTACAGAAGGTACACGAGGACCCCTACATCCTGCTTTGTATCCCAGTGCGCAGAGCCTGGGAGTGCTTAGGTCAGTAGAAATGCTCCAGATTCTGCTCCTCTTGTTTCCTTAGCGCAGCATCGCTGGCAGAAGCCAACAGGGTCAGAACCTTCCCGGACTGGGAAGCCTATGACCCAAAGCAAACACGGCAAAACTGATGTTTTGGACTGGCTTTCAAAGATGCTTATGTTATCGGATGCATTTGGCAGCTGATTGCCCCAAGACACAAAACCTCACCCCACCCCAGTGCAGCAAAGCTGCAAGCTTCCATCTCAGCCACTGCACAACTTGCATGCTGCTCACACCCCACTCTGCAAGACCCCCACCTGCCAAACACAGAGAGCTGGCCTCCCCTTCCATATAGCTGATGTGGTAAAAACATCTGTTTCACACAGCACTCACAGAGCAACACCTTTCAAAACGGAGGAAAACTACCATTTTCCCCATTTTACAGCTGAAAAAACAAGCCACCTATTAGGGAACTGATTTGCCTAAACTCATAAAGCAGGCAAGCAGCTTGCTCACATGATAATTACTATTATTAGCAATAATTAATCAGATTGACAGGACGTTTACCTTAGAAGAATTTCATTCAGGGATCATCCAGTAATTCTCTCAAACAAGAAACAGCAAGTTATCACACAAATAGCCGTGGCTACACTATATTGGCTTCCACATACTGCATTTTAGAAATAAAGGCAAGAACAAAGGTTCCATTTGCCCTCCAGAAGAGTTTGCTAAATGACAGCATTGAACACGGCCAAACACCAAACTCTGTGAGTGCCTGGGCATCACGTGAAAACTGCAATCAAGAGGAAAGTGCTGGCAGTTGCAGCCAGGGAGACACAAAGCCCAAGGAGATGCAGCACTGGGAGCTCCCAGTTGCAGGGCAGCCGCGCAGCAGGGCGGGTGCAACACCTCGAGGTTAGGGTACCTGCCTGCATCTCGATGTACTGGACAAGGCGGTTTCACCTCTCAAGGTCCTGGAGTAACTCGGGGGCCCGCACAGCACTAGCCTGTTCTGTGTAGCCATAACCCATTATTGTCAATCAGGCAGAAGATTACAAGTTAAAAAAACCCTGACATTGCTTTAGCCAGCTGAGCCAAGTGCCTGGCCAGCTAGACAAGGTAATATCATCCTGCCCACTGGTACACAGAACCTGCTGCTTGGGCTTTCCTTTGAATGACTGAGTATAGCCAAACCTGGGTTACTATTTGCTTTCATAATATTGAAACAAAAAAGTCAAAGATTTTCTGACAAAACTTGATGCAGCTTGCTGATAGCTCATTATAATAATAATGAGCAGTTATAATGAGCAGCCTAGCACAAAGTTCACAAGTACGGGCTTTCACAAACACTATGCTTCTTTCTTCCTTCTGCTGGATACCCACCTTGGCACGTCTGCCCTGTCAAACCAGTTTTCAACAGTAGTGAGGAAGAGGCTCAATTTCACACCCGACAAGAAGAGCAGCAGGTCAGCCAAGAACGCGCAAGAGGACCACAGGATGGGGCAGAAGCCGCCCAGCCTGCGGCCCACGTGCAGGCACGTAATACTAGCTTTTATAGGGAAGCCCTTTTTCCCTGACTGCTCTTTAGCCTTGTTTTACTACAGAAAACAAAGCTTATGCACTCACGGTCAAAAAAATACTTGTTGCAAGTAACTTTTATGTTTCTTGACTGACACCCACACATTTGAGAGGTAGCAAGCACCAGGATAAGGGGGTTCCACCACCTGAGGTGGGAGGCAGAGACCTTGCAAATGCTCCAGCACAGAGTGCAAAGATTCGTGTAGATAATCTAGTAGTTACCAAAATGCAAGCCAGAAACTACCCTGTCCCAAGGAACGATCACAACTGGTGTTTGCTACCAACATGACAAACATCCAAAAGAATGCAGGCTTTTGGAACTTTTAAAAAATACATAAAATCAGAATCAGCTCTAAGTTTTTAACAGCAGTTTTCAAATTTAACCAGTTTATGAGTCTCTGGTATTTAAATGTGTGCAGTAATTACTTCCTGCACAATTTTTATCTCCTACGTGTTGCAAACTAAAAGGAAGGAACGGGAGATCTGTTGCTTTAGCAAAGGACTCAACTCAAAAGATTTGGCTTGCAAAAGGAAAAAAGACAGAGGTTGACAGAGGCTGTCCACAACTATTCTCTCCAGTCTCCACAACACTTCACTGGTGATGAAAACACACCAGCCAGGAAGCCAAGATGGGGTAAAACTTTTTCCAACGCTGTTTCAAAAGCTGCTTCAAGCCCTCATGGAACAAAATGTGAATCAGACCGGGTTTTACAGTCTTGAGGAGGTGCTCCAAAACAGCACTGAAAATGTCCTGCCCCCTCCCCACTAGGCCAGAAAGCATCTTCAAAGCCCTCCCTACTGCTGCTGGCAGTGGGGTATTTGCCTATAGGGAGGTGAGTTTATCAAGTCGCAGCCTTCAGTGGTACATCTCCAGTCTCACATGGGATGATGCAACCGCATCAGGGACTAACGCCACCCCCCTTGCCTTTGTAAGACAAGAGATAGCAAAGTCTCACTGTCACAGCATGGTTATTAGACCTAATTACTGTTTGCAGCGTGCTTTGAAGTTGAAAAGTGCCAAGCATTATTATAATATTTTAAGTACTTTGATGATTAAAAACACGCAACCATTGGGTAATAATCATGATTTACTAGTACTGTAGCGTAAGCAAGTTCATGTGAGAAGCCTGCATTGTCTCAGTGCCTGATGCTACTTGAAAACAAACAACTCCCCTCTGACATGATGGGAATGCTGCAGCCCCAGCCTTGCCTCTCGGATAACGCCTGGTGCATCCCCAAGACTACCAGCGTGCTGAAAAAAAAGAATACACCAGTGTACCTCCTCACCATCATGATCTCTCTCGGGATATTCTCGTGATGTATGTGCCTCTTCTTGTAACTTCACCTAGGAAAGCTTCAGCATTAGAGGGAACAAAGTGTAAGATGACTAATAACGCCTGTGTTATTTCTAATGTTACAGCTGTGTGGAACAAGAGGATTGTATTTTAGTCAGAAAATGTAATTAAAACCTCTCCACATGGAGTGCAATTGAAGAGTTCAGCTGTAGGTATCGCTGCTAAAGAGAGGAAATTTGTTAAAGCAAAGCTAATTAAAAGCCTGAACAGCCCAAGCTATCGCCACAGATTATTATTCAAGTACCTGCTGTTCCTCTTGGCTGGGGACATGCCTGGGTAGGTCCGACCACACACAAGTGCAGACCTCAGCTCTGCTGCCGCTTCTCCCATGGGGGCATGGCCCACCCAGCGCCCCTGCGCAGGCAGGGAGCAAGGTGCAGGCTGCAGCAAGACCATGCGGGATGGCTATGGCCGCCCTGCCGCGGCATCAGGGGCTTGCTCGAGCCTCAGCATGGCCATGTGCTGCTCTTGCTGGGAAAGCGGCACCCACGAGCTCCTGTCTTGTCTCACAGCAGCAACACAAATTCACAGCATCCTTCTTTAACAGCTCTTTCTGGAGGAAAAAAGCATATTGCATTGCTTCTCTCATGGAGATTTCTTCCCCTTACTTCTTCTTTTACAAACTGTCAGTTCTAAGGCTGAATGGGATACTCTGTGAGAATCTCTGCACTGTGGAAGCTTTGGACCACAACTCTCAGCTTTCTGAGCGTGGCAGCCCCTGGCTCTTCATGCCTGACTGACCAAAGAACTGTGCATATCTGTTTAGCTAGCAATGTTAAACATGGACCTAATTGCTTATTAACTGCTTCAGACACCATCTCTGCAGTGCTTGATGTGACACCAGCATCGTTACCGGTCTCATGTTAGCATAAGGTCTCTCAAAGCTTTCAGACTGAAGTGACACAAACATACACACGGGACTAATATGCAACAACATCTGTTCAAATATTTCCCAGTTACAGTAACAGGGAAGGAAAATTCCCGTGTATTGCCCTAAAGCCCTGTACAAGTGAAACCAGACACGAGGTAGCTTGGGCTGAGCAAACTCATCTGCATGCCTGCTGCCCACCTGTGGCCACAGCCTCCATCACTGCTCAATGGAAACGTGAACTTTACCAGGCCAAACCTGGTGATTTTGTTTTGCAAAAGCTCCTGGCATAGGTGTGGGGCTGCTCTGATTCAGAGTTAGTCTGTGGTGGCCATCCACAGGCTGCCCACGCTCCGAAATGCAGACAGCACCCAAACGTACTTTTTACACCCCAGGTGCCACCCACGGGCTGTCGCAGGGCCCATTGCTGAGCCCATGCAAGGGCAGTTAGTGCCCAAGCGATCTCCTGTATGGCCTGTGGACACTGTCATGACAGCACAAGGTGCCATGATGGGGACCACTGTCCACAGCCTTAAAACTAACCTCTGGCACAGACGCTGCAGCTTTTTTTGCCGTGCAAGGTGTGACCCGCCCTCTGAAGAGGGCTTGCGTGCTCTCTAAGTACATGTTTTAATGACTGAGAAACAGGGACCAAAATAACTCAAAAGCTGAGAGGCAAATGAAACATCCAGAATCCAATCGGTTCTCTGCAAACCCCCACGTTGGACAACTACTATTTCTGAAAAGTGGAAGCTAAACTTTAAGCCACCAGATGATTCTGGGAGCTGAAACTTCAACAGAAGTACCAAGTTTTACAAATGTGGAATAAATAATTGAAAATAATAACAACCCACCTCTGCTACCTCCTCTACCCAGTCATATCAAGATAAAACCGATGCAGAATTTCACCCAGGCGATCTGTTTTCTTCCACTTGGTAGAGGAGGTTTGCCACCCTAGGAATTAAAAGACGGGCCAAAAGAAAACACAAGCTTCCAATACTTTTTCTTTATTTGTTACCATTTCTCCTTTACTCACATGAGTTCAGGCCTGCAGGTCTCCATCCCTCCCCTCTGGCTTATGACTGCCTATCTGCACAGAGATTTGCTTTACACAGTTTCTGTCACTCCACCCACTTGAGAACAGGGAGCACCAAGGCTGCTTTAGCCTCTGAATAATTTTTTTCTCCTCTGTCTCCTGCAGGGGACTTGCACAAAGCCACCAAGCAACGTGAGCACAGCCTCTTCGTGACGGGGTCCTGCGTTTGAGCCGCAGCCTCTGTCACGGGTGCCAGGGCAGCACAGGGTCTTCGTACCAGGAAGGGGCTGCCAGGAGGACTGTGCTCCAGCCCCAGCCCCTGGGCTTGGAGAAACTTCCATCCCCCACCACCACTGCCCCATCCCCTCCTCACAATGCTCAACTGCTCAGGCTTTGTGAAAGGAGGGGTGAATTTCTAGGGCTTAAGATGGGGGTGGGGGGGTGGGGAGAGGAATCAATGCCAAATTCCTCTGAATAGGAGATACTGCATGTTGGCAGAAGCCACTTCTCACAAACTCCAGCCGTTTGAAATCTGAAACACTAAGAAGTGGCTACTGTGGATGTGCTGTATTCTTCTTTTCAAAGCAATCTGGCACACAATTTTGCTCCCCTGTTTCAGGACCCAATCCTGCATTCCTTTCACGCTCAGACTCCCATTGACTTTAAGGAATGCAGGATTGGATCCTAAATGTGTGCTTTACTCACACAATAGCTCCTCATGGTTACAATCTATTGAGAAAGGCACACTTTAAAAACCATTTGGAATTGCAGGCTCATCCACCAGGCCAGAACGCCTGTAAAGATCTTCCATTATTTCAGCAAAAATGCTCGGTGTGTGTGAATTACACACGCACACACACACACTCTCATACATTTTCCTGGTTTCAAGCTGCAGGCACAGCTTAGCTTGAGATGCATCAAAATATTTTGAGCACTGGCCTGATAGCTCATAAAGAAACCACGTGTAATTTTAGGGTTTTTTTGGAGGACCCCCCCACCACCACCACCCCCCCAAAACTCTGGGGGAAAAAAAAAAGTCACCAAAGCAAACATATAAGCAGCTGAATCTTTAGGACGGTTTTTCAGAGAACTTTTGTAAAAGCCTCTAAAAGACCTGCACCGGCTAAGACAAAACAGAGCCTGCACTGCTACTTTTGAGGATGCTGTATATTGAGTTACGAGGCTATTACGATGCAAATCTCAAATGTACAAGCTTTTTACTTGGCCATAAACACAAAACAGTATACATTGTCCTTTCAGAAGAAAAGGTTTGCTGCTAAAATAGCAGAAGCCCTACGTAAATAACCAACATTCTTTCAGCCTGAGGTCACTGACTTGGCCTATTCAATTCCGGGCTAGTCTGGGATTTGACAATCTAAGCAGGGGAGAGGCCCTTTCCTTTTTTTCAAAAGAATGCTGGGATTTTATTTGAAATTTAAACTCTTGCAAACAAAAGGTGGCATCGTATGCTAGAGGCCTATGAAGGTGGAGTACAGGATGCGTATTGTTTTCTCCCTTTACATAGATTCTTTCAGGAAAGAGTATTCAGAGTCTGTGAACAAATTCTAATCGAATATTATCATCAGGTAGGCAGACATAGCAAGATATGAACAAACACTTTTAAGAGATTAGGAGATTTACTTTTTAAAAATATCAAATGCAGGGAAAGCATAAAAATGGTTAAAAACTGTAATTTAAATTATCATTTAAAATAAGTTATTTTGAAAATCTTAATTGAACACTCCTTCATAGTTTTAAGTTCCTATACCAATTCATATTTGTACACTAAAAAAGAGCTTTTCAGTGCAAATTAACTGTGGCTACAAAGTCAGTATTCATTCTCATCCTCTATCGCAAGTTGATCTGTCCTGGAGAGGCAGACGGCAGTTAACTATTTTCCCTCCTGATTACTGTTGCCCAGCTCATTACTTGGACTCTCACAAAAGTACACTCTTGTATAATACAATTATCATTTCCATTTCTGGGCTGTTGTCCAGGCTCTGCACTGCTCTCTTTGTGCTTCCTCTCCAGCACACGAGCAGCGTGCCGGCTCCTGCCACATGGACGTGCTAGTACCACACACCTCACACCACAGACAACTACGCTAAGCTGAACTTGCAGCTGGTGTAAATCGTGACAGCATCACTGAATTCATCACGACTTAGACAAGCTGTAGACCTGCTCCAAGGTACTATCTTTGCCAGAAAAAAGTCTGTCTTTCCTATAGACTTACTAACATGGTAAAATCCAGACGAAAACAAGGCCGTTTATCATTTTGACATGTTTGTAGCCCAAGATAAACTCTAGACTCTCCTCTGCAGTTTACCTTAACCTGCCATGACGTCAAAATGAGAAACTTCATTATCTTCCCTAGGATTTTGCCTCGTGTCAGCTATTGCACTGAAGGGAACACCCTTCTATCCAGAAAGCACGCCTTTGCTGCCGAAAAACCTCGCGTTTCTGCTCTGAAGCAGGTAACATGTCTTGCTCTGACCACTCTGCAGCATTCGCCACCACCAAAGCCAGCAAGGCCAAGACTGGGTGGAGAGGATGTGGAGGGTACGTTTCTGCCCCAACTTAGCAGCATGACTTAAACTGTCAGTCTCCAGCAGGATTATGTAGATAGATAGCTAATATCTTTTGTTACCTTGCTGGAAAACCCCACCTTTCTTGGCAGGGTATCCGTAATCTCTGTACCATGTTTACTCTAGAGTGGAATTCTCTCTTCCTTCTCTCTCCTCCTACTCTTTGGTGAGGTTATTTAACCAAAAGGTTACTTAATGCTGCAGGGACAAGAAGCTCTCTGACCTCTGGTACTCGGGCAAAGCGTTCCTGTGCAGACTGTACCATGAACTTAGCAGATACTTTCAAGCTTCTATGTAATTTGCAAAAGTTAAAATTGGCAGATGTTTCCTTTCTCTCCCACTTATGTATTTATTCTATCCCATACCGCCCATCAGTTTCAGGCTTAAGGCATAAATTATTTCCATGGAGCTCCAACAGAAGAACTTAGGTTGAAAAGGAGTTTGTAAAAACATACGCCAAGCATATATTTAAAAACAGAAATACAGCAGCCTGCATTGATCTAATAACTATTTTAGGCCTATATATTAACATATATCTTAAAATTATTTCTTAGTAAGCTAGCAAGCGAACACACTAACAGGGAAATGTAAAATAAATCTCCAAATGTACTTCAATTATATTTTTCAGGGCTGGGTTTACAAATGCAAAAAGAAAGTGAAGAACAAGGGCAAAGCAGCACAGACCACTGGGTAAAAACTGTAAGAGGCCTCCCCACCACTCAGCAAGCTGGGAGGGAAGGGGGTATAGCTCTTTTCCCAAGGTCACTTCCACTGTGGGAAGCCTTTATGGCTCCATCACAGACCCTGCTTGTTACCGGACAAGAATTCCACTTTCCCAGCTACTGCCTGTAAGCCAGGACTTAAAAGAGTACTTCTCTTGTCACACTATCCCGGCGTCCCAGTGCCAGCCCATTCTATGGCAAAATAAATCCAACACCAAACTGCAGCCTATTCCAGCCCAAGCCTTCCTGACTCTGCAGGATGCAACCTTCCTGAGCAGCCTTGCTGGCCGCCACCCATGCAGTGTTGGTGGGTGGTTTTCATTCAAGCTCCAGTAAGAACCACCATAATGGTAGCAACGAGGATCCATCTAGCGCAGTACCCTGTCTCCAGCTCTGGCCAAGAGCGGAAGCTCAATGGGAAAGAGCATTAGAAACAGGGCTCACACAGGCTGATATGTTCCCAAGAATAACCGCTCAGCTTCCAGCAGGCAGCACTTAAGGCCTTCCTGCACCGCAGGCTGCATCATAACTATTATGTTTAATAGCCTCGCTGGACCAATCCTTCTTTAATTTGTCTAATTCCTCTATGAGATCGTTTATACTTTTGGCCTGCACGCTGTCCCTATAGCAGTGAGTTCCACAATTTCATTATGCATTGTATGAAGTGTTCGCTTTTGTTAAAAACCTCTGCTGATCTCAAGCTTCCGTTGCATCCTGAAGAACAAAGCAGCCTCTACATTCATCAGCACCAGACTAGAGAAGAGCTTTCTAAGTCAAAGCCTGAAAATTCAGTCTTCAACTGCACCTGGAAACAAATGGGATGCAGATCACAGGCACAACCTGTATTTCCACCTAGCAGCTTTTTGAGACTCTGCTCAGGTCCTTTTTGCACAACACAGAAGTGGACACATACAAGTGAAACTGACAGTCCCCGACTCAAAAAGTTCACACCCTCTGTGTGAGGTCCCTGCAGGAGACATGACCAAGCCACTGAGTTCTGCACTGCCTGAAGTTAATGAGCAGCCTTCATGAGGAGTGAACCGCTGTAATACAGAAGGAAGATAATTTCTATGGGAATACATCCAAAAGAAGAAGCCACTGTAGTCCAGCAAGACTAAAGGAAGAAAAGAGAAAAAGAACAAACAAAACAAAACAAAAAAAAAGGGGGGGGGAGATATTTCATCCCTACTGCCAGGGACCAGGGCAAGAACTCACCAGAGACTCCACCTGACAACTTAGCTAGCAAAAGTTAGGTAAACTTGTTGAACTGAGGGCACTGCAGACCTCTCACCATTGCTACCAGGTTCTTTCTTGCAAGCCATTATACTCTTCTTCATTCAGGTTCACCCTCAACTAAAAATCATAGCTTAGCCTGGCTCTGAAGCAGATGATCAGAAATCTGATCAAGAGCTGGAACAGCAAGTCAGATTGCTGAAATTCATCTCTGCACAGAGTGAGCTGCAGCATCACCTTCTCTCCTAATACTTTATACATAAAAGTATGTTGAACAAAAGGAGTGGACACAGCCCAGTCCTGTGGCAACATGCAAGAGAGCCTCAAGGGAGATGAGCAATTTCCCTAAACTACCTTCTGCTTTGTCTCAGAAAAACAAGAATGGATTTGCACAGGAACAGTTTACTTTCTTCCTCCCAGTAGCATCATATGCGTCAGCACCTCAGTGTGAGCAGCATCAAAGAGCACTGCTGATGAACCTAAACACACCAGCAAAGCTTGAGTCACATCCAGAAAGCATTCAGCAGCCAAGACCAATGGCACCCATGTGTTTGTGAAATCAAGCTCACAGTGCTCAATTCTCGTTCCCTTGAGATAAATCTTCAAAATAAAGTGAGACTGTTGAGATCCACAGTGCCTAGAGATAGCATCTGGAGCAACAGCTGTAACTTTTTTCTTCACGTGATAATGAAAGAATGTATTGGGGAATGGTCTTCAGCACCAGAAGTGCTAAGAAAGCTTCGAAAAGCTAGTACATGGGGAAAAAAACCAAACCCTAAATATTCTCAGGATGGCAAAGTATTAAAACATTCTGCTAGTTTTGAAGCACGTTCTTTGGGTTTAGGTTATTTAGCAGTAAGTTTGAAAGAACTGCACAGAGAGACAGCTCTTCTCTTGCTCACACTAGTGAACAGTTATACTGATGTTAATAACGTTACTTCAGATTTACTCGCAGTAACTTTGAACAAAACCTTGCTAGGACCTTAGATACGTGTTTTAGACAATATTCCAGTATACTTTGCTGTAAATAAAATAAACCTGGAAATCATAGTTGCACTGAATGTACTGAATTACTGGGGTTTGCTCAGCCAATTCAAAATATAATCAGGAATCAGCCCTGTAAAATGGCCTGTCCTTGATGTTTTGTGGTGGACTGACCACAGCTTCCTGCACCAGGTCACATTAGAACTAAAATCACAAGCAGCTTCCAAGACAGAGAGCTGAATAGGTAGGACTCCTGATAGTACACTCACTTCTTTTGGCACTCAGGTACAATAAGGATATTGTTCCTTTAATGCTTAGCTTTCCTTTTAAGAAGTATGTGAGATTTCAGCCAATTCTCCCCAACGATTAGTTCAGGATGAATGTACTTAACTCAGGATTCAGCTGGAAAGAGCCCAAGTAGATGCAATCAATTTTCCACTAAATCCACTTCCTTCCTCTTTTCCCTACCCAGCATGAGACATCAGCTCGCCCCTACAGCCAGTGGTGACTAAGACAGTGAAAACCTCTGCCTTCAGCCATGCCCATATCAAACTTGGTTATTCCTTCTTTTGACTTTTCCCTGGTTTTCCGTTTTTGCATATCCAGTTCACTAGCCCAACATTTGGGGTAGGTGAAAAAGCAGCTATACAGCAAATATGAAAAAGTAGCTACACAGCAAACACCAAATGCTCTGGCTGCTGTAGACCACAAAGTTAATAATTCAAAACTGTACAGAATCAGCTGCAGAACTTCACTGATAAAGGACGGATGACTTTCCCCTTTGCACGTATTTAACTAGAACCTCCCCGAGGTTCAATGTGCAGGTACTGTATGTCTGCATCTGCCAGCATCCATACTGTGCCGCCTCTGTGTGTAAAACCAAATTATCTTCACCATCATCATCTAAACACCACAGTACTTCTGAGAAACTAGCCGCTGGCCACTCTACTTGAGCCAACCTCACGCAGCACTGCCTGAAAAAGAAGAGTTGTAACAACAGGGATGACTTCCAACTAGAATTTAACCAGGGTAAGAAAAAATAACATCTGTTCCAAAACAAGGCTTAGAAAACATGATTTCTGACTCTCACCTACGTGCCTTCTTAAGCAGATGATTTCCACCCTCATCACCCCAAGCATATACATTCTCCTTTGTTAAATAACTTGTAGAAACAGCAAAATAAGTCCTGGTGGCTGTGTATTCTTCAGGCTTTCTTCCTCTAGAACAGTGGTCTCCAAACCTTTTTGACCATGCTCCCCTATCAGTAAAAAATGTTTGAGCATGCACTCCCAATACACGTTTATTTATTTATTTATAAATTATATACATGTACTATTGAAGTATTTCCTTCCCACATCCCAATGGATCATCTTAAGTACTCTCTGTGGTGCAGGTACCCCACTTTGGAGACCACTGCTCCAGAGCCCACTGGATTGTTAATCCTGATTCAGCAAATTGTTTCCCTAGGTCTGAATTTACACTGCTGTGGTTCCTAAGGTCGGTAATCCACTGACTCACTCAAGTAAGTTATTTGCATTATTTCCAGGAAAAATTTTGCATGGAACGCAGCTGGAAGAGTGAGAGTGTAGAGTACCCAGGCAGCCAGCTGAGTTAAGTGAGTGAGGTTCTATGACTGTATCCAATTTAACGTTAGGACATACCACACTTGTGTTTTAAAAGACATTGATAGACAACCATTGAGACACAGCAGTCAGTAATCAAAAAAGATTGCTAAATCCACTCCTGCTTTTAAATACTGTTTAAATCAGACACCTTTTGCTCTGCACAGGTACAATTAAGAGAGCTAGCAGGTATTAGCAGCCATATTCTGCATGCATGCTGGCACTGTGAGTCACCTACACCAGTTGAGTCATCTGTGCTGTCAGAAGCCAGCAGCCACTGCTGATCTTGTTTCTTCTTATAGGAGATACTTTAAAAGTTTATCTCCTCCACTTCTTTACCTATTTCTTGCCTAGCTCATCGTTCACTTTTTATTACTACTATTCCAAACACAGTCCAAACATGGCAAACAGAGTCAAGGCTTGATGGTTTTAGGCAAGAAAAATCACCTCAGCTTAGGGGCTGCGGGAGAGAAGGAGAGAGAAGCAAGCTTAAGGAGGCACCCAGAGCAGGGAGCACTGCTGGAAGCAGAGTGCCTGCTAGTGGAAGGCAGGGCAGCTGGGCAGATGGGAGGTGGGAGCCCCTTCCCCAACACAGGGAGGCTGCCTGCCCGCACCAAGGCTGGGCTGCAGAAGCAGGACAGAGGGAGCAGGCAGAGGATTGCAGTGCTAAGGACTGACCAGCTGAATCACAGGGTGAGAAGCAGTAACAGCAGGTACGGAGGTGAGGGCAAGGTTACACAGGGCCCAGAACAGGAAAGGGAAGGAACACAGGGGTGGTTTGGGTTTTTTTTTTCATCTATAATGGAAGCTTGTGAAGACAGAAAGGAGTGGGACGGTGCACAAAGCAGCAACAGGACCCCTTGCCAAGCACCCAACGCCTCCGTGCCACCTGCACTCCATGGGATGAACAGGCAGAAGAAAGGGAGGGTATCCATGGGACTTGAAATCTGTTTTTCCAAGCCTGCCCCTAACACCACAAGGCAACAAGCACTCACAGGGGGCTTTAGGAATGACTATGCAAGGCCCAAGTAACCTCACAAACAACTGAGTTTACCCTGGGGTTTGAACCCCATCTCAGAGGTCACAACTGTCAACAGCCTCCCCTACAGCTTCCTGTCCCAAAGCACTCCTCCCATATTGCACGAGACAACAGGAAAGCTTGCAAAACCATTTGGCAGAAGATGCTTTGAGTGTGTAAGCAACACTTAATGCCTCCAGTAGCCTTCCAGATGTCTCTAGTCACATCACACACAAACTAAAACGCGAATGCAAACATATTGAGCTACACCTTCACCTGTCACTCCACTTTGTGGGACATAGCGGAGAGACAGGAATGCTCTTTGCCATTTCAGCTTGCAGGGTGGTTGTTCCATCACCCAAGAACAGCAATGTTGTGGGTGAAATGCTGAAGCACCTGAGCCCCCACTACCCCAAAACAGTGGTAGGAGGTTATTCTGGCCCCAGACCACAGGACACAGACCTGTTCCTTAAATACTAAACATCCATGAGAAGAGGAGCAAGAGTACCACGTGTGCTGCAAATGCTCAGCATCATTCCCCGAGGAACCCCTCCTCACTCCTTGCATGCCCTAAGCCTGCTGGGACATTTGGGGCAGGCAAGGAACACAGGACTACACCCCAAGTTACTAGACTCCTGCTTTCTCCACCACTTTAATAATTATCATTAATTTATTTGAATGTTGAGCCAGGAAAGCTGTTGAGCTTTCATGAGAGGGTGGATCATCAAGAGAAGGCGACTGTTTAAGGAAAAGCACAGAACATCTACACATCAGGTGCCAGCCCCAGGCACACTGCTTTCATCTTCTGCAGCCCAACACTGATTTCCAGACACACACCGACACTACAGCGTATCGCATTATCTCTGCTGGCTGCCAAAGTGTATGGCCTGTGCTCAATCAGATACTGATCCTGTGAACTGCCAAATGGAGTCAATAATCCTATAAATGGACGAGTACTAAATACAGACTGGATGGTGGCCATCAGGCAGGCCATGGTGGTGTTTTGCTTCAGGTTTGTTTTTAGAAACTATTTACTGTACCTAATTCAAGACTGGGGGATCGAGTTTGCAAGCATGAAGATTTCCTATTTTTATCTGTGTCGGTTCAATGCAGGGCACCCACATACAGGTTTTACACTGGTAAAATACGAGGAGTTTCTCAGTAAAACCATAAAATAATTCCTTACTATTTCTGGCATGGTGTTCATAATCAAAGCTATATTGCAAAATTACCTGCTTTTTATATAAGTACAGGGAACAGTCTCAGCTAGGGCAAACCACACCATTAATGTCAGTGTGATGGGAGCAGGCTCTTGCTGCCCAGCTAAGAGCTCATGCTGCTCTCCATGAAGTCAAGAATACTTTGACACTAACTGAAACTAGATTTGGCTGTGAGTGATGTTAAATCTAAAAAGTCCCAGTAGAAGTTCTGGTCCAAGGCAGGATTTTCAGGAAATGAGATATTTATTGGAAGGGGAAAAAAATGCTTTCTGGCTAAGATCAAATTTACTGAGTTTCTTCCTCTGTTGTGTTTTGAGGGAGAGAGGCAGAGTGGTTGGGAACGAGAGCTCTTCCCTACCTGGGTTAAAACCAAGCTAAGATTTCCTGAGAAGTCCAAGGATAGGAGAAAACATCCACTGCTGGTAAATAACCCTGGAAAGTGAACTGTAGAAGTCAATTTACCAGAACCAAGCTGGTCATTCTGTAACAGTAAGTTCATAAGCAAGCAAAACATACAGCTCATGTCAAATACCAGGGGTCACCAAAGCACTTTCCTTGGTGCCCAAGGACAGCCCACTGCAGCTATAATCAGCCAATCCTCCCGAGTCCCATCATTTAAATGAGAAAAAATTTATGGTTGTTTATGTAGGCTTTGTGCCAACCCTGTTTCTCTGATAAGCTTCTCTGGTGCATTTGTGTCTCACATCCGATTTAGAGTCCTCTGAATACTGGAGACAGCATTCCTTGGATACTTAAAATAAATTAAAAACACAACATTGGGCTTGGACAGAGGAATGGGAACATTATTGACGTGGCCCAGGCACTAAGGGCTCTGGGGAGTGGTGCTGGGAAAGTAGTCTTTTTAAAATCTTACATTAGTCCATGTATTTAATGATATATAAACCCTAAAATGGTCCTCCATAAACTGTAAATATGCATTATTTGAACAAGTAATTATTTTCAGTAGCATGCTGCAGCAGCTGTATGGCTTGGCTGCCAGAGTCTGCAAGTGTTTCCTCCAGCAAATGCATCCGTTTGTGATATAACAGTAATTATTTAATAATTTACAAAACTTTTCACTTCTCCAGTACTTCAACCTCAGGATCACCGAATAATTTCAAAATATTAATGAAATCAGCACAGTATCACCCATGTGAAGTAGGTGAGAAGAATTATCTCCACATGTGTAAAGCCAGACAGGCTAAGTGATCTGCCCACGATGACAAGGAAGCCCATAGCAAGTAGAGTAAAACCCTGTCCTCTGACTCACAGGGCCAATTCACCCCTTCATGACCACCAACCTATCAATCCTCTCAGCTAAGAATTTTTTCCTCGATCATTTGCCAATACCCTCTGCCAGAAGAAAGCCTGAAAGACAGGATGTTAAAGTTTGATGCCACTGTTTATTTTATAAATGCGAAGACAAACTTTACCAAAAAAAGATACTTTATTTTGTTTTGTGCATGGCAAGATTCTTATGGGAAACAGCTTTTCTAGACCCACAAGAACCAAAACAATTCTTAAGGTGAAGAGTGGAGGTGGAAACCTTTGATCTGTAAAATTAATTTGCAAGATAAACCCCAAGCTGCTTTATGGTGTGGAACATCAATGAATTTTCAGGCCATACAGACATCTTCACCTTGAAATAAGCAGTAAATAAAAATTATTATTAATGATGAGTTAGTAACCTAGCCTGGATAGGAAGCATGGATGAGGTGCAAAGCAAAAGAGTCCTTTTGTTAGACAGCACATGAGGATGAAGATAACAGAAGCAGCAAAAACAGATTTCCACTGCACACCATGTCCTTTGCTAAGAGCTCCTGTCCTCATTATGTAGGGCTTGCAGAGCAGGAGTGAGAGGTGGGTGTCTGGCCTGGCAAGAAGGGAAAGGAGAGGTCCTGCCACTGTGCTGCAGAGTGTCACCAGGGGAAGGGACAGCAAGAAGTCCAAGACTGGAGACGGCAGGAAAACAGGTAACACAAATAAGAACAGAAAACTATTCAGTTGTAGAAGTACACAGGAAGTCTGGAAAAGGAGCTTTGCTGGTGAGGAAGGACAGACTGAAGTTTCCACAGCCACGCATCCAAAGGGTAGAACAAAGGAAAGATGGAGATTCAGCCAAATGATAGGAGAGTATCCCAGTGACACGTTTAGAGGGGAGGCTGAACGTAAGCATGCCCATGTTGCTGTACATGGACAGGTTTGTGTGCGAGGACCGAATTTATCGAGACGTGCTGGAAAAGAAATGATCGATTGTTTGTGGAAGGAAGAATTGATTTACTGAGTGATGAAGTGATGAAGGACAAAACTGATTAACTGACATGTATAAAGATAAGAGTTGATTTATTGCTGAAGAAGTGATGATCTACATTAAATCAGAAATTATTTCAGAGGGCTATGGCATTCTGGGGTCTAGTTTTTAGATGAATAAAAGATCAAGGACATCACTAAAGCATTGACTAGGCACTTTACAAAATATATAGGGACAACATATAGCAGAAACTTAGATCATTAAAATTACAGGAAACCAACCATGTGTATCTCCTTTCATTCATTTTCTTCTTCACTTTTTTCTTCCACCTGTTTTTCCCTTTGTTTTTAGGTAATACTTAAGAATTACAGAACCTGGAAATAGGAAACAGAAACATCTGTTGATAATGTCAGTGACTTGCCCACGCTCTGTTCTGGATTATCTGGATTTCTTCCCCTTTGAGAGATGAACTCAACAGCAGCCCGAGGGAATCTTTTCTTTTGGACAAGCTGAGATATGTTCCAAGAGAACATTTTAAATGGGCGGATGGGAAGGCAAGAAAGAGGAGAAAAAAAAGAGTAGGAAAAAAGAGTAGAAAGGAAAGATAAAAAAAAAAGGCACACAAGAGATGTGGGTTTCAGACCAAGACAATTGAGACCTGCTGATAATAGACGCTGATAAGGAAACAAGGAAATTTTAGCAAATCTAGTTACACTAAACAATAGGTGGCATTCCAAACACACAAAACTATGCAAGGAAGTGATTAGGCTTTCTGTGATTTTTTTACAGAGAAACAAAAATCAGAGGCAGAAACCTTGTTAAGAGTATATTTTTTGTACTTTATGGGTTTTCCAACCCTGAAAGGATCACAGGTGCTGTCAGTGATTGGTTCCACATTATGAATACAAAAACATTGTAGGAGGAATACATCTATGGTCAGTCAATCAACACAGAGAAAAGTTTCCATCGCTAGTTGGCAGGCAACCCCCACCAATTAAAATAACCATCAAAAGCCATGCATTTCATGCTAGAATAATTAATAGCAGAACACAATTACTACCTTTCAAGGAAACAAGGAGACAGAGGCAAACCACCAGCCAACTATTCGTCGCATGCCCTCTGATAATCAGAAATAGGGAATGGAAATGTTTTCCGTTTCTCTGTTGGCTATCTACACCACCTTTCCCTGGGGGACAGCCTCCAGATCTACCAACGCTAGCTGCTAAAGCACCCCTCAGAGAAGAGTGATACTCTGTATTAAGACCCTCCCCAACCAAAAAACCTTTAAGAATCTGCATCTTCAAGCGTCTGAGATGTCCCCACAGAAGTAAGGCCCAGGACTGGGCCGATCAGATGAGCCACCCTTAAAAAACAGGTTCTCTGCTAGAGTTGAACTAACTTAATTTAGTCACAGAATTGAAAACCTTTCATGACATAACATCTACTAGTGTCACCTGTAGAAGTGACACTGTCAACGGACTGATTTATCTGAAGTCAAGCACACAAATCAGTGCCCTGCTGGACCAGAACTAGCTGGGATGACAGCAATGCAGAGAAACTACTAAATACCTCCTAAAATACAAACCCCAACTAAATACATTGTAAATAAAGGAGAGTTTCCTGTGTCAGTCCCATCTCAAACATTTCTGATCACCCTTTTCCCATCCCATCCTTTTTTATTTTTCTAAAGCCTGGAATATTATTAGACTAATCACGAATCAAGATAAAGGAAACATTTTTCTACCAACCGGTACCCAAAGGTACTTGGGCTCTTACATGGGCTCGTATCCAAGTTTGACTTTTAATTACCAGAAGACAAGACTACATTCCTTTGCTGAGACTCATTCATGGTTCTGAGTCTTGTGCAAGGTGAACCCAAACCATCCCAAGCCAGCTGTCATCTCTACCATCTGACTGCCTCTTTTTAAAGCAAGCATCTCCCTTTCGAGTTTTGCATTAATGGGTTCGTCTGGGACTGCAGTTGCAGACATACTTGAAATAGTTTTTAACTATCTGTCTTGATAGGTGTTAAAACAGAAAGCATGGAGCTAAGCACAGGCTGTAACTTATCCCAAAGACACAGAATGAGTCAGGCAAAATTCTGCACTCCTGCGGCAACACTGCTAGTTATGTCAATTACACGTCTACACAAACTGCAGTCTTAGCAGCGCATATAGCAAATCCTTTGGTCCTTCTTCCTAGCCAAACTCGCACCTCTCCAAAGCGCTTGGCTTTTCCCATAAATCACACCTCAAAGTAACTGCCCCACACGCAGTGCGTCCAGACCTACTGCTAGCTCCAGTTCTGGCTTGGAAACCACCAAACATTCAGGTGGCCACGAATTCAATCCAAACGCAAGGTCTGAGTCGGGGATGAGTAACAATCGCAGTTATGCAAGTTGAGGGCATCCAGCTCTCACGCTCCAGGCCACGGGGGTCGGGGAGGAATGTTCCCACATGCACAGCACTGAATCACCCGCCAGCTTGTCTTCCCCTGAGCACCAGGTATTGGCCAATGGTTCTGGCAGGATTACAGACCAAAAATCCCAAAATTCCAGTCTGCTCTGGTCCGACAGTGTGTGGTTAGAAAATGGCAGGGCAAAGTGTGCAAGGACATTAGCTACCCAGCAGACTTTCACTGCATAGCAATGTACCCCTCGCAGCAATACCCATTAGCTCCTCTCCCTTAAATGTTCTTGTTGTGTTTCCTTGGTGCTCAGAATAGTCACATAAAGCAGTGGCAGTCGGATGCACGGATACTGAACCCGCAACTGAGTCACCTAAAAGTCAGCCACAAGGCACTGAAGAGTTAAAAGCTGCTGACATACACACATACACATTTGTATCACTGTGATTATCAACTCTAATGCTGGTGGACACACAGCGTAGAGCTCATAGATTTGACACTCAATTTTGTTTTATTTGTGTGAAAACCACATTCACAGAGAATTTAATTTAAGGCTACAAAGCAAGTACTGGCAGTGTGCAATTTGGATGTAATGACTCATGCCAAACTTATAAATATGCTGTGGGGACAGAACAAATACGAATTGAAAATTAACCTTCCACTGGGAATTTAGGTATTTTAAAAACTCACCAACTGCTGATAAATATACACTGAAGGGACACAGCTCCCTTAAGATGTTCTGTGCCTTACTACCACTAAGAGCAAACAAAGGTTCAACCCCAGGGCAGCAAATACGCAAAAGACCATTTCCAGGGTCACAAGGAACTTCTCCCTACAAGCCAGGACATGAGCAACCTCCTATTAATAGACATCTACATACAGTAGCACTAAGTGGCCTCAGTCAGTAGGGAGCTGTTGTCTCCAAGACTTAATACGACTGAAAAGGCAGGTTGCGTCCACAACGATGAGACAATTCCCCTTTCACATCAGTTGGAGGGCACAGGCTAATTCAGAACTGCTCTTTACACCTTCAGGGTAACAATAGCTACTGCTACAGTTGTCCCACTTGGCCTTTTAAAATGGCAGTGCTGTCAGCCCTTGCTGTGATCCTTCTCTTAAAGGCTTGTAGCAATGAGCTTGTGAAGTCTGGACAAAGGCTGGTGCTGAGGCGGCAGCAGCACCAGTAATCAACGAACTGTGATACCTTTATGAGCTGTCCCTTAAAATTAAACTGCTGTATGAAACCCCTGTGAATGCTCCAGTCTGATCAATAGCTACCAGGTAAGAAATGAGCTGCATACCTTTGGGATTATACAGTTTGCTTTAGGCTTCTGATTGATCTTGCGGTGATTTCCTGTGCCTTAAAACCAGTGGCAAAAGTGCAAATTAAAGACGAATGGCATGCTCAAACATTTGCCTTCATGTAAGAGAGCAGAACATGTTCCTGGTTTTTATGGTGAAATATATCTCAGCTTTTCGAGTAGAGACTTCAAACCCTTAGCTCTGCAAAGCTCATTCCCTGCCTGTCTCCTGCACCCTCAGAGTAACAAACCAATATTCCTCATTGTAAAGATTTGTCTTACTGCAGTTTCTACAGTCATTGCCACTGGATTAAAATTTTCAGCCTGAAAAGATGCTGTGGATGGCATTATGATCTGCAAACTGGAGGCACCTGGTAAGTTTTCTGTAATGAGAATCAAACAGAGCCCATTAATTCCTGTGACTGATCACCTACACTTACAGCACACAAGCAATCTGGCATTATTGCAATTATTCTTCAAGAAATCCTGTCATACTCTGAAATACTACCAAGAGGAATTAGATGATGAGCTTTTCAGGCAGATATTTTTCAGCTCTTGTCTTCCACAAGCAAAATCTGCAACTGAACTCCTGCCAAAACTAAAATTTTACACTTAACAGAAGGGACCGTATGTTGTTGCCTGAATTCATCTCTGTTACTTTAGATTCAGCAAAGCATGCTTACATATGAGTAGTATTAACAGATTTAAGCCCATGTCTAAGTGTTTTGCGGAATCAAGGCCTAAAAGAGGTTCCACTGGTGTTCGGGCTGGAGAGGATTTGAATCTACATTTAAGAACCATCCTAACAAGCTTCAGTTGTTTCCTCTAAGAGATTGTGGATAAAGATCTACATTGAACTACTTGATCCCAGGAAAACCAGATCACTTTGGCTTTTACATTACATGACAAGAATTATCTGACCTTGGGCAGGCGGAAGGTATCTGAGGAGCACGGTTTTTTTGCAGAAGGCAATGGGGGTTAACACAGAGACATAACAAAAATTAACTGAGATGCTGAACTTGCTCAGTTATGGGAACAAGGCTCAATCATCCAAAGCCCAGCGAGGACATCAAAGAGGCAGAAATGCAGCACATAAAAAGTGCCTGCTAGGTCATTTACTTTTCATTTCCATTCTTCTTCTGACCTCAGCTCATCGGCAAGGTTTCCTTTTTTTGAGGAGATCCTGTACAACTCTGAATCAATATATTACTGAGTTTTATCCTAAGGTTGCCAGAACCTAGTGAGACAATGAAGAGATTTACCATCTGAGCATTTTACCAAAACATCTAAAGGGGACAGAAGTCTCCTGTTTATTTACTGTATCTCTGAAATATTTCCTCATCTGCTCATGTTTTCAAGAGCTAACCTCCATCACTGCAGAAGACCCCTGAGAATCCACTCTTGCATCCTCACACTCTACACTAGCAAGGCTGGAGTCCTCACAGAGGTGCCTGCATCTGTGAGCAAATTTTAGGTTTTCCTCTTAAGTACAACAAACAAATCCTCCAGCACTGGTATGATATACAATGGAGGGAGTTGAAAAGGACAGCACTGGGACAAGCGCTGTATGCTCCCTTGAAGGCACAGGATGGCCCATTCTGCCACTCACTGCCCTTTTCAACCAGGGCACCTGACAGATGGCACTTGGCACTGAAATCAAAATTAAACTCAAGTAAGTGCCTAAGAAAGGACTGACAGAATTTCCTACTGAGGGTCTCTTCCCACTTCTCTGCATAACTGCACTTGTCTTTGCTGAGCTGAAAATATTCACTGCTGAGCACCAAAACAAGGCCCTTGGAGGCTCCATCACTCATTATCACATTTCAGCCTGAGTAGTCTCCAAATTACAACTTTTCCCAAGGATTTGAAATATTTTTTTTATTATTTTTTAATTGTTGCTGGTTAAATATTGGGCCCCTATCTAAACCAAACATCTTCAGGTACAGAATTTTTCTTGTTTACTGCCTTTTACTTTCTAGATCTGTTATACTGAAAGCAAGACTGGTGACTGCTGGAGGCGAGTTTGAATCATTCTTGTTATTTGGCAAAAAAAAGAGGAAAAAAGAAAGGCAAGCTTGTTCTCTTACTCTGTCTCATATTTCTAAGAATACATAGGAACTAGTGCATAGGAACTATTTTAGGTAGAGTACTCACGTACTTCTGTTCTCTCCTGTCAAAGGCTCGGAGCAATAGTCTGTGTGCTGCAACCTTTTGCCGAACAATAGTCATTAGTGATCACCCAGTTACCTATGTATTGAATCTAAAAGCTTGGCTCAACTTAAAACACTTTCCAAAGGGACATTTGGTCTTAATCTGAAAACAAAGAAGAACAGAGAATCTGCCACTTCTCTTGCTATTTCATTCCAGCAGTTAATCATCCTCATTGTATAAAAACTGTCATTGGTTTCCTATTTGAATTGTGTAATTGCAGCCTCCAGAAAGATCCCTCTTGTGTTTGTCTCTAGTACGTATGAGACCGCTTTTTAATGCCGTTTTATGGTAAAAGTATTTACAAGCTCCAGCCATATGTCCCTCCCATCATTTCTGATACCCAAAATACACTGGGGTCGCACGATTAGCTTTTCTCCTCCAGCTTTTAATCATCTATGTA
Source organism: Sagittarius serpentarius (assembly GCA_034782735.1). Lineage (NCBI taxonomy): Eukaryota > Metazoa > Chordata > Aves > Accipitriformes > Sagittariidae > Sagittarius > Sagittarius serpentarius. The sequence continues at coordinate 33,378,992 of JAVKLA010000088.1, forward strand.
ACTCCTTTTGGACCCTCTCCACTTTTTTCCTCATCCCTTTAAAGGCGGGCACCAAAACTAGAGCACAGAATGCTCACCTGGGTCCCACCCCTGTCACACTGAAGGTAAAATGAACTCCCTGTTCATGAAATGCAGTACTATGAGAAGTTTGCATTTGGTTGCTTGTACGGGATGTCCTATAAAGGCTTTTCAGCAGCACACTCCAGGATGCAATTCCCATAGGTGGGACCTTGTAGTGGTTTAAGCCCAGCCAGCAGCTAAGCACCACAAGGCCACTCACTCACTCCTCCCTCCCCAGTGGGATGCGGGGGAGAATCGTAAGAAAAAGGTAAAACCTCATGGGTTGAGGTAAGGACAGTTTAACAGGACAACGCAAAGAGAGAAGTAATAACAACAATAATACTAATAAAAGAATGTATGAAGTGAGTGATGCATAATGCAATTGCTCACCATCCAGAACCATATGCTCAGATGCTCAGCCTGTTCCCAAGCTGTGATCCCTCCTCCCCCAGCTCCTCCAGTAAATACACTGAGCATGATGTCGTATGGTATCAAATATTGCATTGGTTGGTTTGGGTCAGCTATCCTGGGATGTCTCCTCCCAGCTTCTTGTAAAAGTCAACTCTATCCTAGCCAAACCCAGGACAGACCTGCATGCCTCATTCCCAAAGTCTGCATCTACTGGCACTGTCCTGAATCACTCTGGTTTTCCCAAGGACCACGCAAGCCCCAAATAAAGTGGGAAACCAAAGAGTTAATGCAACTCCCCCTTGCTGGCTATGCTCATTTTGATACTATTTTGGAGCTGAGTGGAGAGGAAAACACTCTGCTTTTGATTCACCCTCACATGTAGCTGAACCTAAGCTTTGATAAAGTTTTTTTACCTGCACTCAGGCACTACTGCCACATTAGCAGCACATCCACCTTTTCAGTGCCTAATATTAAAAAGTCCCCACACATTCCTCTTCCAATGGGATTGTATCAGAGGCTGCAGACAGAAGGAAATCCAAGCCCTTGCTTGCGAAACATCCTGGCAGATGACAGCTGGGCCCTCCAGCCCACGAGCAGTACAGTGAGAAGCTCAGAAGACAACCTGGAGCACTGTTTCCTCGTGCGTGCATGACTCATGGAAAGCTGTGTGAATCACAAAATTCCACCAGCACTGTGGGGTGGGGCAAAATTACGCTCCGAACAGACATGTCTCAAGTTGCCCTATGGCAGATGTACACTGGCCACACACACCTCGCCAGGACAGTCAGAAAAGCTTGTTGTGCTTTTGAATAATTAAGTTGGCTTTATATTTTGCTGTTAAAATACATTCCTCGGCCTTTATACATTCTTCTGAGGAACAGAGTGACCTGTGTACAGACCCCGTGGTAGCAAACATGCATCCTGACTACTTAAAAAAACCCCACGTCTGCTCCAGAGAGGAAGCTGGAATTCACCCATGCAATTAGGTTAGGTTAATGTTGGCAATGAGTGGATAGATATTATCCGATACCATTTTGTAATCCTCTGCTAAGCAGGATGCTGTTCACTTTGGGAGCCAACAAAATAGCTACTCATTCAATGTCAGACTTGAGCAAAGTCGAGAGCGATCCCTGAAGGTTTGAGACGAGTTTATTCTAGAACCTGGTAATGGTCCAGAGTCATTTAGAAAGGTCACTATATTTTACATTCAGGTTGTACGTTTCTTTAAACCAATATTTATCTGTACAAATCCCAGGAGAAAAGGCAACACTTCTCTCAAGTGAACTTTACAATGGTCTTTCCATTATCAACTTCTTTGGTTCTTTGCCAATAATCTTTTACTCTTTTTCTAATCCTTAATTAATCCTTTTTATAAACAATTTACACTCGGCATATTCTGCTCAGAATAAATCTTTTGCTGTGTATATGTATCACAACAAGATTTTCAACATCCAGGCAAATATTTTCATATATTAGGAACATAAATAAGTGTGTGGGTGTATCAAGAAAAATTACCTGACTCCTGAAAATTGAGCTCTTGTACTTCCCTTGAACTCAGTGGGAATTTGTGAGCTCTCAGGAGTTACAGACAAGACAGTGAGAAAGTTTCCAACTTAAGTTCACAAAGCTTGGCTTAAGGCAAACACTTCCGAAAGTGCTGCCCTGAATTTTCCAAGTTCTGTTTCCTCTGGCAAAGCCATGACTTCCCCAAATCACATACAAAATGCATCACTTTCAGATGCATTCAAAGAGAAACCTAAAGAGGTCCTAAGAACGGCAAGGAGGAGAGTGATTTACCTGCAAGTTTTCCTCTACAAAAATACAGTATTGTAATAGCCTAAGGTGTTTCAATATGCAGTTTCTATTTGGTTTTATCACATTCAAACATAAGAGAACAATTTTTGAGCATTATGTATACACAGAAATGACAAATATACATGCTTGACTAGAGGTGCATTTGCAAATAGAAAGTGAGGGAAAATATGGTTTTAGCTGCACAAATTCTTTCGATTTTCTGTAAAAATGATAAATGCACATTACAGTTCCATAAACACAAGTGATTTAAAGTATGTAGTGCTTACTGGTTGGCCAGGTTGAAGCCATTTTGTAAATGCAGCCCTTAAAACAACCAAATACTACTTTTCTGGGCTGTTGCTTAAGAAAACACCATTGAACACTTACAGATGGCAAATAAACTTTTGAAGCTGTAGTCTTGCATGGGAATGTTGCCTCAGGAAGCAGGCAAGATGAGGTCTCACTTTGTACACTGGTTGCTAAAGGAATATATATTACAAAAGGAAGCCACTTAACAAGGCTACAGTAGATCTGACTTACCACAAGAGCAGCAAGTGAAGCAGTTGGTATGATAGAGGTTACCCATTGCTTGGCAAGCCTGGCTCGCTCCATACACACCTTTTCCACATTTTATACAAATACCTACAAAGCAGAAAGAGAATGGAAGTTAGAATCCTCTGCAGCTCCTAAAAACAGCTCCAGGCCATTGATTCGTAACACTCATAATACCCCCCATCAGGCCCTGAATCAATGAGCTCCTCACCTGAATAGATTGAAGTACTCAAGACAGCAACAGGTGGATTGAGTGAAACAAATGCATGGGAATTAACCCAAAATTTAAAAAACAAAAGGGGCAGGGCCAGGCAGGAAGCCTCTGCTGGTGTTTCAATGCATGGAGACAGAGGCTGACTAAAGACAGAAATCCAAAGGAGGTAGGTGCAACAAAAGAGGACAGAAAATCTGCATGCTTCTTGGAAATAACTGTTTGCCCAAGAGAGAACTTTACTTAGACCTTCACAACTAGGTGCTCCACCACATTACATTCAATAATCACCAATAAAACAACAGTTCAGTCCAAAACTAAAAGAATTCTCTTTGCCCCTCTCCAGCAATGCAACATCAAGAGTGTTGGTCCATGGTGGAAGCCATGCAGTACTAGGAAAATGGGTCTGTCAGTCACATTTAATAATTATTTAACTTTCCATGAATAATAGTACGTAACCTCATAAACATAACCTAGCACCTCACAAAACAGAAGAGCAAGGCTTCTACCTTCCTCATGGTCTAAGGGCAAAAATTCTGGCTGGCAGCTTTGCTTCAGTAGGGTCAGAAAGTCACCTTTGCTGCCCAAGCCTGTTCTTGGTGATGCCAGGGATGACTCCCGTGAAGTCCGCATGAGACCAAAGTTTGAAGAGCCAACGTAGCACTGGCGAAGTCAGCAGTTAGCTTCACATGCAGCAGACTCATAGGAAAGGTCATGATTTTAATAAGCTCTGCAAAGAGGGTTTTTTGGGGTGGTTTTTTGTTTGTTTTTAAAAAGCTTTTTCCTCATAGTTACAGCTTTAAGAGTCTTTTGCCTATGCATTTATTTCTATCTACACATAAATAAATTCAAACCAAGGGGGGGAGATAATTCCAGAATTCTGTATCCCCATGAAGAGGAAATAAGATGCTGGAGAATCCATATCCTTCTGTCACATACTCAGGACTATCGATTTCAAGTTTTTCCGAGATGCCTGCTGGTCTCTATTCAATAGTAGCAGGACAGTACATCAAGACAAGGCTGTGTGATTTTGAAAACAGTACAGTAGAAAAAAAAAATTGAGATTTTTGCCTCATACAACTCTCTAATGAAGCTGCTATGCTCCATGTACCATTTGTGGCCCTATTTCTACAAATGCAGGCATAAGCTTAGCATTAATCATTAGCATCAACAAAACTGCTAATATACTTCAGTTTAGAAACTCAAGAACTGCAGAATTGGGCTTTAATAATCCAGAGTTCTCCCCTGGTGTGCTGTGAACAATTTATACTCACAAACACACAGAAAATATAAAGGCAAGCTGCTAGGGGAGGAATTAGCATATCATGAACTGGTAGAAACTTTAACAGCAGAAAGAACAAAGTTAAGCTAACCGTTTGGTGTCTCAGTGCAGTTTCCATAGGTTTTGCTTTTATTCACTCCCAGTATATGAACTGGCCTAAGCTGCTATGCCAGAGAGACAGAAATGCCATCTGTCCCTGGCAGGTATGGAGATAAGCAAGTACCCAGTAATACACCTGAGACTTCACCCAGGCTCTCAATGAGGAAACAGCTGTCGACAACACGATGCCCATGAGTATCTCTGCCCCACTGCCTCAAGCTATTCAAGACACGTTAAACATCATTTCTGAAACCAAACTGTTTCTGTTCAGTACAACATTAACACAGCCACCTGTATCGGCTGTGTAGTGTGATCGGTTTAAATGGGATACAGTCAAATTAAAAGAAAATTATATTTCAAGAAAAGAATCTTCATATGCTACTGATTCAAATACTGAAATGGAAGGACCTTTCCTTAACTCACGGGTTTCTTGGTGTTTATACCTTTAACTCACTCATTTCAAATCATGAGGAGAGATTAGCCTTTCATTCAACTAGCTCAACATCCTGGCACAGTGTTGCCATTTTGGACCATGAGCATATATATCAAATGAAACAATTTTTTAAAACAATATCTATTAATAATAGATTATGTAAAAAAAAAAATCTTAAACCTGATGTCAAGTGTTTCAGTGAGGCAGGAGCTGTAACTTCAATATTATCAGATACCAATGTCCCAAGCTAAACCTGTAATACAAACTAGATGCCCTCTAGATCCATCCATTCTTTGCAAATAAAGTGTTAATAAAATTCTGGTCCTTAGACCAGCTCAGCTCCAATATAGGAAATCGGAATTCCAGAATATTTGTTGCCTTATCCAAGGCTGTTATGTCTATTTATTTATAACAAAAGGTTACTAAAAACGTCCACTACTTGCCATGAGTTAATGGTTAACTGTTGATGAAAGACGGGTTATTGATTATTGTAGACAGTATGATCAGAAAAGGCATCTCGTCAGCCAGCAGCTGCAGGAATTACCCCGAGCAGCGGCACAGCATCCACAAACCTGCTCTCTGCCTCATCACACACCACGAGCTCTGCAATAACACTGGTCCCTCCTGGCCCTGGGGCAGGAGGGGCTGCACACACAGCAGAGAACATGGGGCTTGCACCAGAAATGAGCAAGGTGTTACTTCAGCAACAGGTCTTGGTATGACATTTCAGTTCACTCTTGGCAGTGGAGTCAGAAGAGAGCCCTTTCAGAGCTCCCCAGCCACCTGCACCCTTCTTGTCCATCTTTTCATGCCAACCACGTACCCAGGACTTGCAGCTATTGATAGTCTATCTATACACCGAGAACTCTACCTTTTCCTAGTTACACTTAATATGTCTCAAAGAGGAGCAGAAATCCACAGTCTGTAATTCTCTGGCATTTGTCTATGAGCTCTAATGCACACATCTACTACAGCCATGAACTGCTTTGATAAGTGAAGTTATTGCCTCATTTCTTTACCATTGCTCCACTCAACCATCAGAAGCAAAAGAGGGATTTATTGTGAATATTAAACTTACACTGGCCTCTCCAGCAAGTGATTTGTTATGAGCAGCTGTCAGTTTGTTAACTCATTTTCTCTGAGAGACTAGTCATTAACTCCAGGAATGAATGACCACAGAGACAATTAGCATACTAAACCAGCGTACGTATAATTCCAAAAGTGTATTTTGGAAAATATATATGCAGCTGTGGTGTGAGTACAGTGTGAGCTCATAACTGCCTAGGAAAAGCACTGATTACATGGCTGTTTTCCACCAGTCACAGCCCAGACTGCACACTGCAAGCTTGTGAAAGCCTTGACATAACAGCTACATAATTCTATTTTTTTTCCCCAGATTTAATTCCAAAGCTTGTTAAACCGCCTATGAAGAACGTTCCATTACAGAGCAAGCACATCTCGCTTCTGACACTTCACTTGACATGACTTCAGATCAACTGCTTCGGCCTTTGTACAGCTCCTTTCCCCTCCTGACACCTCTAAGTAGCCAACTCTGTCTCCAGTTGGTTAACACATCAACTGTTCATTCCCGCCCAGACCATAGAATGGCTTGGGCTGGAAGGGACCATCAAAGGTCATCTAGTCCAACCCCCCTGCAGTGAGCAGGGACACCTTC
>JAVKLA010000088.1:33385608-33414569 GCA_034782735.1 Sagittarius serpentarius
GGACTTTGCTCCCCCAGTCCCTGCCCTGAGGTCCATCCACTCGAGAGTTGTGGGAAGAGAGGTTGCCAGAGAAGACTAAGGCAAAACAGTCGTTGAGTACCTCAGCCTTCTCCTCATCTATTACCATCAGCTCTCCTACAGGTCTGGTGTCTCTCTTCAGCTAGAAAGAGTTGTAAGATGTTGCATATACGAAATGTTTGCATAAAGGTTGGCTGAGCGGGAGCACAGCATCACAGCGTTCCTTCCCTGTGGTGAAGAGATGTTTGCATCCTCACACAGTGTTAACCAAACATGAGAGTAGAGACTGAACAAACACACTCTGTGGACCATAGCAAAAGACCACCAACAAAAATGACACTAGAAAGAGAAGGAGCTCCCAGAGACTCCCTGCTGGAGTTAGCTGCAGCACCTGCCAGCGCTCCCCACACCTTTAAGCAGTCCACTTCACTGAGCTTGACTGTGTCAGTCAGAAGACCACCTCTGGATGCAACCCAGGCAAGCCTCCAGCACCGCACAGCAACGCAGCTGTCAGAAGCACAGTGCTCTCTTGGTAACTCATGCATTAGCAAAATGCTAATATCAGCACCAGGAGAAAATAAGACAGGTATTTTCTGATGTATTCAATTGTTTTGCTCCAGACTCAAGAGACCAAATGCAATGCATTATAACAAGCAAAGGCATCAGCAACAAGCGAGAGAAGGTATTAAAGCTGTATGATTTTTGTTCACCCTGCTATAACGTACTTGTAAGACTTTCCTGTAGCAGCCTATGTGTCAGAAGAAGTTCAGTTTGGGACCTGCACATCAAATCCTAGGATGCTCTTTTGACCATGCCAGTACAGGCTGGTACTTCAGACTTCAATAGATACCCAGAACTGGGAAAAAGGCAGTAGGCAAAAGGTTAAATGAAGTATGTATAATGACAGATATATAACCACCTTTTGGCCAAGCTTTGTCCTCAGTCGTGTGAATCTCAGCCTGTGCCTAATGCTATCCTCACTTAACCTGAAGTCAAGTGTTTAGCACAAATGCAAGAAAAATGGTACCATATGGGCTCTCAACTTCAGTACGCAGCAGCTGTGTGAGTCAGAGGAAGAATCTGGCTATCGCACTCCTTGACAGCACGCCACGGCTCAGGGATGAGCTGCAGCTTTACTGTCTTACAGCCACACCGTATCTCCAGGATAACTGCTACATGCTGCCTACAGTAGGAAACAACCAAGCCCTGTCGTCAAGAGTTATGGTAAAGCTAAAATTAACAACTAACACATGGCACAGATGACTCGCTCCCTGCCTCTGCAGTTCTGTTCATGCTGCAGTGCTGGGAAAAGAGCGTCATATGCTGGGCTACTGCAAAATCCCCTTTTCTTCTCTCGGACAGGAACCGTCTCTACGTAAGTCCCCAACAAGCTTTTCCACACCTGTGGCCTAGCCAAGGTGCAGGGAGAGGGAAATGAAAACCTACAGCCATAAAGCAGGAAGAACAAAGGAGGAGGGAAGTCTTAACTGAACTCAAGAAATTGAACTGCAGCAACAGGGGCCAGCTGCAAGCAAGAGCAGGAGGACTGTGGATGGGCTGCGTCAGATGCCTGCAGGTGTCACTGGCCACAGGAGGTGTTCCCACACAGGCTGCAGTGCCTGCAGCCAATGATCTCATGCCTGGGCAGGTTTTTACACAGCGTGTTACTACTACCTTTAAAAAAACACTCTGCTAAGAAGCTGGGTAAACAGCGAAGCATCAGAGCTGCCCCAAGCCCAGGCAGTTGTGCCACTGCTGCAGCAGCACCTGCCCAAGCTGATAGCAGCTACTGCGCAGACGTCCTGGACCGCAACAGCTCGGATCCCGAGAGGTGACTTCAGGCGAGAAAAATGTTCCCTTCCTTCCAACAACCACAGGAGGAGGGATCTTCCAATGCACACATCACATCCCAGTCAGAGGCAGATAAAAGAAACAAGGCACCTACACAGGGCACAGGGGCAGAGCCTCTTCCCAGCAGCTGGGCAGGAGCAGCCTGGGAAACCCTCCCAGCCCTCGCCACCACAGGCAGAGGGCTTTAATTTGTCACCTGGCAGATGCACCAAGGCTTGAATACTCAACATAAAATCTGATATGCGCAAGGAACAAGTAAATAAATATATCCTGCACATGCTCAGCAGCAACATCTTGTGATAGGAACAATGGACAGAATATGTTGGGCTAAGTTACCAGCACTGCCCTCCACCCCAGGGGAAGATCAGAAGACACTACAACTTGAATTAAGGTTGAAAATGACAGACTAAGAAAAGTGGGAAATGCGCAGGTAAACATTTTAAGCTCCCCTCCCAAGCCACAGCCCAACTACATCTGGCTCTGCAACACCCCACAGCCAGGAGGGACCTGACCCCATCCAGTAAACACAACTCTGGCTTGCAAGTACTCACACGCTCCCCGCAGCAACCGTGCTGGAGGTTGCAGTAGGCTTAACTGGAAGAAGATGGGCCACAACAGCTAACACCACTCACTGCTTAAGCAAAGCAAGACAGGAAGCAGGCTGTGGACCAGGAAACTTTTTGCTGTCATTGTTAAATCTTATTGAGATTGCCCCAAACTTGCTTTCCTCCTGAAGGAAAGAAGGTAAAAAAAAAACCACCAATAAACTACTTAGGCCTTTGAGATATTTATCTGCTGACTTAAAGATCTCCATCCCTTCAGCACCTGCCTCCTACAGGAGGCTTTACTCAATTAATATACAGGCTTGGGGCAGGAGGGATGCATGTGTAGAACTTACTCAGAAAAATCAAAATTTGAGATTAATTTATGGTTGGTTACAAATGCAGTGAAGTTCACATTCAGTGGAAGTTTTGTAGAAGCAAGCTCTACATTCTAACCTCCAGCTCCTGGAATAGCTTTCATTACCTCCACTGTGCCTATTGCTTAACGAGGCTGTGGCTCACGTAGGACAAAGCTGCTGGGAGAGGTCATGGCCACGAAGGCAGGCACTGGGGCCAGTTCCAGGAATGACGGTGCTGATCAGGACACGGGAGCTGAGCTTTACCTGCCTGAGGGATCAGCACTGCTAGCAGGTCAGCAGGGCTTGGCCTCAGCCTATTGCTACTTGCTTCAGTAAGTACATGGGTCATTCTATTTTATCAGAAACTTTCCCGAGTTTCAAATACAGGGTGAGGTGATGGGCAAGAGTTTGGCAACATAGGAGGCTGTAGAAACAACGCTCAAACACCACCCTCCCTGACACCATATTTTAGCAGCTTTGAGCCCAAAGCATGTCTGTGCTGGTGAATTAAACCACGGCAGCTCCAGGTCAGCACTGCAGAATAGATGTCATGGGAGCTGCTATCAGCTCTGATTAGCAGCTGCTGGAAACTGGAAGACTTTTGTCACTTAAGTAGATCCACGCAGTCACACAGGGAAAGCCTGAAGCTAGCACAGCAAATGCTTATTGCTTCATACACTATGTGAAATTACTGCTCTGAACCATGAGATTACTGACGCTATCTGCACAGAGTTCATCCTGCCACAGCCGGCACAGCTCTGCATAACTTCCCTTTGTGTGGATCTCCGACTCTGCCGTGGAGCCTCCTGATGGCACAAGGCATATCACAGGCCTATTGTTCTGCATAGTGTTTTAGTTACACTGACACTTGGTTTACAAATATGCATTCATTTCTCTGCTTCTTGATTTAGTGCATGGCAATTCCAGGATGATTTATACTTCTCCCTTGGCATTTATAGAAAGATCTTTTGCTACCGAGGCAGTGAACTGGAAGACTGAGTAGTTCTCGTGGCTGCTCTATCGTCTGTGCTGCTTTGGGTTGCTTTGTCTGTGATTCAGAGCTCAGCTGACTGCTCAAGGTTCATGCTCAAGTTGACAATCACAGCACAAGGGGACTTGTAAATAACTTAGCAACTAAATTATGCACCAAAAAAAAGAAGAAAATCCTGCTTCTAAAAGTACCTTGTGATTACTGGGATTAGCAAAGCAAAGATACATATACAGCTGGGGGGGGTAAAGGACAGCACCACTGGGAACGGATGACTTGAAAGGAAATGTGTGTCTGTAAAGCCCCTTCCTTGTCCTACTGCCCCTCCAGCACTGAACATCTGAATGTCTTGCTGTGGACATGCAACCTCTTACAGCCCAAAGGGACCAGGTCAACAAGGCTTTTCAGCTCAAACCGCACTTGTTTTGCCTGCAACATAGTGAGTGCAATCACACATATAATTCAGCCTACTGGAGGAGTGTAAAATTTCTAGCACAGTAGTAGTAGCAACCAGATGAAGACAGGCTGAATCCAGGAAAAACTTGAGCTTGTACAACTGCTGGCAGAGGAGGATACACCACCACATCCAGAGCTGCCAGAAAAGCCCAACAGACACATGCATAGGTCACACAAGACAGCAGAAGTGAGTGATGCTCCTGTAGGTCCTAGTCTCAGTCCAGAAAGATCTAATACCAACACCCAAAGCTCCCTAGTGCTCCTGGGCAAATTCCTTGTTGGGAAGCTGGTGTAGAGCACCAGGGGTATTAAGCCCAGCTGTATATTCACACTGATTTAAGAAGAGGGCAGACCTTCACATCACATACCCCAAATAACGGGCAACAGAAGTGGCAGTTCACAGATGGCAATAGAGGAGATATCTCAGAAAAAAAAAAAAATTCAGGCTGCAAATGCACTCACACATAAACATTTGGTTTTAATTAACCAGGGATACTGCAGCTTCTACCACTGCTTTAATTTCTACGAGCTCATTTAGCTGGTTGCACCAACTAGAGATCATCTGAGCTCTGCAATGATATGCTTGTCCACACCATTACTTTAGACTTACTCTGGCATAATGCAGGTCAGAATGCGGACCTGCTAAGTTTTATTTAAGCTGTTTCCAGTGGCAGGTTTACAGACATCAAGACAGTTTTATTACAGTACATAAAAAATAAATGAAATATTTAAAGCTCGTATTTTCCATCACCTTTCCTTTGTGCTTACTGATACCACACATTAATAAAAGTGTATCTATCTACACATTGCAGATTTTCCTATATAAATGACAGTGATCATGGTACAGAACCAGCCAGCAAATCTACTGTACCAGCCCCCTTTTCCAGTTTTGACCTTCTTAGTTGTCTTTAGCAAACCATTTAGTCTCTCTGTGTCTTGGCTCTTTTCTATATTAAATGGGAGCCACTGACACCTGTGTGGTCTTCAGAGAAAAAGCCTTCCGAGATGACATGGAAAAGACAATGAATTTAAATTCTTCAGCTTAGAAAAATCTGTGTAACCAGGTAACAGCAGCGATACTGAAAGCACTGACAATGCAGCCCAAATACCTCAGCGTGTCAGACCTGAAAACATCAGCTGCATAGACATCAAGCTGGACAGACTTTTCATTACATTCTCCTGACATTGCACATGAGTCATCACTCTAATATATGGCAGAAAAAGGTCATATATTACAGCTGCCTTCCCTGACGTATTTAAAATGGGTTCATGATTAAACAAGGAGACTAGTCTCAAAGTTTCCAGGTGCACTTTTCTATTTTCTTAGATAACGGTCTATTTCCAGAACAACCATGACAGTCTGGAAAAGGCATGGCATTACATAACCACACTCGGTTATAAATTCAGCAGCTCCTTCCACAAGCAGTACCCAAGCACTACACATCCACAGCCACCCTGCATTTCCACTGCCCACCTCGCAAAGGTGCCACCGACACTGGCTTGCTAGCTCTCACCTGCTGCACAGAGGTTCTTTATCATTTCCAGAAGTATAAATAGGTTTGCTTAAACAAAAGCATGCATATAGGTATTATACCAAGCTATTTAGAAAGACTGAACTATTTGCTTTAAGGAAAGCTGGAAATTACTTAAAAACCTCTGTTGCCTCAAGCCTCTGAACCAGGGTTTTTTTTTTTTCAGTCACCGCAAGTCAAGTGATTCAAGGATGCTTTGAGAACATGGGTAGGAGGGATATATGTTCCTGGCAGGACATCCTGCAGGAACAACAATTTCAGAAAGTCATTTGCCATAGGTTTCTCCCACCTCCATGGAAGATTTTAGTTCTAAAGTACCTAACCTGGCAAGCCTCCCTTTCCCTGCCTTGGCTACAGTAAAAAGCCCCATCTCCTCTGCAGCTGTAAGGCTCCATCCCGCAAGCTGCTCAGCACTAGTACAAACAGCCACACTCCTCCAGTAGGACAGGAAAACTCTCAGACCATAAGAAGAGCCTGTCCTGATCCAGCAAGCTGAAAACCCTTGGGACAGCTGGTCAAATACAGCACTACTGACATGTAAACAGGATATTCTAATTTTGCCTCCTCCACCTCCAGGAAACAGTAACACTAAATGCTATATATGTAGGTATACATGTAGGCTCATTTCCTTCCTATGGATCCAACTGGGTGGGGAAAAAAAAAAAAAGTAAAAATTAGAAAATCAACATGCTGCCAACTTCCACAGCAAAATGAGGCTTCTACAGACCTGGGCAGTCCCATGCGTTCGGCTGCTCTCCACTGCAGACCTAAGTGTTGGTTCTTCCAGGCTTTACTCAGATTGCTGTCTGCTACGATCCTTACAAGAGGATAACTCTGAGCTTCACATAACCACAAAAGGACCAGCGCTCCATTTTCGCTTTCAGTGACTTGCTCTCCAAGGCAGCTGTGGCCAGCCAGCACAGCTCAGACCTGTAGGAGCAGGCAGATCTCTTTTCATTCTATAGCAACCCTTCCACTGAGACAGGCAGCAGCACTGCAGTAGATGAGGCCATGTTCCAATGACTGAATAAAACCCAGCTTTACAACTCTTAGTACTGTATAAAAAGATGCCATACAGCGTAAAGTACTGATGGTTAACTTACATTGGCAGGACTTCTGCTACGTCAGGTATTGTCTGTCTGGATTGCTTTGACTTTTTGCTGGATCAGGTATTGTCAGTTCTGGATCAGGTAACAGCCTGCTCTCCAGCAGCTGGCGTGAACTCTGGGGTGCATGGTCTGTCTGGCTAATTCAACAAAAATGTGAACGTGTACTTGATCCACATCCAATTAGCATCGATGAATGATCCAGAAATGCACAAACATCACACTCAGGATTGTCCCTCTCCCCTGCTTTGTCCCTGTCTCACTCATCTTCACACAAAATGGGAGCAAAAGGGGTATAAAAGGCCAGAAAATTAGGAAAAAAGAGCTAGTTTTCTCAAATGAAAACAGTGGGAAACAGGCATGGTCACACCACTCAACTAAGAAGTATGTGTTGACTCTGCTTATGCACTCAGTTATGCACTGTTTCCCAGCTAGTGATAAACCATCATCCAGAGTTCACAGACTGCATGCCTAGAAACACACTCGGGTTTTTGCCACCCATCTTTTATATTCTCACAGATAGACCAATGGCAGAAGTACCTAGCTTCTCTGCAAAAGCTGGGCACAGAGGGGGAAAAAAAAAAAATAATGTACAAGACACTGATCGGTGAGTTCTCAGAAACGACCTGGCAAAAAAGGCAAACCCCAACTATAATGGGATTTTGGCATCATCTGCTCTTTTTGCAACCTGCTCACTGCACCTACAGCCAAACCCTTGGCCCATAATCTCTACAAAAAAACCTGCAACCACTTAGCCAAAGTGCTAAGCTGCTCCTATTAAAGAACACATGTCCTGCGATAGCACTTGGCACCAAGATGCAAATGGAGAAACGTACTTTGGCCTCAATGGCTAATGTCAAAGGCTATTTGCTTGAGGAGAGAAAGGATTTACCTTTTGAAACAATCCCTGTGCGTAGCACTGGCATCCCAGTGCCTAACGAGTCTTGTCTTCACAAAACAGATGCCAGCAGCTGCCAACCAGCCCTCAGCACTGCAGGACCCAACTGCACATCACAGTAGGCCTGTTCCCAGAACTAGCACTGGGTGTCTTCTCCATAACCGCCCTGCTCACCCATCTTCGTGCCAAGACAGCAAGGCTTCCTCTGTTTAAGCTGAATTTTGGATAAGAAACTCCATTTCTTGTGGAGCTGGATACCAGATTCAAGTCAAAGCAACGAACAAGAGGCAAGATGCTCTTCCCTCCCACTCCTGACACCCCACCACCCAGACATCACTCATTTAGTGATTAACTCATCAGCTCCACCACCCACAGTCAGACAGCAAAGAAGTTGTTGCTAAAAATTTAGCAACACTTACAAAGTTACAACTAAAGCACAGCTGTGGAACAAACTCCTCCAGGACAATTATTTATTTTTTAAAAAAATTACTCTTTCTAGAGACAGCAAAGAAAAACCCCTCAAGAACTGCAAAACCAGCAAAGAGTGAGCAGACAGAAAAGATTAAAGGGTTAGGAAGGTAATTTTCCACTTTGTTAGCTACAGTAAACATTTCCAAATAAATGTGATTTCATGCAATTTATCAGCCAAACCTCCCTTCTCCATTTTGAAAGGTTACATGAAGTGGTGAAATGTTAGTTAATTTATGTCTTAGAGGACCAGCTGAAAAATAACAGAAACGTGTAATCTTCTCATAATTATAAAGTCAACGCTTAACTGATATGAGAAGCCTCTATTCATAGCAGCTAAAAGGAGCATTCATTCCTCTTTACATCATCCCTTCAGTGTTATGTCTTGATGCAATTTTCAACGGCAGGTGAAATCCCTAAAAATTGGAAACTGTGTGAAAAATTTTCCACTATCTGGTTTTAATTAAAATACTCAGCAAAACACAGAGGAGCAATAAAGAGAGGTAACCCTTTCCATCTCAGTTGTGCTGTCTGTTCATCCATTGTTACAGAACCCAGTGGAAATGTCACGTGCAACATCAGTGGTAAATATTTTCCCTACTACTAAAGCAGTGGTTCAGATTAGGATCATGACAAAAGCAATAAAAGATAATTCATATCTGATTAGCATTTATGTGGTAGGTGTTTTGTGGCCTTTTAAGCTTTAGAGGGTCCACCTGAGAAAGTGGGCACCCAAGGGGTACTTCCTATTAGGAAGACCGGATGAGACCTGAGCTGCCCCACAGGCTCACATCACAGCAGTGGGAACTTCCATCTCAACACTGGGTGGGAACTGGCACCTCTCCCACCTAAGACCTACCCACACCAGAAGCTGACACAACCCATTCCCAACCCTCCAGGCCCTGCAGTCACCTCTTTAGACACAGCTCTTGTGGGCAAACTGCCCAGACACTGAGGATACGCAGTGCATGGACAGAGCATGGGGGCACCCAGCTCCCAGGCTGATATCCAGGGCATGCATTCAGCTTCAGTATTCCCATGATCCAAGACAACTGGGTCTGAACACTAGCTCAAGACGCTGATGGCTTTCTTTGCCACAAGGGCACACTGCTGGCTTATGCCCAGTAGGACCCCAGAGCACCCTTCTGCAGAGCTGCTTTCCAGCTAGTGGGCACCCAGCTCATACCGCTGTACAAGGATGTTGTTCCCCAGGTGCAGGACTTTGCACTTCCCTTTGTTGAACTTCATGAGGTTCCTTTTAGCCTGTTTCTCCAACTTGTCAAGGTCCTGCTGAATGACAACACATCCACCTAGTCTATCAACCGCTCCTCCCAGTGTAGTATAATCTGCAAACTTGTTAGAGGTATACTCTGTCCCATCATCCAGGTCATTAATGAAGACGTTAAACAGTACTGACCCCAGTATTAACTTCTGAGGTGCACCACTAATGACTGGCCTCCAACTTGACCTCGTCCTGCTGGTCACAACTCTGAATCCAGCAGCTCCACCATTTTTCAGTCCATCTCACAGTCCACTTACCTAGTTTCTAACCTCATCAGTTAGTCTAGAAGGACATTATGGGCTACGGTATCAAAAGCTTTGCTAAAGCTGAGATCAACAACATCCACTGCTCTCCCCTTATTCACCAAGCTTTTCATCATAAAAGGCTAACCCAGCACCCCTGGCTCCCCATTTTCCCTAGTCTTCCTTTTGCTCATACATTTGCAGAAAGAAGCACTTCTTGACCTTCACATCTTTCACCAGATTCAGCTCCAGGTAAGCCTTGGCTCTCCTGACCCCAACTGTGTATGCTCAGGTAGTGTTTTTATAGTCCTCCCAGGTCACCTGTCCCTGTTTCGACCTCTTATACATTATACATTTCCTTTTCATTTCTTTCTTAGGAGCTCCTTGCTCACCCATGCACGTCTCCTGCCACTCTTGTGGCATGTCAGGGTAGACCATTCCTGAGCTTGGAGACAGCAACCCTTGAAAAATCAGCCAGCTTTCCTGGACCCCTCTTCTTCCTAGCTACTTTACAACTCCTTTAAGTCAGTAAGGTACAGAATTTATATATGTGATATCCAAAGCCAGGACAGTCTAAAGAATGCTCTCCCCTATAGCAAGTACTAGTAGAGACTGGACTTCAGTTTTCAAGTAAAGCTTTCCCTAACTAAATTCACAACATGACATGGGTAAGTAAAGAGCTACCTGTGAATATTTATACATTCAACTCCTACTTAGAGATTTAACTCCCCAGTGGATTCTTTTTAGACTTCCAAATAAGCATAAATGCGTTTCCAAGTCTGACCTTTAATCAAAACATTCAGGATCAGTGTGTAAATCACTCAGTTGGGATTTTCCTTCTCATGTGCTAAATGACTGCAGCACAAACTAATGCAACCGTTCCCTTAACTGCAGCAAAGCCCTTTTGGAATTCTCTCCTTTAACTGTACCCACCAAGAAATAAGTTTGTAAATGTTCCCCCTGTGCTAAAAAAAATGAAACCAATCCACAAAACCTCTCTTTTGAGAACTAGCTAAAAGAATTAGCTTATTTGCTGGGGGTGGAAGGGGTTGGTGTTATTTATTGTTGCCTTTTTTTAAACTACTAGAGCCTTTGTTTCCAGATGAATCTACCCTCTTCTGTAATTAAATCCATGGAAAAAAGGGTAGCTTTTACAAAATCAATGAAGAATCTCTCTATTCTTAACCTCACAGAGACAGTACAGTAAAGTACAGAGTTGATACTGAGCTGGTGCCTACACATCCCTTGCTTCTCCCCCTGATGCCTTTGAGAGATGAAGGATTTTACCGTTTCTGGAGAGAAGCTATTTGTCCATTTTAGAGAAAGAATCATTGTTTATCCTCAATTAAAACAGATCCTGTTTCAATCTAGTACCAGTCACAAAATGTCTTCTCTGGTTGTCTTCCACCGTAGCCAGAGAAATGTCTCTTCAAGCAAAGCAAGAAAAATTAAGTGATCACTACAAACAGTTATCCCCCATTGGTTTTCATTTGATGGGAGTCACAGCTTTTATCTTGCAGTAGTGCCAATGACTCAGGCTGGCAGGAATGGCTCATCCAAGTCTCTGGCAGGCAGAACACAGGATGAACAGGTATCATTTTCCCTGTCTTTCCCTGGATCAACAGACATGCCGTAAAGATGTGTGATATCACGTAAGAGTTAGCCAAGCAACTTAAATCTTGCCTAGAAAGCAAGCTGTGTTCCTCTACAGTACTAGGTTTAAATCTTGGCAGGTATCTTTACCTGCTGAAGTAGGTAATACCTAAGCATCTGTTGACAGCAGAAGGACCTTCAGCTCAGACCTCAAATACTGGGTGCCCCCCAGTCTGCAATCTCTTCTTCCTCTGTACAATACTGCCCAGTGCACTACTTGCTACCATTTCTTAATGACCTGATCCTGGAGCTCTTTAAGAGAAGAAAACTTGAAATATTTTATTCCTTTTTAGGATCAAGCATGTGAACTGTTCTCTTTTCAGATTACACTCCAGCCTGCACAGAACAGAACATTATCTCACCTTCCCCTCCCTCAGGCTTGAAAGTTACTGCCCTGGCCCTAAGCTGCAGGATAAAAACAAACATGCGACTTCATTTGTTATGAAATGGTCACACTTGACCTTGGAGTCAGTCTTACTCTAATGTAGACCCCAAGACAACGCTTACTTTGTTCTCTAAAGTCAGCTGGTGGGTGAGAAACTGCAAGCTGCACAGGCCACCAAAAAATTCAAACAACAATTTGTTTGCAGGCTTATTGAATACTTTTTCTGGATGGCAACTGTTTTTTTTTCAGAATAGTAGTGTAGGAAGAAATGATGTGTGCAGAGATGAGCCTGCACCAGCAGCATACCCAGCACCCAGCTGCTGATCCTTCTTCAGAACAGGAATGTCTACTGTTTAGGGAGATGTTTTTACAGATGATTGCCACCTGGGTGTGTAGTTCTTGTCCTCTGAGAAGGGAAGACTCCCATCAATCTCACTGCAGTTTGGTTGCAGTCCTAATCAAATTTAAAACACATATAAGCAAACCAGAACTTACAACTGAACATTCCCCCACAGTGCCCCTATAATTTGGTTCTGTGCTCAAAATGAAAACAGCTCAAAATACAAAGTCATTTTACAGCCACTTTCAGCTCAGCCCTGGTGCTGGCAGTTCCAAGACCAATGAACGATGCCTTGATATGGCAAAAGCCTGGAAAATGGGGTGGGGGGGAGGGCAGCAGCAAATGCACAGGCCTAAGCTTCATAACAAAGGTGAAATAACTTATCTCTCAAAAATTTAAGCAAATATTGCCACATATTTGCCAGAGCTCTCAGCAGCCCTCCTCTCTTTTTTGAATCAAAGTTCTCTCTTGCATTTTATACGTTGGTTAGTAATATTAATTTAAAAGCTCCCCAAATGCACATGCTGGTGAACTGCCCAGTCGCAGTGGGCACTCCCAGAGTGACTCACCCTCTGAAGAGCCATTCCCACCACCACCGCTGCATGCCTCTTCCTCTCTGCTTTTTAAGTATCACAACAGTGACCAGAGCAGCTACCTCCTTGCAGAAGCCATGGTCTTTGTACAAGCCTGCACAGGCCTTGTATTTGTGGGTTGAGAGGAGACAGGAGTTAAGGCAGGGACAATCCCTAACCAAAAGATCAGAAGAGAGGAGAGAGGAACCCCAACTACTGGGATCAGCAGGTGCACATCACCCTCACCCAAGCATGCAGGCTAGGAGAGCTGGAAGAAGAGACACTTGGATGTAAAAGGGGAAAAGGGAAAAATTCTTCTACCACTTGTTACCCTGACATCTGTGGCTTCAGGTCAAGCTAACATTTCTGCATGGTCATGTGTGCTCAGCAGCAGCCCAGAGCCTACCCTCACCCCACTAGCACTGCTGCTGACCTCCAGTTCCCACAGGTGGGATTCAGCTCCATGCTGAAAGTCCCCAGGCACGACATACAGCACTGCCGCTGGACATGGCAGTCAGGTCCATGAGTCCCCCGCCCTACTCCAACCCAGGCCCAGCAGCCTTCATCAGCCCCTCACTTCTGTCATTCCACCTGCAGAGCAGGGTCAGAAATTCCCATGCTGCCACGCTGTGTGGACCAACCTATTTGGAAACAAAAAGGCTCTATGACAATACTCATTATGCATGAGGTACTTCGTCAGAAAAATGAAATAAAGTACTTTCCCCGGAGCTTGCAATGCACCCTTTTCTCTGACCTTGCAATAATCTAACACTGGGTTTCCAAATTCTGCCAGTCTTTAACCAAGCAAAACACCCAGTAATTTCAAAGGAAGTTCTCCCCACAGGGGAGCCCAAGATTTGGCCTTAAGCTCAGGATCTAGGGTGTTTTGTGTTTTGTTTTTTTTTTTTTTTCTTTTCATGACCTACAGAATAGATGGACACAAGTGAGATGAGGTGCCCAGCCAGAGGCAGGCCACCGCTGCAGCCAGATGGGTCTGAGTTGCTCCCTGCTCCCGCCCGTCATCAATCCCACCCCGCCACAGGGAAACCAGGCAAAGCCCCTGCAAGGTGGGGAGCAGAGGCAACAGCAGTGAAAGGCAGAGCTTCAAGCACTTGGCACACCAAGAAGCCAATTTGCAAGTCTGCACTTGGAGCATCTTCAAAGTATTTTCTTTGTGAATAAATGCAAATCAGCCTCTGGGGATCACCTCTTCTGGGCTGGTTCTTAACCAACCTGAATTCCTCTCAGGCTGAGAAAGCCTTTTCCCAAAAAAGTAACATCAGTTTTCTCCTACACAGCATGCAAGGCTGTTCCAGCCTAACCCAAGCTACCCCTTCTCTTCTCTTCTTTTCCTAATAGGTCAGGAAGGTTTTTCAGGTGTGTTTTTTAAAAGAGCACGGTCTGGCACTCCTGAGTCCTTCCACCCCAAAAACACAAGGGCTCTCTGAAGCTCTAGGGCAACATGGGATTTGGTGAGTGAATCGCCATGCCTCCTCTGCCAGAAACTACAGCAAGGGGCAAACCTCGCCTCGTGCCTGCCCTGTGCTGTGTTCAGAACTCCACACCCAAACCTGCCATGGATTTATTTTTTCCCTCTCCCTGAATTGGGCAGTGACCTGCTTTGCAGGTGTTGCTTGTGCAGCTGCCAGGAAGCCCTGCACCACTCTCCAAGACCACGCAACACCTCCCGGCACAGCCACTCACACCAGCTTTGCACGGGAATGTCTCCCTCAAAACTAACATACAGATAGAAGATTGGAAGATTCTCCTTCTAGGCCAAGCAGAACTGCAAGCTTTTTTCTACTGTTTGTAAAACAGCATCCAAGATAACACCGGATGGCCGCCAAAATTTCAGGAAAAAACACTAAGTATCAATAAACAGGACTTATTGTTTTGCTGCAAAAAAGGCAACCAAAGGAAAAAAAGCGGCAACAGTACCTAGAGTCCCCAGCACTTCATTCACAGCACACACAGCATCAGGGCACTCTTTAAAATCACCTGCAGATGAGCAGCAATGAGTGTCACATGCATCACCCATGTCCATACCTGCTCCTCTGCTCTGTACATCTTCTCCAGGTTTAGGTCTTGATACCTTTAAGTGACTTCTGTTCTGGGCAGAAGACGACAAGGAGAGGAAAAGCAGAGGGTGCAGAACTCCACTTCTGGACACAACCTCTACCCCACCCTGCCAAAATCACATGCATGGAAAAGTCAGGTTCAGTCTCTGGATCTAGCCTCTTCACACCAACACTTCAGCACCTTGAGATGGTGGGATCCCAGCTTCTGTAACAGGGAGCTTTCCTAGGATTCATATGCATCTTCCATAAACCCATCTCATGTGAGCAGCTGGAGCGACTTGGGAACTCAGTGCCAATAGCTAGCTTTCTACAAGCTGAAAGAGGTCGGCAGGACTTAACAGAGCATTATAGCCCACTCTCACACCATTAACTCCACCTGCTCTTTGTTATTTACATCATAATTTGCAGGAAATTGGTGTCTATCTGTCAAGATACCAAGTTCCCAGGCAAATCGCACATCACTTTTACAGCCAAAGCACAAAGCAGCCATATACCCGACAGCTCGATGGCAGACACATCCTGGGAGGTATAGAGTTGGCTAGGAAGACCAGGCAGAGAAACACAGCAAGGGTAAAACACAGATGTGAATTTACTTATTCCCTGATCTCTGTGGTGTAATAAGAACAACTAGAGATGACTCCAAGCTGTCAGAAACAAGTCAAACATGCCCCCATGATCTAAACAGGACTGCCACAAATGAGTGAGGTCTGGATTTATCAGGTAAGTGTTCCATTTTCTAAATAAAACCTAAATTAGTTAATACCTTGTATGAACTGTATTTTGATGTCTTGAGATTTTTTTCCAAGTTAAGTCACTAAAGTCTGCACCTGAGCTGCATGGGTTTTCCACCAGAGCAAGTGCATCGCTTGCTGTGAACCACTGCTGCTTTACAAGGCTGCACCACAGAGGCTCAGCCCTGCTCTAGCCAGGAACAGGTATGAGCCAAGACACTTTCCAAGACCAGCTACTGATGTACACTTCAGAAAATTACTTGCTTATTTCTCAAACCAGCTCAAAATCTGGACTCTTAACACACTTGATTGTTGTGCAGCTCTGTTTTCTATTGAGTGTTTAGATCTGGGAAACATGGCTTTGATTAAAAATGGGCAACCCACCAATTGCAGAGAATTTTCACATAACTGCTTGGCAAAAAAAAGGGCTGCAACAGTTACTAGCCATTCATCGTAACTTCTGCCTTGTCCCCTGAGGGATTACCTGTTTCCCCCATCTACACCTGAGAATTGGGATGCTCAAGGTTAACAGCATGGCAACTGCCACAACATAGAGAGAAACACTGAGATCTCCAACATTTTACCAATTACAGCTCTTTCCACTGCCTGGTATAAACAGTTGTTTTGTCTCAGCTGATGTTGGGCTCCAGTATTCTTTGCTGCTTCTACCTTTTTTAAATAAACCCCACAAAATCAGCATTGTCTTTGAACTAACTTAGTTATGGGGAGGTAGAAGGAGGAGTGACAGGTGAAGAGTCCACAGAGACCATGGGTCTAATCCTGCTGCATTTGACATCAATGACAAGAACAGGGCAGCAGACAGCAGCACATGGCTAGGTTAGCATGCTTTTTTGAGTGGAGGAAGCCATAGGTAAGTGGTAATGTCTATTCACTACCCCTTGCTCAGAACCATTCCTCCAGTGATTATTTTCCAATCACTGAACATCTGGCCCAAACAAATGGGATTTGTAGGAATTTCACACCAGGAACAATGAACACAAAACCAAGATCCTACTCTAACGCTACTGGAGGCAATGTCATATTTGCAAGGCCAGGAAAACAGAATCAAGCCACAGCAGCAGAGACCTCAGCTGTCTCAATTCAGTCAGGTCAGCACTTGATTTATTACAGTAAAGAACAATCATACTTCTCACCTTGTTAGAAGTCCCTTTCTAACAAAGGTTTCCAATCAACTACACCCTGCATGCATGCTGCAGTTTTGCACATGCAAAGCCCATGCACAAAAATGAACCACAAATTACTCGCTTTTAAATTTGGAACATCCACAAACAACTGCTTGGCCCTGTGTTTCAGGTTCAACAACGCACCACAACGACCCAACCAGGGACCCACATCCACGACTGGCCTTACCCAATGCTCCCCAAAACCCCACAGGCTGGGACTGCCAGCACAGATGTAACATTGAAGGACATGGAGGAAGTGCAGCACAACCACCCAACTTCCAGCCCAGGAGCTTTATTCATGGGATTCCAGTTCCCTGCACTGCATACACTTGAGGACAAGCTCACGGCACAGGAAAAAGGTTTATGCAACGACTGCCAGAACAAAAGGGTATTTCCCATGCCTGGGAGAGGCCACAGGGTCTCCACGGACCGCAGCAAATACGATCCAAGTGAGCTGAAGCATCTAAATATGCACAACAGTCAAAGTGCATTTAGGAGTGGCTTTTCGTTTCTCTTTATTTTAACTTTGAAATTTTCTAATTTTTTCAAGTGGCCACATTAAAAGAGAAAAAACATCTTGTTTTCACTTTCCAGAAGTTCTGCGGTGTCGCAAGTAAAACAGTTTACCAATTAAATAAATGTTTGGATGGCCACGAAAACATCCGAGAGCCCCCAGCCGTTCTTCCACAATAGCTATCTACTTTTCACAAAAACTATGAACATACTCTGAACTGAAATGAGCCTTGTTCAGCAAAATTCTTAAAAAAGCAATGGTATATATATAGTCAGACATGACCCTTTTGTAACCTGTTAAATGCCTCTTCATTGTCCATTTGACCCACTCCCTGGCTATTTCATGACAATATATGTTATTAATTCTATACGTTTGCAAACTGCCTTCCCTGCACTTTTCCCCATATTCACAGATACACACTAACTCTCACAGCAAGCTAGATGTGTTTCAGTACTACTGCCTGCAATTACAGATTTTAGAATTAACCATCTCCCCCAAATCTAGCCTTAAGTATTTGTGTTGTTATTCCAACCCGATCACATCCCTCTAAGTCATTTGACTTCTCACCCCTGGTACTTGGAGGAAGGCAATTCTATTAGGTACCTCAGCTCTCAAACACTCATCAATGGGAGAAACTCTAAGCATGCTTGCAGTGCACCCATTGGCAGACCCCCACACCAGCCCAACCCTGACAGGCACCAACCAAATCAGCCCACTATACCCCTTCTTCCAAGTCACACAGTAGCTGCCACTGTTGCCCCCTTCTCTCAGCAGCAGGGAGGGTCAGGGCTTGCAGCCACGCTGGGTGAGACAACGGCTGAGCTGCACTTGTCAGCACACGTGCACCACTACAACCCCAGCAATACAGGAACGTAAGAGGTTTAAACCCAAGTGCCTACAGGTTTTCGTGAAAAACCTGCCAAGAGGAACTTTTCCAGCATCTCAAATTTGGAAATGGGTGTCACTAGCAATAAATCCTTACCCCCAGCTGAGTCCCCCTGTTTAAGCTCTTACATGTTTTATATGCACAGTAGTTCCCAGCTGAGCATTAAATGAGTGTTTGTGCTCTGGGGTGCTGCTGTTTTTCCTTAATGAGTCATAGGCCTTTTCTTAAAAGTTTGCTGGAATACATAAATGTGACATTAGAGATTTAGTAAAACTGCTCCAAAAAACAAGGAATGAAGTTTCAGATAATGTGAGATACTCCAGCTGGAAGAGATATATGACTTGCTTGGCCATTCTCTTGTGCTCCTCTGTCTCACAGCACAGTAACAAATAAGGTTATGCTGATAGGGAGTTAACACAACGAGGTTAACAGAAAGAGATAACACATAGCACACAACAGAAATATCTGCTCCAATATAGAAAAAAGGGACAAAATACACTTCCACAGACAGCACCCACACAGGCACAGTGAAAAATTGCATAAAAATCCAGCCAAACATTGACATTTATTGGTTGATCATTAGCACATCTGCTAATTTTTTTAAAAGCTGAAGGCTGGTCCTGCTCCCAAACAAGCTAACAGGAATCCTGCTGCCAGCCTCGGGAGCCGTCACACCCCTGGAGCATCTCCAAGCAATGCCACATCACAGCCCCAGGTACCTCCATCCTGTCAGGACTTGAACCTCTCAGGCAGTTGAATGCAGGCCTCCAAAACAAGCCTCTTTAAGCTTGCAATAAAACTTATGACCACCATGCATTTCTTCCTTTTTGCTGCTTCAGTTTTACCTTATATCATACATTTCCAGCCCTGTCAGAGAGGAGGCACTTTGTCCAGTGTGCTGCTTTTGGCTGGGACAGAGTTAATTTTCTTCACAGTAGCTGGTAGGGGGCTATGTTTTGGATTTGTGCTGGAAATGGTGTTGATAACACAGGGGTGTTTTCCTTACTGCTGAGGAGTGCTTACACAGAGCCAAGGCCTTTTCTGCTTCTCACCTCACCCCACTAGCGAGCAGACTGGGGGAAGCACAAGAAGTCAGGAGGGGACACAGCTGGGACAGCTGACCCCAACTGACCAAAGGGATATTCCATACCATATGTTGTCATACTCAGCATATAAAGCTGGGGGAAGAAGGAAGCGAGGAATGTTTGCAGTGATGGTGTTTTGTCTTCCCAAGTAACCTGGAGATGGCTGAACACCTGCTTGCTGATGGGAAGTAGTGAATGAATTCCTTGGTTTGCTTTGCTTGCGTGCATGGCTTCTGCTTTACTTATTAAACTGTCTTTATCTCAAACCAGGAGTTTTCTCACTTTTACTCTTCTGATTCTCTCCCCCATACCACTGGCAGTGGGGGGGGAAAGTAAGCAAGCAGCTGTGTGCGGCTTAGTTGCTGGCTGGGGTTAAACCACAACATCCAGGATGGGCATAAAAATCAAACACCACACTATACTCTAAAAGACACCTAGATTCTCCAGCCACAGAATTAAGAAATTATTTTGGACGCAACTAGTGCCGACAGCAGAACCACTCCACTCTGGCAGGCTGCGAGACCAAGCACTTTTGAGATACCACAGGAGTGGCTGCACCTCCTCTCCCACCAGTGGGGCAGGGTACCCCAACAAGAACAGCTGCCCAAGCACCTGGCTGGCAGGCAGCTGTCGCCAGACAGCACCACAGGATTACATCCTCTGCCAGTGCCCGAGCTGGGTCCGGGACAAAGGAGACACACTCCCCACCCCACCCCCCACCTACCCCACCCCCGATGCCGTGGGGATCCAGCACTGCTGAGGAAAACCCCAGACTGTAACTCTGCCAATGTACTGTAAAGCACTGTCTTGTGGTAGCTTTTGGGACACATGATGTAGGTAGGAGACCAAACCCAGAGCTTCCTAAATTTCTTCAAAAATTTTCTGGTTTTAGTAAAACTGTTTGGCTTATCCCTGCTGTTTTTTTTTCTTTCTATTGATGAATAACCCTTTTAAAGAGCTGAAAATTACTTTACCAGATTTTTTCTTTTAATAGCCATTTTAGTATTTCTCTTGCTTTGAGAAGGCTTCTAAACATCCAATATCCACATGGCTGTAACAGAGACATTTATATCCTAATTTGTTAACCACAGATATTAACGATTTCAGCCTAGACTGGTATCTTTGCTGCTGCCACCAAGCCATCAGCAGGAATACACAAAGTTGTATCATTTACACATTTCGAATGTAAAAATGATAGAACTTCCAAGAAATTTTCCACTAAGGAGCATCAACTTTAATCATGTAACTACAGCTATTTTGACAGTTACCTGTTCCTTCACAACAAGGTCACATTTCTACTCTGCAAAACAGCAGCCGCAGAATCCATTAAACAATTTACTCCCAATTCACATGCCACCGTGTAGAAGTTTCCAGTGCACGACTTAATATCAAATTGGGACATTCGCACACATAAATCTTTGTGGAGGATCAGGCACAGAGGCTAAACAGCTGCCAATACAAGTTAAACTCTGCTGAAGGAACAATTTTTTACTTTGAATCTTGCTTAGCATTTCTCCCTGATGCCCTAAGAAGGCCTACCTGATTGGGTTTTGGCAGTGGAGATAGGGGGAAGGGTGTGTTTTAAAGCCTGATGTTACTTCCGGGAATTTGAGAGCCTTTTCCTTGAGGAATGCAATACAGACCTGGCTTGAAGCTTGTGACAGAACCCTAAAAAATGAGCAGATCTAATGAATTGCTCAGTGTTGCACACAGCGGCCCCGTGGCTCTGCAATCACGAGGGGCACAGCATGCTCCAAACCAAACTGCAACACAGGCTCCACTCAGCCCTTGCAAACCCGTATCCCTTCCACAAGGATATGGACTCTTTGAAACAGGTGAAAAGAAACTTCCTTCTCCTCATGCATTTTGCATGTGAACAATTCCCTTTACTTCAGATCTGTAGAGCTGGGTAACTTGTCCCTTCCCTCCACCTTGGCACATTGCTGCATCACCCTGTGGCTAAAAAGCAACCAGGTAAGACATTCACAGGAGTACGCACACAGGTACACTTCCCAAACCGTAAGGCAGCAGGAAAGAGTTAAAATTAAATGAGGAGTTACTACACCACAGCAGTGCATATGCCTATGTCAACTCTTGTATTATACATCCAAACCACTGTATCGGAAACCTCACCTGTGGTAGCCCTAATAAAACATGGCAGTTCTCTGGAAGTCACCATCCCTCTCCGCACGCAGTGCTTTTACAACAATGCAGAGAGAGTACCCAAGAGTAAAAGCAAACAACAAAAGCAAAAAACATTTGCCATCACATAACACCCCTATTCACAGTCAAGTTTCCTGCAACTGAAGGTAAAAAAGCAGTTGTCCCTATAACACATGTTTCTCTGCAAGTTATAGTCCCCCAAATTTCCACTTAATGTTAATTGTACATGTTACATGCATCCACTACTTAATAAAATATAAACACACTTGTATTCCACATCTCCCCTCCTGTTATTACATATGACATGGTTTATCACTTCCCAACTTCAGGGAGACTCACAAGCATGTGCATGACTAGCAGGGACTGCAAGAAGTCATCTAAGACCACTCCCACATCCTTCATAGGGCATTTCATACCATAGACTAAAGGAGACTTTTCCCCAGCTCTGTTGACTTGTGTCATCACACTTATTTTTTCCATCCTCTTCATTGTCTTGAAATCTTTCTACATTCTCTCCCCCCACCTTCCTACTCCTTCCTCCCTTTGCACAACCCTCCAGCTTTTCCCTATTGCTATTTACCATTATTTTCTTGACTCACTCAGCCCATCATTCACTCTCTTTCCCTCTCCTTGACTCTCGCGCACCCAGGCACATGCAGCAGCGCCATTCACTCTCCCCTTCATGCAGTCTGCATTGCCTGTTGTCTCAGTGTAGGATCAGTGACAGGAGGGCAGGCTCCTGCCAGCTGCAAGCCACCAGGATGCTGCTAATTCACATGTACCCCAGCATCTCTTCTTACACCTTCCTAGTGAACACACCCTGCCCTTGTCTGACCCTGGTTTTGAGGGCTTTCTTGCATTTTGGCTAAAAAAGCCTGACCACTCTCCAATCAGTTTCAGCAATGTGTTTTCCAGCTGCAACTGGGAGATTAGCAACATCTGTAATTGGGATATTAGCAAAAACAAACTCTAAAGTACATGACCTGTTTGAACACTTCAGGAGACCACACCATGTAGTTTACTTCTATTTAGATGTTTGCCTATTAAAGGCTCAAATCCAGCAGAAAAGAAATATTTTTTCACAGGACAGCCTCAACTGCCAAAGCTGAAGAATCTCAGCTGTTTATGAAAGCTGAATGGATTTCTAGGCTCAGATATAGAAATATAAAGTAATTCCCAAACAACATATCTGCTTATTTCCAAAAACAGTATGATGTATCAACCATTACCTCTATTTTGATGGAAATAGGAAAGATCTAATATTCCACAAAGAAAGCTTCAGAAAATCCTAACACAGAAAACAACACTTCAGCAAATATCTCAAGCGTTCTGGTCACCAACTGCAAGCTCACCTAAATTTCATTCACGTTTTCAAATTTCATCTTTAAGCAATACAACTTCTAGGCACTTACCATTGTTACCCATCTTAATTTTGATGTCACTTGTATAGACACCCTTCTGTTACAACCTGCACACACAAAGAAACATGAACGTACAACTCTGAACTCACAAGCACATTGTAGGGCCCAAGAGCCAATCCTGCAACACCAGCAGGATTTCTCAATGCAAAGAAACAGGTTCGCATGGATGACTATGTACGTAAAGGGCAGAAAGGGCCTGGATGTGTCTAGGGATCTATTTCTTCCCTTGATCTACCTACCAGGCCAAAGGCTTTTCAAGAGGATGTTATCAGCATTTCTTTGTGGTGCTCCAAAAAACATCTGCTGGTACTACTAGGTGGCTTTCTGGAAAATCCAGGAGCTCTCAAAAGTTAAGCCTGCTTGCCAGGGTAAGAACGGGCTTTTGCTAGACAGATGACTACAGTTATTAACAGAACCCAGACTTTGTGTCTCATTCCGAGACATCAAGCAACCCTTGCTTTGCTTGGTAAACCTCCTAGAAAGGACTGAGAAAGGGGCCGTTTCCCTCAGCGTGGAGAAGGGTCAGACAAAGGTGTCTATGGAAGACAAGAACGGTGACAGCTCTCTGACAGGACTGCTTGTTTCTCACTGAGGAGTAGCATATGTGGTATGAACTTGCTGTATTCTGCGTATCAGATGCCAGAGATATGGGTTGAGATGGCAGCAGGGGGTGGGGAAGACACTCCATGTGCAGAGATGGGGAAAAGCACCTTCACAACAGACAGTGCACAGGGGTGTTGAAGGATGCCAGCAAGACTGTAAACTTGCTTGTCTCTCTAGACTTTGCACAGGTAGGAAGCAACCCGCACTCCCCCCACCTCCCTAGTCTCAAAGGTGCCTTTTCCATCTCCCCTTTAGTTCAAGACGATGAGACAATTATGTCACTTCTTGCACTAGATCCCACCATCCTGACCAAGATGGGCAGATGGCCCTCGTTGTGCAGTAGCTGCAGCACAGCAGGGGCTGCCAGGAACGCGCAATTGCTGCCTGCACCCCTCTGCCGACTCTCCTTCCATTTCTGACAACACATGAGTGGAGCCACAGGACATAGAGACATCTTGTTCAAAAACAACTAAATCAGCCTGACTGTTCAACACAATGACATTACCCTCCCCGGTAGATGACAAGCCGTAGGTTTACAGTCAGTCCCAAAAGGGCTGTTCAACTTAGATGGGCATGCCAAAATCCAATTTTTTCCTTAAACTGTCTTTTTCAACACCTAGACATCAGACTGAAGAATTCTGCAAAGTAAATAGAATTTAAGACAGCACCTCAGCTGATGACTTTCCAACACCCGCAAATGTCCTGTTGACACCTCAGGATGCACATTCAATTTAAAACATCCCTGAAACAACTTTGACCATTCACCTCATCACATACAAATGCTCAGCTTAGAACAGTTATGAAAGTGAGTGAAAGTACTTTTTTATTACCTCTCTTCTCAGCATCTGCCACTAAACTGAGCATGTTTACTAAACTGTCAGTACCTTGACACGAGACAGACAGGGTTCTCGGAGGGTTCAGGATGAAGCAGTTTGGGCAGGGGTTGCACAGGAAGTAGCTACAAGGGAACGAAGTCTCACAGCTTTACCCAATCCAACTGCATGTCGCTGACAAAGGAATAATCTCAGCCTCCCGGAGCCCTCTGTCTGCACCCTCTCCCTTGGGTCAGGCTCCAGCCACCTCATCGACAGGGATGAACTGGAACAGCTCACCAATCCAGCCCAAAACAACCCTCCCTCTCCCCTTCCTTCTCTACAGACTTCATTTTCTGTAAGATCAGTGAGCACATGTGGCTGCAACGTGCTGGTGGTAGCACTTGAAGTGGCAGGGTGCTACCTCTCAGCTGTGCAACTGGGGGTAGGACAGATGCAGAGGGCTCCTTTTGTGGCACTGTCATCTTCAGTCAGATTAAACCAACTGCGGAAGGGCGTTTTTGTTCTCTCTACAGATGCACTGAAGCCTGCCAGAAGAAAGGGGCGGATGGAGAAGGTGAGGCAGTAAAGCAAAGCTGCCAGCACAGCTGCTCAGAGCCGTTCATACCAGCATGGGCAAAGACAGCTGTCAGTCCCCTACACCTACTGGCTTGCCCACTGCTTGGCTCCCCCAGAGCCTCTCCAATGCTCAGATCCGGCACATGTCCTCTCCATCATGTATTTATCTGCCCTGAAGCAGAGCAGCCAGGGACTGCCAGCACAAGCACAGTTAAAGGAACACTCAGACAAACTGACCAACAAACAGAATGAAGGCACAGTAGTGTTGTTCCACCTCTAAACAGGACTGGTTAGTCACACTGCTCAAAATTTTTTTTTGGGGGGTGGGGCAGGGGACAACAACAGAACACAGTAAAATTACCAGTGTTCTCATATAAGCATTTACTCACTAGACAATTGATCTCATCTAATTAAGGAGCATTAAATCATCTCCTCTGTTCCCTCTACCTTGACAGACTATTGGCTCAACACTTCCGTTCTTCACAGGCATCACAGAACACCCCACAACTGCCTTCAGAGTGTGCCAGATGCCAGCATTAAGGGAGTGAATGCATAAGCAAAGACTTCAGCTGTAGTATGTGCAAGCTGCTACACAAATCAATGCATTTCTCCTTGCTTTTATTAGTGTTCCTCAAGACCCTCTCAGGTAAGTCAAACTAAATAGCAGACTTCTCCCCATCCTGTTCTTGCTCTCCTGGTCTCTGACCCATCAGCCTGTGGGCATTCCTGCCAACCCCTCATGCGCTTGCTCAGCCAAAGCTCAGCATTTGCCTCCACAGATGACCTGAACCAGAAATGCAGAATCAAGCCCATCAAGATTTATCAAAATCTCAACAACTCACAGAAGTCAACTTTCTCATTGAAAGCACCCCAGTTTTCTGGGCTTCATCTGCTTCCAGGGTGCGAGTCACAGCAGCACGTCTTTGTGCAGCTACAACAAATACCTACAGAGCAGCTGGTACATATGCTCTCTAGGCATTAAGGCACAAGCTTACTGCTGATCCTACATAGGACGCATCTGCCAAGGTTTAGGGCATGCTGCAACACATTGCTACCGAATATACCTGCAAGTGGTAATACTCACAACAGGCGAATTCTTTATAAGAAAAACCCACCCACAACCCAGATTCCCCAGGTCTGCTCCCAGAGTCCCAGATACACACCCACCTTCCCTGGCCACTGGAAACCCCTCTCAGAGGCTCAGGACAGCTATAATTTGTTTCTTACTCTGAACGCATCTTATTTCTCAATCTCTCACTGTATACCACAGAAGTTTTGAAGATAACATTTCCTGCAGTTAGTGTGTTTACAAGCCCTCCCATCCAGCTTCTGCACATACTCAGAAGTGAACCATTACTGTCCTCAGCTGGAGTCACTCAGCTGGTGAGGAATACCACACCAGGTGCCAGACCCCACAAAAGATGCGGTGGATAACCATCACCTTTCTTATCAGCCCCACACAGGATGGAGGGAGGCAGTAAGCACTGCCTTCAGCTTCCTTTGTCTGGGCACAAGAGCTTATAGAAACTATGCTACTGCAGTTCACAAAGTTTTTACTAGTAGGAGAGGATACCACTCGCTTAGCTACCTCTGCTGATCAGCCCAGGCCTGTCTCACTACAAGCGTCTCGCAGATGCTTGCAAGGAGCCCTGCAACTCCTCCCTTCCATGCAGAGCGCACTAATGCTACGCCAAAAACAGTTTGAATCCTTTTGTTTAAATCAGTGACCAAGGTAATGCATGTTTCCATCCTCAGCAACGCTCACGTCAGAAATCACACACCACCAGGGAGCCTCTCCCCCATGCCCAGGCAGCACACAAAGGAGCAGAGATAACTAACTGTCCCCTCAAACAACACGGATGGGAGCTGGCTCATCCACAGCCACTCATCTTCCTAGGCCTCCTTCTTCTTCCTCTGCCAGGAGCTCTTACGCCCCTACATGAGAGCCCTCACCCCTCATTCAAGCAGGGGACAAACAGCTCCAATGGCTGCCCGGGAGGAGGTCCAGCAGTCACCCGGCTCATCTGCAGTTCCCAGCGCAGGAGAAACAGGACGGTATTTGCACACTCCAGGATCATCTTTCAAAGGCATTTTGGCCTTTTTCACCCAGTACAAAGCAAGAAAGACAGGGGAGCTTAATCCTAACTAGCCCAACTACAAAACGTGTTCACTCATTTCAAGAAGTTACTTTTGTTCCATAAAGTAGCAACAAAAAATTCAGGAGATAACCAACAGGCTGATTTAGCCCCAGGGACAACATAGACGTCCATGAGCCTTGTGTGCTGAGTGGACCCTGCAAGGCCTTGCAGGGCAGAAACAATGCTGGGCTCCCACAGGCAATCTGAACTACCACAAAGATGTTACTGAATGCACAAGGCACTAAAAATTGCTTCACCAGCCACACTCATCATCTAGAAAAGTTATCACAGACAGCCTGAGAGCATAATCGCAAACGCCACAGCCTCAGAGATGCTGGAGGTTATTGGTGAAGCTTCAGCAGCCCAAGAGGAAGGGAGGCAAACAGGAGTCACTGTAAGCCCCAAAAGCACAAACAGCTTCTGTAGTAACACCTCAGACAAGTCTCCCATCCGCACATGGAAGGGGAAGCGCCACACATCCTGGCGGGATGGACGGATGGGAGGAACAGACGGGAGAGAGATCAAACACCAGGAATGAGCTATGCTTCGAGCACTTCTGACACCAGTTAGACAGCATTTGTGGCAATATGGGACTTCAGCAGGTACCTGGTCCAGAGCATCGCACACTCGCCTTCTCCACAGCCAAACCCACCCGGCTCCGGGCAGGCCCTGCACACCACCACCCTTCAGCCACTCTTCCCCTCCAGCCCCGCGGCTGCCCGCACCGCACACCCCGGCGGCTCACTCACCGAAGTACTCCTTCTTCATGTGCATCTCCAGCTCCTTCTCCAGCTCCAGCGTCAGCGCCTCCAGCCGCCTCTCCGCCTGGCTGGGGCCGCTCTCCCGGCACGGCGTCACCTGGTAGGGGAGCTTGAATTTGGGGGCCGAAGCGGAGCCTTTGGTCGGGCTGTAGGCGTAGGGGGGCGCCGCCTCGGGGGCGGCGGCCGGGTGCTGCTGGTCGTGCCGCGGCGGGGACTGGGCATGGATCTTGTGGTAGACGTCCCCCAGCTCGGGCACGGCGCCGTCCTCCTGCAGGCCGGGCCCCAGCAGGGAGGAGCGGGGCGAGGGCAGCTGCAGCTCGGGGTAGGCGCTCATGGAGCCGCGGGAGCTCCGCGAGCTCTGGCTGGAGATGCTGGAGCGGGGGCTGACCACGGCGGCGCCCGCCGCGCCGCGGCCCTCGGGGCCGCAGAGGCTGGAGCGGGGGCTGGCCAGGGCGAGCCCGGCGCCGCCCGCCCCCTCCGGCTCGGCGCTGCCCGGCGGGCCGTACCTGGAGTCCGAGTAGCTGGAGCGGGGGCTGGTGGTGCAGGAGTACTGGCTGGCAGTGCTGGAGCGGGGGCTGGCGTGGCGCTGGTCGTAGCCCATGCTGATGCCGCTGGTGCGGTTGCTACTGGGCTTGCTGCCGCCGCCGTCGTAGCTGGTGAGGCTGGCGCGGGGGCTGGAGTGCTTGCTGGTGTCGCTGGCCGTGCTGGCGTAGCTGGAGCGGGGGCTGAGGGCGGCGCCGTCGTACTGCACCAGGCTGGCGCGGGGACTGCCGTACTTCTCCTGGCCGGGCACCACCAGGCTGGAGCGGGGGCTGGAGAACTTCTCGTAGGGCAGCGCGGCCGCGCCGCCCAGGCTGGAGCGCGGGCTGGAGAACTTGCCGTGCTCGCCTACGGGGCCCGGCGAGGAGGCGGCCAGGCTGGCCCGCGGGCTGGCGGCACCGTACTTGCCCTCCGGGCCGCCGGGCGCCCGCCCGCCGCCCTTGGCCACGTAGCCGCCCTCGTAAGCGCTGCCCGCCGCGTAGCGGTAGCCCTCGGCCGAGTAGCGCTTGCCCTTGTCGGCGAAGCCGCTGTAGCAGGGCAGCGCCACCTCGGAGCGGGTGCACAGCCCCTCCTCGCAGCACGGCTCGGCGGCGGCGCGGCCGTGGGCGGCGCGGAGCGGGGCGGCCGGCGCCGCGGCCGGGTAGGCTTTGCCGCAGGGGGCGGCGGCGGGGAAGGCTTCGGCGGGCGGCGGCGCCGCGGCCGTGCCGTTCATCTTCCGGCCCCGCTGCTCCGCCGTCATGTGGGCGGCGATGACCCGCTTGGTCTCCTCCAGGT
>JAVKLA010000088.1:33415369-33434778 GCA_034782735.1 Sagittarius serpentarius
CGCTGGAATGTAGTTAATGCCGGAGCCAAACAATGATTTTCACCGAGTCAGTCAGGGAGAGGGCGGCCGCGGCGCTGCTCGGCCGCGGGGTCGGCAGCTCCCCTCCGCGCCGCCCGCTCTCCTCCTCGGCCGACGCTCACCGAGCCTTGCCTGGGGCTGCTTGGCGGGCGGGCGGTGCCGCTTCTCGCCGCGGACCGGGAGGCGGCGAGGCTGTCACCGCGCCCCGGGCCGCCGCCGGGCGGGAAGCCGGGGTTCGGCGGAGCGCCCTGAGGGAAGCCCTGCACGAAGGGGGTCTGTCAGGGAGGGCGGCGTTCAGCACCCGCCCGGGGTTCCCGCCTTCCCGAGGGGCTCCGCCGCTCTCGCCCCTGACTGGAACTTTCCGCCGGGACCCGCGGCCTCGTCCCGCCGCGGGAAGGGGGCAGCTCGCGCCCGCCCTCCTGCCGGGGCTGCGGCTGGGGAGCGCCAAGTAAAATAACCGACGTCTCGGTGGTGGCTGCGGGGACGGGGGTTACGGCATCAGCCCCGCTGCTGCGAATGGCTCACACCTGTGCAAAATCCCCAGAACTGGCCAGGTGACTCTGCTGAAAGGACCTGTGCTTTAGCATGGCAGCTGATAATCATTTGCAGTTATTTATTTAGCCTTTAAAGAAAAGGTAGTACTAAGGCGTATGATAAACATATTGTGGCCTACAGCAATCTATGAATTGACACAAGTTTAAAAAAGCATGCTACTGTCTGTGTAACTTTGCAAGAGCTTCATCTGTTGATCTGGTAACAAACAAGACCCAGCACTGCTTGCCACTTACGTATGTACACATGAAAAAGGCTGTCAGAAAACAACACCCCCGAAATAGCTACTGAACTGAGACCTCCCATACTAAATCATAGCCTACGGTTAATTTTTTTTTTTTTGCAACTAAGCTGCAAACGCATGACGATCATTTGTGTTGATGGCAGAAAGGCTGACAAAGCCCTAACAATAGGTACCTGAGTGGTGTCCCTACACTGCTAGGTGCTGAGAGAAATATGTTGCAAGTTTGAGCTGTATGCACTCTGTTGTGCCAAGAACATTTTATCCTGTTATCATACCTAATTAAACATTAAAAGCAACTGTGTACTCAAAAATGTCCCCAGCTGTGGAGGGCAATTGATTGGCAATGTTGTTTGTGTGTGCAGGAGTGGCAAGCAAAAAAAAATAAATCCGACAAACCATGTAAATGTGAAGAGCACAACCTGAAAAGCAGATCTGTTAGACATGGGAGAGGTAGTCCACTGTCAATGTGAACATACGTGTGCAAATACAAGCAATCTTGGGAGTCAAGGGCTCTTTTCTAGTATGTGTTCACATCTTAACAGTTTTTGCTGATCTCCTAGACAAGCTGTTACCATGTGCTTCTGCAGCTTACTGCTTGTTCTTACTACTACATTTCCCCTCCAGTCTGCAGGTATGTGATGGTCGAAAGCGCCTCTTGTAGTTGCGCGTCCTGGTGTACGCCATTGCCGCTCCAACTAATGCAGCACAGGCCCTCAGCATCAGCAGCAAAAGCTTCCCAGCAAATGTGCTACAGCACTGAGGGGGATCAAAGCAGCAGTTAAGTCCCTGTCCCATCCAAGCCTTGGACTTTCTGGTAAAGCTGTCAGCAAAGACACAAACTGTGCTATTAGCCATGTAGCATGGACACATACCCACAAAGAAGAAAGAGAAGTTCCTTTCACAGAGCACATGGAAGTCACCATGAACTTGAGCCCTCATCTACCCCACCTGGGACTCCTTGCACAAAGTTTGTTTAGGGCAGCGGGCGTCTCAGGAGCTGCTGCCTTCAACTGTGCCGGCGCAGAGCTCCTTCTTCAATTGTTCCTGGGGCCTGTACTAGGATGTTCTATCCCGTTACTGAGTTTGAACTGCTTACTGCCAATTTTTATAAGGTTGTCTTCCTGAGAAACTAGGAGAGGCTCATGGACAACCTGGGAACTTGGTCCGTAAGAGCATATGTTAAGAAAAATTAATATAAGTTTGTTTTTTTTTTTAAAAACTTTACAACATTAGGTAACTTCTCTATTAATCTAACAGAGTGGGTAGGACATACTGGGAGGCCCTGCCTCTGTGCTCGTGCAAGGAAGCACTTTGAGCAGCTGTCTTTACAGTAGGAACTGCAGAGCTGATGCTGTGTGAAGTCAGAAGCGTAAGCTACAGCAGGAGCTTGTCCTTCTGTAGCTCTGTCCTTCTGAGCCACAACTCTGCCCTTGTTCCACCTTCTGAGGAAGCACAGTTCTATACTGCTTCTGCTGCTAGCAGGTAGTAAATTTCTACAGTAAGCCTCTTGGTACGTAAGCCGTTAAAAGTATGTGCTTTGTCAAGTATGAACTCATTGGAAAAACATACTGGGGACTGAGAGAATCTGGAGAATCTAAGGAAACATCCCTTTTTAGTAAGCAGTGTGGATCAAATGATAAAAATGACTTACTTTTACTGTTGAAAGCTTATGTTCAGTAAGTAAAACCTCAAAGCCAGGCCCAGCTGCAGCCCTGGGCCAGAGTATCTCTACATTGTATTCCCATCTCAGCCCTGCCGCAGGGACAACACTACAGACCCGCTCTTCACCAGTAGATCATACTTCTGTCATACACATAATGACATAACATTTATCCACGTTATAGCCACAGATGTAGCCCACATGAGTGAAATCAATATGTTTGCAGTGGTACATAGTACACTCGAGCACTGCTGTACTTCTCATAGAGGACCATATGTACTGGGCTGTGCAAACAAAAAGTGTAGAGTTAAAGCTGCTGTTGCTGTAATAAGTACTCCCATCATTCTCCTTACTGTTATATACAAGAAAACCCAAAGTATTGTGCAATTACAGCTTGACAATCCTGATGTGGTTTTCTCCCAACTTAATTTTAAATATACTTGCTTAATTTTAATAACTAGCAGTAAAATATATATATTGCAAAAAGACTTGCACTTCTGCAACTGAGAGCACAAGAGCTATCACAGAGTATTATAAAAGCTGAACTTAATTTCTTAATTTGGTGTGGTAATCCTTACGCTTGATTTTAAGTTATACCAGTAAATCAGATATTAAGGAAAGCCAGCTGGTTCTGTTAAATAAACTCCTTTGTCTAAGACTTAAAGGGAGCAAAAAAGCCAGGTGGAGTTATTGATCTGTGAATATCAGCTGGCAGGGCCTCACAGGCAGTGCACTCCTGTTTCTTCTAATTGCCAGTGCCTTCAAGAAAATGCTGCCCAAGCCAACGGGCAGGGAGACCTGATGGTCTGTTGGGGATTTTGTCTCCCTGAGTTGCAGTTTATTACCAACAAAGCAGAGAATCTGTAAATGTAAGAATTCATGGGTGAAACCTTAGCCCTATTGAAGACAATAGAAAAAAATCTCACTGACTTGTGTTGCGGTGTATGTTATATCAGGCGTGGTTTTACTGACACGATACAGGGGGAATTCTTTGTCTCACTTCATCAATTTAACAATTTGAAGCTGCTCCACAGATTTGCTTACTGAATTGGATGCTACCTGATTTTTTGTAATTTCCCTCCTTGTCTCCAACATTAAGAAAACAATGAAATTATGTCTTGAAGTCCACAAGATAAATAAGACTTATTATTACTCGGGGATTTACTGTTCTGATTTCCAATTTTAAAATTGATTGATTTCTTCATGAGGAATGTAATGATGATTCTTTTTCTCTGGTCTGTTTTAAGCCTGATTAAAGAAAAACAGAACATAACACCCAAAAACTTGTGAAATTCATACAAAAACTATGCTGAGGAATGTTTTTATTTTGGGAGGAGGGGACTGAAGTTTTTATTTTCTTTGAAGTGGTAGCTGTATTGTGTTTTATATTGCTTTGTTTTGCTTGTTTGGGTCCTGTATGTTAATGTGTATTGTGATAACTTTAAGTATAAGCTTTTTGGAATATGAAGTTTGGATATTAATCTGTATTTGGACTTGGGTGATTTGTTTGCAAATCACCTTGCTCTGATGTTTTTAAAAAATAGTCATTCGCAGTTGATCACAGCTTTTAAAAACTGAAATTATTGAATGTGTTTTAGGGCACCATCTTCTGGCAGACAGAACACATTGTATTTGAATAGCTACCTTTGCTAGGCACAACTATTTAAAATATTTTTGACTAACACTACTCTGCAGGCTTACAGGTCATTTCTCATTCTAAATCTGCAATAAAACACTATTTAACATTTTTTACATTCTTCTTATTCATTGCAAGTGCAGCTATTCACTGTGCTGCACAAATATAACTTGTGACAGACCCTGTAAAATTCCAGTCACAACAGGCACTTTGTGAATGTGCTAGGTTAGACAGACAACACATGTCCAAGCACTTACAATTAATACACCATTTATGTATCTTATTTCTTTTATAGTTTCATTTTCCACTTCTCTTACCGATTTCAGATAATAACAATTCTGGCCAAAGCAGTTTATTGGCTCATACTTTGGAGACTGCCCATGGCCTTAGTCATACTTCCTTGCAATCACAGGACACAATCACTGTATATTCAAACACAACCAGTTAGCTTAATAGCAGCCACTACATTTGCATAAATACATAATATAGTTGGCCAGCTCAGTTAGCGGTGCACCCACATAGTACTTTTAAAGAGGTCTTAGGTTATATAGGTTCTTATTTCAGACACTTGGAAATATAAAACCAAACTTGTGACTCTACAGAGCTAAAATTTACCTTGATGTGACAAAAAGAAAGTCCTGATCACAATACTGCAAACCATCATCCAGCAAAGAAATCAGATAGCATTAGTGCATTTAATAAAAAATAGAAACACTGCACGAGGGCCAGACTGCTATGCACATGCTCCCCTATTCTCTGCTGGTGAAAAGTATCAGTCTAACTGTATGCACCTCTTTATACCCATTCAAGAAACGAGGCAGGCTATGAGCACTGACCTCCTGACCTGACAATACAATGCACTTCAGCTATGATGAGAAGGATCATTTCAGAAGAAAGAGGACATTGGTCTGTTGAGAACACCAATTACATTTATACTTCACGGTATTTTCCATATAAAATGGTATTATAGAGATAACACTTGTTAACTGAAAATAATGAACAAATTTGCAAGTATAGAGCTGTTCCATAAGCAATGGAACTAATGAAGGCAGGTCTCCTACAGGTCTATATTCTGCACCCTTTGCATTCTCCAGCTTGTAACCTCCTCTCCAAATCCCCAATAATGCTGCAGTCCTGTCACCCCCCATGTCCCATACAGCTCTACACTGCTACAAGACTTACCCCAATCCTCAGCCACTATATACAGTACCTCCAAGTTCCTCCCCACCACATTCACCTACATCCCTCAATAGACTTGTCAGTGCTCTTCTGTCTCTGGCACTCCTCCTCTACAACATCTTTAATTCTCTCCCAGGTCCACCTACATACCGCCTCCTCTCTGCCCCCTTTGTAACATACACAGCTCCTGGCAGCTTCCTAAGCTTCTAGTTAGGTCTCTTAGCCACCCTTTTTTCCCCAGGACACTCCTGCTACCTCCAGTTATCACTGGTTAGATGCACCAAATGCAGCGAACTCCCATGTGGACTTGCATACAGACCCACCAGCAGGTAGGTGTGTGAGTACCACACCTAAAAAGGCTAAGTGCTACTGTAGAAGCACTTGCACGGGTCTGTCTCTCCATATCTACAGCCACTTACTTGTAGAATTGCAGTAGCTTTGAGATCAATGACGTAATTGCTTAGTGCTTGCAAGTAGCTTCAAATGTTGCTGGAGAGGACTGGCAGAGCCATTCAGCAAGTATTTTTCCTTTAGGAAATTTCTCAGTTTTCCTCATGAGTGAAGAAGTATGCCGATAAAAGACAAAGATAATGACATGTATCTACACAGCAATTTTCTTCTCTTAATATAAACAGATACAAAGCTATATCTAGGAGTATGTTTATTTACTTCATCCCATTCCTCCCTTAAAGAAGAATTAAGGCCTCCAAATGAAAGCGTTAAATTGCCTCCCCCTCCTATTCCTTTGTCTGTAGGTATATGTTCTCTGTAATCATTCTGCTTAGACACTAGCCCAGAAATAATCTCAGGCAAGCAAAAACCAGATGACGGACTTGTGTAAGATTTGTTGTATTACTTTGATCCTAGTTTCCGCTTTCTTGCACGTTCAGTATTTTAGATGCACAAAATTTAAGGCTTCTTGTCCTTATAGCTGCAAAGAGAAGAAAGAAAATAGCTCTAGCTACAGGCACAGAAACAGAACATGGGAAAAAATGAATTTATTTTCCTTAATTCAGCATTTATTCAGTTTTCTAATCCAAATTTAAAATTTTGGAGCAGTAGAGATAAGGCTTGAAGCAAATATCAGTGGTATACATGAACTGAACACAAGCCTATTTTATCTTCTAGGATCTAATAAATGGTTAGCAAGAGGTCTTTGTTGTAAACTTGAAATGGCACATCAATCTGCTTGCCAGCTGTCAGAGTGAACAGGCTAGGAAAGCATGCATCTCCCTCTGTGCTTCAACAATGAAATGGTTTTATAAAGTAAAATTAAAATGTCACACAGAACTACTACAAACATTAAATGGTTATCTACAGATTAAAAGTTGCTCCTTAGGAAAAGGGGTACAAGTCTGTCTGTCACGTAGCCCCAAAAGTTCTTTCTCTTGAATGGTTATCAATTGACCCTTAAGGGCGATTCTCTAGATGCTTTGAGAATCAGATAGGTCACACTTCTGCATTTTTTTTTTACAGTAAGATTGTGGGAAAGTCATTACAGATTTCTTCACCGTAAGTCAGAGCAGCTTAATGAATCTCTAGTTAACTGTTGTCTATCAATGGTGGTCAACATTCCTTTCCATGCTCCACTGCAGAAAAGGGATATTGAACTAATAGCATACAAAGTCAGATATTAGATACAGTCTCAGCTGCATTGAACTATGCAAAAATATTCCAGTATTATTCTTGTGCTTTTCATACATGACACTCAAACCCGCTAAGTAAATAAAAAATACAAGTGTAAAAAATGAATTGTTACTATGAAAATCAGCCAGAAAAGCTTATCTGCGTTACAGAAAGTTTCATCTGTATAAACAAACAACTAGAGAACGCTGTGTGACAGAAGAGCCAATTTGTATCACCGCAAATAGCAATTTGTAGACCGATTTAATGAGCCTGGCTCAAAAATTGTTAGTGAAGACAGACCCTACATCAGGGTTACCAAGCTAAGGCAATGGGAAGAATTTCTCCTCTGTTTTAACATATAAATCTTGTGTCTTCCAACTACACTTCCTTCCATATCAGTATTACTCCTATTAGAAGTTGAACAAATTGTCAGAATTGTCAGTTTAAAAGTGGATTGCTTTTTTTTTTTTTAATTACCTGGAAGATTAATAAATGCTTCTATTTATAATTTGCTCTCAAGGGCAAAAGAAAGTTTAAGTTGGAAAATTCTACATTAATACAATATTGGCCAATTAAGGACATTCATACTCCATCAGTTCTGAAAAGCAGTTTTTCGTTTAGCACAGAAGCAGTTGGCATTTTTAGTGTTTCATTCAGCATTGCCAAACTTGACAAGAACCAAACAGAAAAGCTGACACTATATGAACAACCTGTCACACGTTCTATAGAAGCAGCCTGTGCAAAGAAAATGTATTAAAAATAATTCACTTTAAAGCATTTTACAGGAAGGATCTAGGAGCATTTTTTGGCCACCTAACTACTTACTACCCAGACAAAAGCAGCACAATTACATCTCCTAAATACATCAAGATGTAATGCTTATGCAGTTAAATTCTAGACTACCTTTCCATGCTGCAAACCGAATGATGATGCAGTTAAAATTACTTAATGCTTCTCTAAAACAACCTAACCAGTGTCCTACAGTGGTATCCCCCCATCTAAGACACAATGCCTGATTAATTCAACTGAACATTTTTGCAATCCGACCTTACTGACAGAGTTCGTTTACTGCCCTGAGAAACTATTATGAGTATCTTCTTGGACAGCAGCATCCCAAATACTTTAAGAAATCATTTGCGTACTGTCATCTTATGCTGTTAACACTAATAAGGAGTAGAAACCAGTGAGACTGAATAGCCTCCCTGCTTTTTCACCTCCAAATCTGTTGGTGTTGCATGTTATTTCGATTCGGCTCATACACCTCTCAACTTCCAAGACACGAACACTCTCAAATTCAATAAAACTAATGCAATAGTTAACAGAATGATGGTCTTTACTGTTAAAATAATCAAGAGTTAGAAAGCTAAATTCCTGTATACCAACCAGTACAAGCAGGGAAATTTCTCACATAGCGAGTGACACAGGATCACACTATCTTAGACACATTACACATGCCATCAGCTTAGATGAAGCTTTGTCATGTCACAATGAGAAGCACATCTTATTACACAGATAAGTTATTTGACAACTAATTTAATAAACCAGTAATTTTATTTTTAGTAAAGCTTAAAAAAAGTTGGCCTTAATTTTTGGAAGATGTAATGAGACATTAAATTCTAATGCTTCAACTGTTTATGGCAAGAACGATAAAAGCTTCCCACTGTAGCACTGAAAATCCTTTCTGT
Organism: Sagittarius serpentarius; assembly: GCA_034782735.1. Classification (NCBI taxonomy): domain Eukaryota; kingdom Metazoa; phylum Chordata; class Aves; order Accipitriformes; family Sagittariidae; genus Sagittarius; species Sagittarius serpentarius. The sequence continues at coordinate 33,423,970 of JAVKLA010000088.1, forward strand.
AACCCCTCTTATTTACATCTTTACCTCTCAGTCTTCACTCACGCTGGTCAACAAGCAACTAACTCAAAAGGATTTAATTTCAGTGGAATATTATGCCTCCAAACAAGCCATTGCATATGACTATTACTACCTAAAAGAAGAGATAAAACATTAATTGCATCGTAGAATCGTAGTTATGCACTGCATTGGCAATTTAACACTGATGACAAGCTGGCCTTTGTACTAGACAGAACCAGATGCAGGAACCACAACCTGAAAAGGTGCTGGCTTTGTTTGTTTGTTTGTTTTTGTTTGGGTTTTTTTTGTTGTTGGGTTTTGGTTGGTTTTTTTTTCCCCCCACATTCTCCTATACAGTTAACATCTTGTTTAAAATTCATTCAGCTTGCAAACTTAACAGAATAAATCTTGCCTGCTCTGTTCCTCTGCTCTGTAAGGCTAACTCTGCATCCTTATCTATGAACAGAAGCAGTTTTGGTTCGCTAAGTTGGAAAGTAATTTCAGTACAGTGACAGAAATGGCTGATTAATGCATTCTAAGAATCAACACTCATAGTTTTGACAGCTACCAAAATAGTTAAGCGAATGCAGTAGGTCTTAAGATGCTGATTCTAAACATTGCACTTTTGTCCTATGCACAAAGTGTAATGTATAAAAGACCAGGGCTTTCCTTTCTGAAGGCATGAAGTGGTGAAAACGTGTGTGGTGGTGCAAATGCTCCAACTGAAGAGGCCAATAATAGATTCTCCAAGAAAAAAAACATTCACAAAAGTTTTATTAAAAAAATTCCCCTTTCACCTCAAACAAGTGAAGCTTAAGTTCTGTACTACTAGATTATGTTTAGAAAAATGAAAATAATACAGTAATTTTTGAAGGCTATACATCGTAAAATCCCATTAAGTCAGCATAAACTTGGACTGTGCAAGCAAATATAGCAAGTATTTCAGATGTCATTTATTTGGTCCATCAGATGTACAGTATAGTAGTAGTATCTGAGTTTACAAAACATCAAATATAAATAACCTGAAACTGTAACAATACACAAAAATTTGCTTCTTACATTGACATACCAGGCAGTACGAGCTGAAAAACTTGAGTAAATTAACAGTTTTACAGTAATGTACATAGTGCCAGTTGAAGTTTAAGAACACTGTTAAAACATGGCACTAATTTGCTTTATTGAATTTCTTCTTTACTTGTTCAGGGTGTGAAAAATGTTTAGGACTAGGCTAAAAATATTTTTCTTTAAGCAAAAAAATAAAAATGTAGTTACTTAAAATCTGAGCATCAGATGATGACCCTTTACTAAACAAGTAGGGTTTTTTTATCCTATTGAATTATACCTAAAAGGTATTTACACAAAAATAACATGCTTTTTTCATGACTGTTTAAGCAAATACTTATCTGTAAGTATTTATAAACTATGTTTCTACTACATTTAATATATGAAATTAATATGGAAAAACTTCTGAAAGAGTCTACTGAGATGAGAGCTTTATCATCAAGAGAAACAGACACAAATTATTTAAGCCAGTGGTTTGGTATTCACTTGGAACAAAGGCCTTAAAATTAGGCTAGTTCTGGACATTTTTCACATCCCAACATAATATGCTGTTACTGTATTACATTGTCTGAATCGTTTTGTCGAGGGGCATTTGCATGTTCAGTCTAATGCTATAATTTCATCTTGTTCTTCTGTCTGCTCAGTACGCACTCTCTTTGTACTGATGCACTCTTTATCTTCTAGTTTTCTCTTGCGGCTTTTGTTTTCCATATCATCATCAACATTGCTTGAAGTACCTTCATCTTCAGAATCAACAATCAACAGATCGTCTTGATCCGGAGCTGCAAAATACATGTTTTTAATTCAAATGGATACTGTAAAGATAGTCTACTCATACATAGAAATAAGACTGTCTATAATACAACAAATACTTCTTGGAGCATTCTTTATCCGTTCATTCAGTTGCAAGAATATTTTGAATTTCTCTGAAATCAGGATAAAATAGGCTTGTCACATGGTTATTCCCTCTTCAATAGAAGTATGGAAAATATTGCAATAACCCAAAAGTATGGGAAATGCATTAGTTAGCACAGTTTTTTTTTTTACATGTACAAAATAGAAAAGCTGCATGCTATCTGCAGCAGTCCTTGAGAAAAGAACTTCTACACACACTGAGCTGTAGCCCAGCCTCTCCTTTCGCTAGTGCATTCAACAGAACTCCCACTAGAAGCCATACTCCATGAGAGAGAACATGGAAAGAGAGGGAGTGGAAGGGCGAGCACACTTAAAGAACTAAAGGATAACAATGGATAGTATAAAGAAGGGAACACAGAACCGAACGTGAACTTTCAAGACATTTAGTGGATTTTGTTTGTTTTGAAGTACAAATTCACTGTAAAAACTAATTTTATGCTAGTTTTTTAATATAATTTGAAATACATTTTAGCAATACTCCTAACATTTAATCTCCCCTGAAACACAAGGCAAGTGGAAGTGACTACATACTTGTGCACATATCTTAAATAGGACAAACTGACAGGCAAAGGAACATCATCCGAAAGTGTAAGACAGAACTACAGATATCTAACTTATATCCATCACAGCAAGTATTCAGATTCATACGCTATCTCTATAAAACAGTATGACATTTCCAGTACATTAGCCTTCAGTGCTTAAGCATTTCATATTCATTTAACTATTTTGAGTATGTTCAAAGAAATACTCTACATTCGGAAGATGATGGTACTTCTTCGTGGATAGCAAATACTACTGTCTTGCCATGCTATGCTTGACAGATGAAAAATAATTATTTTGTAAGCAGATAAAAAAGACGTCTTCTTAAATTAACAAAATGAAACACAATCAAAGACATCCACAAAGTAATTTTTAATCTGTAGGGAGAAAGTGACAAATTTGCTTGATTCTTTTTTGTCAAGCAACAGCGTGACCATCAGGTAGAATGGGTCTGACTTTACTTAAATCACTGTGCAAATGATGCACTTAAGCTGACACCTCAGCATTCAACCCCGCAAGTCAAATAATACAATTTCAAGGTGTATTTACTGTAAATCTTTGTAACAATCTTAAATGTGCATTTTGTAACAACTGTAAATGTGCATTTTTCTATTTAGTATTATATTTATACACAGAGGCACTTCAATGCTATTTATTTCATGTCGGCAAAGTCATAAAACTGAAGACAACTATTTTAATTGGACGGCACTACTAAAATATTATTTTGTTTTATTTAATATTGATTACTGTTATTTACCTGTTGATGTTGAGGGTTGCGCTCCATCATCACTACCATTGGTAATGTTCTTGGATGTTGGCTCTGACGGTTTAGGGCCAACTTTTTCAGGGGTATCACCAACAACTTCAAATTCTACATCTTTTTCTAGGTCTTCACTGCAGAAAAATACATATGCTTTTAAACAACCAGGTGAAAAAACCCTGTCTTTTTCACAAAGAAAGCATGTAATTCAAGTATTAGAGCACCCTGCAACTATGACAAAATGAGAAAAACATTAAAAAAAAAGGAAAACCTGTTCAGTCCTCCTTTATAATATATGCTTTGTCTATTCATAAACACTGTTCTACCCACTGCCATGACTTAAAATGCTTAGGAATGAGAAGAATCATTACCTGAGCTTACCTTTCTTCCTCAATGTCACATTCCTATTCTCACTGAAAGGGCAGTGTGTTAATTTACTTATATAATATGTTTATTACTTATCCAGGGTTAAATACACACACCAATTATTTCAAAGTGACTTCTATTTGCATTGCTCTATCTGACCACAGGTAGTCAAGCAGAGGATCTACCACTCCAGCAGGCTGGGGGTTTTTTCGCCCTTTTTTATTTTGTTTTGTTTTTAAATGGCAGTTTCTCACTTGTTGGCTGCCTCAAAAGTAAATTTGGGCTTGCACTGTATTTTTATGTTGTGTAATGACAAATTATTCAAATAAACTTTTTCCAATTGCTGCTGTTAAAAAAAAAAAAACAAAAACAAAACAAAACCACAAAACCGAAACCACAACAAAAACCAAACCAAAACAAAAACAAACCAAGAAACCCTAAACTCTATAAATTCATAAAAAATAACAACTCCTCTTTTACCTCTGTATTTTCTTTCTGTAGCTTAATCTTGAGCGTTATTGATGAAATTAAAATTCTGAGCTGGAAATTCCCTGTGGAACTGTTCTGCGTATATACACAAAAATAATTATTTCAGAATCCTTACCTATGAAGCACATTGATTAACAGTGTATAGTCCTGGAGGAAATCATCTGCTTGTAGTCGAGTGCCATTTCGAATTCCGAAGTCTGATAATTTCCTGTGGTTATTTGCTAGAAAAATAGTGAAAAACTGCAGTGTATACAGCTATTTATATAAAGATCCTTTACACCTGAATAAATACGATGAAATGAGTACTCCAGAAGTTTTATGTAGAAACATAAGATTAGCATTTTTTAGCTATATTTAAAATAAAAGCTGACATTTAAGCCTATCAGGAATTAAAACTACTTACGTTTGACTTAACTACCCCTCGCACATCATGTTCAAACACTTCACTACTATTACATTTAGGAGCACTTTGGAGATAATTTGTATTACAATAGTGCCTACAAGCATCATGAAGAGACCACAACCAAAGAACAAGAAAATGAACGGGACTTGCAAACAAAGGAAAAAAAACTGGTGCACTTTTATAGCTGAATATCTGTTCTTGAAAGGAATCCTGACACTCCAGGTGAGAAGTACTTTATATAGGAAAGCTGAACTGGACATGCAGGCTTGTAGACAATACCACTAGCTATTCTTGAGCCACATAAACACTGGCAAATCCAGTCCTCTTCAAATTAGTCTAGTCTACTAGAACATTTGCTACACTTCCATTCGGTATATCTTGGTTTCTTCCTAGTTTTTATCTACTCTTATCTAAAAGGCTTCAGTATGCATACCTTCTGTTTCTCCTTCTTCTGAAGAGATAAGAATAGTTCCTTTTCCGTCATCTATTTGTACATCTGGTGCTACCATAGCAAATTTTTCTTTCACTATCTGAAAAGATGAATATGATTATTTAATCAATATCTGATTTAAAAACATTTACAAAAGAAAGAACCTTGAATTACGTTGATTTTCTTATCCTGGCTCATTTTCAGGCATCTGCTGAAAGCGTATACTTTTTTTTTTTTTTTAACTTCCACAAATAATTATATTTTTGCTGTCTGAAACCTACAGGTTCAGATACACTGAAAACATTTTTAGTATACTTCATACAATGACAGAATCATAAATCAGTTACGACTATGCAACTGTAATGTGGCTACTAAACTATTCAACCAAAATATAAATTTCGTTTTTCACTGTTAGATATGAACAGGCTTTAAAACCACCAAAAAGTTACAAAATACAAACATTCTTTCACAAGATACACAAGCACACATGCGCAAGAAGCATACTGGCTAATAATCTAGCTCTTCTTGTAGCTGAGGGAAATGCAAAATGTAGAGCAAATATAAACAGCTGATGTTCCGTCAAAATATACTGAACAAATACCTAACTTCAATAAATTACAGTATTAGAATCAAAATGAAAGCTGTAGCTAATATTCAAGATTTACCTTATCCTGGAGTGTTAACACAGTAACTTTGTGTACATTAAGTTTCACAGTCACTTCTGGCTTACTTGCACATACATAACAGTTGGGATTTGGTGGATCCAAAGCACAAGGAACCAATAGCTTCTTTCTGGGATTTGGCTGCTTGTTCAGAAAAATCTTGAAGACAGACAAGAATAAAATAAGTTATTCTGTAAGTAACAGCACTCATAAAACCTGTTTTCCTACAGATTTATTCTCATAGTCTCCCAGGTTTTCCTGTTCCCTAATCCTCTTTGACATGCCTGCTGAACAGAAGTGCATATTAATGGCCAGTCTGCCAGGACACCTGTGCTGACTGTCCAGCTATTGCCAAATAGATCTGTAACATGAAACAACCATGTTTCAAGTGATGTCAGTCTGGTTCTCTCTCCTATCCAGCAGCCAATTTTCATTAAATCAGACGAATTTAATGATCCTTGAGACTCCCACTTCTCTTTCATTGTGGCTGAAAGTTCCCAACTCATTCAGAATCTACTGAAGCAACAAGTCAGACAGTAAAACTACACAACAGTCAAAGCAGGTCAAATGTGACTTTTAAGCAAATAATAAATGACAAGAAAGTAAAAGTATCTTATTCCCACTTACCGTTCTACACTGATCTATTTTTCCTGATAAAATCTTCAAACCCTCCAGCACTATCAGACCAGCTATTACAGCATTAGTAGTAGCTATAGCTGGGATAATATTTCCTGCCATTGCTGCAAAATAAGCAAGAGTATGCAGATTTTTAACAGTATATGAAAATGAGAAGTTTGCATTATTATTTAAATAAAACAATGTTATAGTCTATCCTTACACTTGATATCAAATCTGCTCTTCATATTCATGCTGAAAACATGCATCCTGAGATTTGCAGCAGAAGTGACAAAATCCATTGCAGAAGGGTCATCCTGACAAAAAATTAATACAAAAAGTATTTAAAAATCAGATTACTTGTTGGAAGAAGTTTGCAACAAATGGTTCCTAAAACCTTAAAAACAGAAAGTTAAAAAAGTCTGTACAATATTCCATTTCAAAGTCAATATACTTCCTCTTTCAGAAGGTATGTTTAGACAGAGCAGTAATACTTTAAACACGTTTAGAAATTGTACTTAGTATTTTACTAGTGAATTAGTGTATTAGTATTAACAGAATGCCTTGTATGTTCAAAATAATGTCGAAATCCTAAATCTTACAATGTTTTATGCTCAGTTTCAAAAATCGGTGTTAAAGTATTTTTACTATTTGTTGTAATACTATTTTAATATTTTGCCCCTTATATTTACAAACGACTTTTTTCTTATGCCAAATGACAACTGACTGCAGGAAGATTACACTGTGTCTGGTGCTAAAAAGAAAATTCTTTTCTTGCTTTTCTTTAGCAAAACTCATATCACATACCTATTGTCAGAGCTATTTACTACGTACAACTCAGTAGAACTCTAGCTAGAAACCACTGTATATGAGCATGTTTTAGAGAGAGCTAAAAAGGAAAAAATGAAGTTGCATTATTAAAATATTTTCAAAAATCGAAATTACAAATGCTTCTGAATTTGTGCTTTTTAAAGTTGGTGAATTAAGTTATTTTACATCACAATAGTTAATCCTTACACTCAGTGAGTTACAAAATATAGCATTTATAGTATATATTTGTTTACATATGAGAAGTCCTTTCAGTGAGGTGCCAGACATTTTTGTTGTAAGTAGTACTATTTTGGAATGAAACTGAATGAGTCCAATTAATATTTGTATTACATACGCAGAGTATAACTGGTTCTTCTGCATTTGGCAAACTAACCTTATCCCATATAAGCTCTGCTCCATCACCCTTCTCAGCCAGGTGAAGTCTCAGGGTTTCAACACTCTTTGAAAATAAGTGTGCATAGCTCTTAACATCGAGAACCTGCTGATCCTTCAAGACTGCAGAGGATTCATTTTGTTGGTCAGATATGCTTTTCTCTTTGGGAAAAGAAAAAAAGAAAATTAAGATCAGGAATACTTACAAATCCCACAGAAGTTCTCTCAAAAAGCTACGAATTTTCCTATTTCAGCAAAATTAAGTATTTTCTAAACTGAAGAACAATATCCTTAAACTACAGTAGCCCCAACACTTTACAACAAATCTGCATTTAAAACTGCAACTATAGCTATACTTACATCAATCACCTAGACATGCACAAATTGCAACAAATGTAAATTTTCAGCAAAACTCAGCTTTCAGAGATAAATGTGTCAGTGCTTATGGTAAGGTCTCCTAGAATAAGCGGGCATGTAATTTTGTGAAATGTGAATTTTCTACAGCCAATACTAAGTATCTAAAATAACAACTGCAAAACAGTTTTACAAAAAACATTGTCTATATAGAGAAATCTAAAATCTTCATTAACAAACATAATCTGCATTAACAAACAGCAGGTATGACTTACAAATACACAGTGGGAGGAGGGACAATTACCTTGATTTTGTACCTCAGCCCAGTCCAGTGGCACTGGGGGCTTTCTTTTCCTCCACAGCTTATCCATTGTCAGCAGATATCTAATGTCATCTTTGAAAAGCTAGGAAACAATAAAACAAACAAAACAAAAAAAACATTAAAAGGAAAGGGGAAAAAAAGGACATACTTTATTTTTACATGTGCTGTGAAATTGCAAAATCAGCATGAGATTTGAGGTTTTGCTTTTCTCCTTGAAAATATTTTCAACCACATAAATAAAAATCAAACTCCTCACGAGGGAAAAAAAAACCAAAACAGATTCAAAAAACTTCGTATTCCCCATTCTCTAACACTTACTGCAGAAAGCAGACACAGCTCTGATTAATCTGGGGGAGAGTAAAGCAAAAATCAAGAAACAGTAGTCCAAACAGTGGGTTCATGCACCTACTGAAGCCATCACTACAGCTCTTGCTATAGCATCTCTGAAATACCCTTATCTACATGCCAATGAATTTCCAATATCCACTTTCAGCAACTATTTAGAAGGAAAACCCCTAAACCAGTTTGTATTTTCTTATGCCAGAGCCTGATGAGTGATAGCTTTAGGTCCTTGGACTGGCTCTGATTATGCCCAGTGAAACTCCTACAGAATTCAAGTTTACCTTTTCATATCAAAAGTAATTCCAATGAAGCTTTTTCTGTACAGTACAGACAAGCTGCTGAAGCCATCTGTACAGACGCAGATGGAATGCCGTACAACAAGCAAGTGTTGTAAAAGACTGATGCTACAGCAAAACTGCTGGAAGTCATAACGTAATTGCATAATTGATTGCTAGCACTACATGTCCAAACTGGGTTTTGACTTAACTTTAAAGCAGCTCATACACTTCAAATAAAGACATTTATTGGGGGTAAAGAAGATACCTTAGTAAAAAGTTTAACTGGATCATATCCCGTTGATTTAGCCCACTCCTTAGTTGAAACACGTTTAATCTCACCATCTTCATTGGATGCTCGTGCTCTGGCTTCGGCTTCTGCTGGCTCCCCTATTAATAATGTGTTAGCCAACATTTTAATTCAAAAAAAGGAAAATCACATCCAAATATTTCCCTAGAGTCAATAACCAAAATTAGGCAGGAACCATAAAATGGCTTTACCCCGCCCAACAAAAGCTGAATTAGACACACTGCAACTATTCCTGTTTGCTTCTGCAACTGCAACTCACTAATTTAACTTGATGTCACCTAATTCCTTTACTGGCAGAAACAGTGAACAATTGTTTCCTATTAATTTTCTCCACATAATGTTGCAATTTCATAAATGTCTAACCATCCCCTTTTAGTAGTCTCTTTTCCTGGCTGAAAAGTCTTAGTTTGGTTAGCACTTCAACACAAAAAAAACCCAACCAAAACCCCAAAAAACCAGCTTCCTACCTCTGGTTATTCCTATACAAAAAAAATTCCATGCATACAGATGCTATTCATTTTGTGTTTCTTTCCCAGTCATATCCAGCAATTGCTATCATGATTCCTAAATAAGCAGCAGGTTGATATTTTCATAAAGCTATTAACATCTTGACTGAATGAGAAAAAAAATCAACTCAGAAACCATCACTTTATATGTAAATTTATGAATGCTTCCCCCCTTTAACCAATGCATCATTTCATATTTATCTGCACCAAATCTACCAAACGTCTCATTGCCCAGTCATTCTGTATTGTGAAGCCTTCTACTACTTTTTGCAGTTAGTCCTCATCGCTACTATTCTGAGTGACTTTGCTTACTCATGTATGCTGAACAGCGCTGGTCTGATGCCCAGTCTGAGACATTCCTCTAATCATCACTTATCTCTATCATTTAAGTAGTTTATCCACTTCAGGATCTTCATCCTTTTTAATCCCCATGGCTGCTTAGCTTCTTCAGGTTCCTCACAAAAAGTTTGAGTGCCCCCTGAAGATTCAAAACAGCACTGTAATGGGTTTACGTGGCAAGGTTTTGGTAGCAGGGGGGCCACAGGGGCGGCTTCTTTAAAAGTTGCTAGAAGCTTCCCCTGTGTCCGATATAGCCAATGCCAGCCGGCTTTAAGATGGACCCACCGCTGGCCAAGGCCAAGCCCATCAGCGACGGTGGTAGCGCCTCTGTGATAACATATTTCAGAAGGAAAAAAAAAAAAGTGCTGGGGCTCAGAAGCCGCAGCCAGAGAGGAGTGAGAACATATAAGAGAAACATCTCCGCAGACCCCCAGATCAGTGAAGGAGGAGGGGGAGGAGGTGCTCCAGGCACCGGAGCAGAGATTCCCCTGCGGCCCGTGGCGAAGACCATGGTGAGGCAGGCTGTCCCCCTGCAGCCCACAGAGGCCCACGCTAGAGCAGATCTCCACCTGCAGCCGGGGGAGGACCCCATGCCACCACAGGTGGATGCCTGAAGGAGGCTGTGACCCCACGGGAAGCCCGCGCCGGAGCAGGCTCCTGGCAGGACCTGTAGCCCATGGAGAGAGGAGCCCACGCCAGAGCAGGTTTGCTGGCAGGACTTGTGACCCCACGGGGGACCCACGCTGGAGCAGTTTGTGAAGAACTGCAGCCTGTGGCAAGGACCCACGTTGGAGAAGTTCATGGAGGACTGTCTCCCGTGGGAGGGACCCCACACTGGATCAGGGGAAGAGTGTGAGCTGTCCTGCCCCTGAAGAGGAAGGAGCAGCAGAGACAACGTGTGATGAACTGACCGTAATCC